>ML783693.1:384866-426492 GCA_009831015.1 Picea engelmannii
ATTTCTTTTTAGGTTTGTGTGGGTTTGCATTATTTGTTCTGACCATATTATTTTGTTGCAGGGCGTTGAAGAATTGTTTTCGTGCAGTCGAAGTTTGAAGAAGTATTTTCATGCAGCTTCCCATGCATGCTTTATTGCCTCTGTTCCTTCCAATTTTATAGGTCTAGCTATGTGCTTATGATTGCAATAAATCAATGTTTTTCTGCTATCCAAACTAATTTCGTTCAGCAACCCTTTGTTTGGAGAAAATTTCACCCCTTTTTCTTTCAATTCTACCGCTGGTGGGAGAGTGATGCGGCTGACGCCCCTTTTTTCTTAACTAGGTTTATTACAATTTTTTTTAAATGTAATAGGATTTTTTTTTTTAATTTAAAAGGATTTAACTCTGAAATCTGTTAAGCTTATGAATAAAATCCATGAATCAGCTAGGCTTATGAATCAACCGAAACCTTTCGGCGTTCACCAGCCACAAACTCAGCCACGAGTTTGTGGCTGTGCTAGTTACCCTTTAACCTTTAAGATTATCAAATTCGGATTTACTCACAGACGTTTCATTTTCTGTCGATCCATTTCATTTTCTGATTGTTTTGTTTTCTGACTTTCAGCTTTTCTGTCCGCGCGATTTCATTTACTAGCTGTCCGCACTTTCAATTTTTTTTTTTTGGCTGTCCGCACTTTCAATTTACTGACTGTCCACACTTTCAATTTTTTTTTGGCTGTCCGCACTTTCAATTTACTGGCTGTCCGCACTTTCAATTTTTTTTTGGCTGTCCGCACTTTCAATTTGGCTGTCCGCACGATTTCATTTACTGGCTGTCCGCACTTTCAATTTTTTTTGGCTGTCCACTCACGCCTTCGCAATGAATTGTTCATGCATGAACATTTCCCTTAGTTATTCGTGCGATTAACAATGCGTTGATTCGATTGCAGGCTGATTTCCATAAGTGTTATTTTCCTTCTTGGGCGGTCTCCATGGCTGTTGTTGGCACAGAATTGGAGGTGATCGATTCGAGACCTTCGCGGTAGTGTAGATGATGGAAGGAGAAAAGGAGGTTCCTGAGAGGGTTTTCAATTTGCCACGGCCAAGAGATTCAATCCTAATTCGTGGTTAGTATTAGCCCACTCGCGGCTGGTGAAACCTTTCGGCGTTCACCAGCCACGAATTTGTGGCTGTGCTAATTATATGTGTTGGTTAAACGTTTTATCTTTTGTTTTTTTCTTATCGGAATCTGGTAATGTAAATCTGGATAAAATCTCTATTTTTTGTTGTTTAAATTGTATTTCTGGATGTATAAATGGATTCAGCTTGCTGAAAAACTCCTAAAGTATTTAGATTATACAAACTTAGCCACTCAAATCTGTATATCCAACCATTGCTCACCGGATTTTGGACAAACTCAAACGGAAAAAATCACCCAAAAACTTCCAAAAGGTAAAACTTTTAGACTACTGCATAAATATAATCCCTTGTATCTCTGCTGGGGTGTATTATGACCTGTTGATCTGATCTCCTTATAGTGGAAGTCTAGAATAGTGGAAGTTTAAATGTTCTAGGAAATAAAAAAATTTAACTGATATTTTTTTAGATATTTCTTTGGAATATGGCAAGAAATTGTTAGATTGATAGATTTAAGTGATAATTTTTATATAATCCAAATACCAAAGATTTTTCAACATACTGAACCACTTGCATTCAATCAAATCAAATTTCAACTAAAAAAAACTGTTTTGTAGAAATGATTAGACGGCAACATCTTACTGTGGCTTATCATTAGAATCCTGGCCATGTCAGTATATTGTGGCTTATCATCAGAATCCTTGTAGGTTAAGTATGTAATTTTTATCCAAAGCGATATGATAGAGTTCCATATGAAAGTAACTGTTTAATGTTATTTCAAACTTCTCTTTGATTACTAAAATCAAACTAGATACAGTTATATATGAAAGAAACTAATATTGTTTCAAACTTCTCCTTTTACTAAAATCAAACATGAAAATTCTTGTTAATATAGAATTTTAATTAAAGTTACAAAAACTAATAAAATCCTTAAAACTTAAATTATCATAGAATTGTGCTTATCCTTATTAAATCAAAAATTTTAGAAAAAGTTGTATATTTTTATTGAAAAGAAGCTGCATCAAAGGTGAAACAGTAAAAGAAATAAATGGAATTCAAGAGAATAAAAAGCATTTTGTTGTGAAGAGCAAATAATTTTATGTAAAAACAAACATTTTCCTATTCCTTATATCAATTTTTTTTAAACATAAATAGATTCTGAGAAACTGATCACAAAAGTTTATTGTGAAGCTCAAATAATTTGATATAAAAACAAACACTTTCTTATCTCTTATATCAAATTTTTCTAAACATAAATAAATTATGACAAACTGGTTTGACAAACTGATTACAAAAGTTTACAGAAAAACATTACACCAATGTTTGAAACTTTCTCTAAACTCACTTGGTTACCAAAGTACTCAAAAGCTCTTATTTACCCAACAATTATTCTTCCCTGCTCCATGAGCTACCTGTTCCTTTTCAGAACTCCTTCCCCTTGTAAGGGGGGAGGGGTTTGGTGAAAAAAAAATTTAGAGTATCAACAAAACAAAACAAAAGGGTTTAGCAGTGTCCGAAACTGTACTTTTGGAACTGTATTCCCATGACCAGAAATTGTTTCTGCAGCTTCTTCCTTCTCTGACTACCATCAAATTTTTTTTGGAAGAGTGAGATTTCAAATTCTTGGAGATTTTCTACATTACTTAGATTTTTAAAGACTTCAAACTGATTATTTTGCAACCTCCTTGCAACCTCCCTTTTCCTGGAGGTTTTCTTGGCTGAGAGGGCTCCGTAGGTTGTCGAGAATCCATGCTTATTAAGTCGAAAGGCATACACCTATTGATCATGGATACATTTAATAGGTTTTTAGTGCTTAATCAGTTTTGTATGGACAAGATTAAATATTGATGGAATATTCTTAGTAGTCCCAATAAATCAATGGTTGTGATTTCAACCACTAACTTCCTCACTATTATAAAGACATCAGTTTACATGTTTATTTTTTTACTTTTACCTAATCATATTTAAAATTTACTATGGTGACTAGCTGATTGCCACGTATGAGTGATTAGGGTTTCATTTTCTAAGCCAACCTAAACCTTTGGCCTTCACCAGCCACGTTCTGGACACACTGCCTCCTTCCAGCCAACTCCTTCCGACTCCTTCCATCCACCTCTGGGCCATTTCTCTTTCCTGGCGGTTCAGGTTTTGCAAGCCATCTTATATAACACATATGACAGTCAACAATATAACACATATGACAGTTGCAGCTAATCCCGAGGGGATTCTCTTTCCCTTTCAGATTTATTTTAAAGCTGTGTTTTATTTTCTAAACGAACCAAAACCTTTCAGCGTTCACCAACCACAAATTTGTGGATGTGCTAGTTATCAATCAAAATTTGCATTGATTTAAAATTTTAACTCAATTTGCAAAACAAATGATTCTATTCGAAATAAAGTTTGATTATAATTTCTGATTGAATTTAAAAAAAACAATCTATTTAAAATAAAGTAAAATTCTCACATCATAGATCGAGATATGATTCTACTTATTCTTCTCCAAATTCTTTTGTGATTCATAAGATCAGCCTGCCCCGGCCCCCCAAAAAAACTTATTGCTCATCTAAATGAAACCAAGATTTGATATTGCAGGCTATTCCTATCTATCTATCGGAAATGGCGCCTCCGAGATTCCGGGGAGCGCTAAACATATGCTTCCAGATGTTCGTCGTTACGGGGTTCGTAATGGCTAGCCTGATAAACTATGGCACCCAGAGACTCGACGGCTGGGGATGGCGCCTCTCTCTGGGTTTGGCAGCCGTCCCGGCAGGCATAATGACGATAGGATCGTTGGGGCTTCCCGAAACGCCCAACAGCTTGGTCGAAAGAGGGCACCAGGAGAAGGCGAGGGCGATGTTGGAGAAGATCCGCGGGACGCCCGAGGTTCAGGAGGAGTTCGACGACCTGGTAGAGGCGAGCGAGGCATCGAGGAGGGTGAAGCATCCCTTCCGCACTATGTTGGAGAGGAAATACAGACCCCATCTGGTGATGGCCTTCGCCATTAACTTCTTCCAGCAGCTCTCCGGGATCAACGTCATCACGTTTTATGCGCCCGTACTGTTCAAGACACTCGGCCTCGGCAACAACGCGTCGTTATTTTCTACCGTCTTGGCGGGGGTCGTGGGTTGGGTAGGGAATTTCGTGGCCCTTGTCACGGTTGATAAGGTCGGCAGAAGGTTTCTATTCATCACGGGAGGAATTGGCATGTTCGTCTCTCAGGCAAGTACTTATTTTTTGAGAAATCTCAAATCTTTTGAAAATCCTGGTACTTCATGTTCCATCCACTAATTGAATTCTGCTACATTTTCACTACATACAGCATAAATTGTTTCCATGCCACCTATTTTGTAATGGTCAGATTCTTATTTAGGTTCATTTAATTTGTTCTATACAGGTGGCTATTGCAGTACTTTTAGGCATTAACTTTGGGGGCTCTGGGGAAGGCAGTCTGCCCAAGGGATCCGCCATACTAGTGGTGGTTTTCATTTCCGTCTACGTATTGTCCTTTGGCTTGTCATGGGGTCCTCTCGGATGGCTGGTTCCCAGCGAGATCTTCCCTCTGGAAATCCGTTCGGCCGGGCAGAGCATCACCGTGACTGTAAATCTTCTGTTTACATTCGTAGTTGCCCAGGCATTCCTTGCCATGCTTTGCCACTTGAAGTACGGGCTGTTTCTCTTCTTTGCAGGTGGAATTGTGGTGATGACCGCTTTCGTTTATTGGCTGCTCCCTGAGACCAAAAATCTGCCGATTGAGGAGATGGGCATTGTGTGGAAGCAACACTGGTATTGGAAAAGATTCCAAGAAGAAGACAACACAGCCACAAAAATACCAGCAGCTGACCAAGTGCCATAGATACAGTTTGAATTGAAATCTTAGCACAAAACTACAAAAGTATGATACTATTTGGTGTAATTTATTCCCGTTTGCTGACAACAAGATAATGGTTTGAAATTTAATTTGGATTAAAAATCATTTTAGAATGGTTAATATTTTAGAATGGTTAATTGTGATTTTTTTTTTATCAGTCAAATAGAAATAGCTGGGGTTATATAGTTGGGGGTAGGGTATGTATACTTCTGTAGACTTTACCAGTCAAATTGATGGAAATAGCTGGGGTTATATAGTTGGGGGTAGGGTATGTATACTTCTGTAGACTTTATCAGTCAAATTGTTGGGTGAGTACATACTCAAACGACTACTTTAATTTTACTAATCAATAATAATCAATAAGGTAATGAATCCATGTTATATATGAGATTTGAATATAAATGATAAAAATAAAAAATAAGTTAATAATTATAATTTATAAATATTTATATATTATTATGAAAAATTTTAAGATTTTAATTTTTAATTTTTTTCATAAATAATAAATTTAAAGTTAAAATAAATTTATAATATTATGTTTAGAATTATTATTTAATGTAAATTAAATAATAAGTTAATTTTAATATACAAAATTGGAACCATAATCTTAATATAGGTCAAAGAGTCTATATTTGGGAGTTATACCATGGTCGAAAGTCGTATGCATTGATTTAATCCTTAATAAACAAAATTGGGACCCTAATTTTCTTATACGTTAAAGAGTCTATATTTGGGGTTAATATCATGGTCCAAATTATACATGGATTTAATCTTCATATTCATGTTTTAGACTCTAAATGATGGTTTCGGAAGCATAAGTCATATCTTAAATACTTAATTTTTGAAATCAAAATTTTATTTATAAAGGAAAATATTTTGTCACACTAATATTGTCATGGTTGACACTAATACTATCAATCATGATTGAGTAAAATCCTTGGTTTAGGCCCAAACCTGGACTTGTGTCATAAATTTTACACACATAATTCATGAAATTGGGTTGCATTCATCTAGCATGACAAAGATTTAAGTACCATGGTTCAAACCTCCTTACATAAATTTTAAGCCCAGATAGGACAATTCATGGTTATTCATGGTTGAGATTACAAAGCCATGGATTATCCCATAAGACCTATATCATTCTAATCTAGGAAACCATGCCTCTAAAGTTCACATAAGGAAAAGATTCTATAACTAAGGTCGTTGTAATTATTTAAGACATTATAGATGGATTTTGAGCCCCAAAACATGGATTATAGGTAAAATATGTCATTTCAAATTCTAAACTATGGATTTGGAGATAATTAAAACCATTTTAAACCTGTTTAATTATTGAAATCATTCACGTATTCCTCTTCTATGGAAAATATTCCATCTTTAAAACTTATACCATGGTTAAGGGCTCTATACATGACTTGTAAATAAAAATAACATGGTTTAAAGGGACGATTCTTAATTTAGGACCCTAAAACATGGTTTTAGCCATAAAAACTAAACACCTTTTATTCCTAAGCCATGAAATCAAACCCCTTTTCCTATTGTAGAGAAAATATTCCATCCCTAAGGCTCGTATTATGGTACGAGGCCCTATACATCATTTTTGAACATTTCTTTTTCCTTTTCTAAGTATGCAAATTTTGGTTTAGGATCTCTAACCATGGCTTAGTTCATAAGAACTATTTGTTTCATGAGTTTATACCCTTGATATTGTTGTAGGAAGATTATTCCATATCTAAAGCTTGAAATCATTGTTCAATGTAATGAACATGGATTTTTAACACAACAAACATGCATTAAAGGTAAAACATCAAGTTTAAGGCCCAAAACCATGGCTTGGGGCACAAGAACCTTCCCTATCATAGCTAATCTAAAAAAATTATATTGTATTCCTATTGTGGGTTAGAAATTCCATCAACATGGCCTATTCCATGGCTCAAGACTCCACGCATGGATTTTCAGACTAGAAAACATAGAATAGGGGTATTTTTATTGTATTTAGGCCTTAATCCATGGCTTGGGACATAATAATCAGCCCTACAACACTTAATCTAAAAAATTGGGCCCACATTCCTCTCATAGGGAAAATCTTTTATTTTATCTTGCTCATATTATGATTGAAAGTCTTGTACATGGTTTTTGGGCCTAGAACACATGTATCAAAGGAAAAAAAATCCATAGTTTTAGGCAAAAAAATATGACTTATCCCATATGATCTACTCTTATCATGTACATTTCAAGAAATCATTTTTTTAATTGTAATACCCTAGTTTTGAACCCTTATAAATATTTTATTATATTATGTAAGTAAATAAATAATGACATGGTTATTTATTAAGTGTTTAGCAATCTATTATGTGTTTCTAATTATTCATTAAATGGTGTAAATATTATGTACATATTCCTTGCATGAAGACAAAAGCATAGTCTGATTACAGAATGATAGGTCTTAGATATACTAGCATTTATAAATTACAATAGTTTGACATATTAAGTATGTAGTTAGATATGGAAAGTTATTTATGTTACAAATTAAGAAGAACTAATATAATGAAAGATGCACATGGTAAAGACTTGTTAGGAGAAAAAGGGAGCTATGTACTAGTCAAAGGGGAAGATATAGGGTCGAAAATAAGACGAAATACATGAATGACTTTGTCCCTAAGTTTCCTTTAGCTCTCATATCATCCTCTACTTGTGTGTCCCTAAGATTCCTTTAGTTCTCATATCATCCTCTACTTGTGTGTGGTAGTGGACAAAGATAACAAAGGCATCTAGAAATTTTGTTTCCATGATGGTTAAGTTAGTGGAGCACTTTTGATATCCTCCACTTTCATGTGAGATTTAGTGAAGATAATGGAAAAATGTAACCATGTATCTTTTGACTTTTGATCCATGATTTCTTAGCTAGCTTAGTTCCTGTGACATACTTAATATTGAATATTTTTCCATCATTTTCCATCCTTATCCTCTGCTCAACAATTTTCCCTTTAAGCAAAGAAATGTTTCCATCTCTCCACTTATAATTTCATCTATATGTTACCTTCATGCTTCCTTCTTTTCATCATGTTGGAATTATATTACACAGTGTGCCTTATGTTGATAATATTCTTGAAGAAAAGTTGTGATTTATGAAATGGAGAGTTAAGATTGGGGATAATAAATTGTTTTTAAGTGACCCATAATCTAACCACACTAATATGTAAGAGAGACAAACTCTATCATATTTTCCTATGGTTGACTATGATATTTGGGTTTGAATTTTGAAATTATACAGACATTCATGTTGTCACAACAATGAACAAATACAAAAAGAATTATCATCAAATAATTTTAATTGTAGTTCCAAAATACATTTAGAATCATCAAAATTACAAATCATATTCAATGTCACATGTCATGTTCGAAAATTTTCAATGACCTCTAAGGACATTAGAATTTCAACACATTAGTGACAAAATTTTGCAAAAAACATGACATTGTATTGTCACAATTTCAACCTATGAATGATGAAATTGCATCATAACTTTGGCGTTATATCATTGCAATTATAACATCTTTAGAACAGATACAGTGCATGTGGAATCTTTCAAAAATTCCAATAATCTTTGTGTATCTCAAAATATAGACATTATATCATTGCAATTTCGACATCTATAGAACAGATACAATGCCACATGGCTTTTTTCAACAATTCCAATCATCTTCGTGCATCTCAAAATATAGGCATTCTATCATTGTAATTTTGACATCTATAGAACAGATACAATGCCACATGGCATCTTTCAACAATTCCAATAATCTTCATGTAGGTCACAATATCGACATATTAGATGTCAAAATTTCAATGTTATATCGACATGGACACATTAGTTATGTCTTTTTAAAATATTAGGAGTATTGTTGCTAGAATGTTGAGTGAATGTGATAGAAAACGAAATTATGATGATCAATGGTTAAAAAAATCCATGATGTGAAGGTTGGTAAATGAGTCCTTTTGATTCTAACTCCCCATTTTAGAAGAGAAATGCAATGTGATCATAACATTCAACACAACACGTCACCTATTTCTGATATTTAGAAAATGACCTTCAATATTTACCATTCATTGCATCAACAAATTGAAGATGCTTAGTAAGTCCAAGTGCTTGGGTAAAATTCAAGACTATGGAGTTCACTAAGTGGACAATATTGGGAAATCCTTAGAGGCATATTGAGCATATAAACTATTTTTTATGGAGTTCCTTAGGTCATATACATAGTGGCCTATGAGTATTGCAATAAAAATTCAAGAGGCCCAAGGCTTTAGAAATAACTCAAAAGAAAGTTTCTAGTGCCAAGAAAAAATAGTCATAGTAATTTTGAAAGACTGAAAACATATGCATAAACATATGACAAAGATCTAGCCTATCTAAACTCTTATAGAAAGCATTAAACAAATAAAAGTAGATCTAACAAGTAAGAGAGAGGAGCAAAGATAATTTATGTGGTTAAACCCCAAGGCGGGGAAACATCCATAGAAGTGAGGCCTTATATTATTTAGATAACTCACCCAATTACAATTACTAGACCACACATATGTATGGAGTTCAAATAGAATCTATACAAATCTTAAGCATATGGATGATATAGCCTAAGGACCCACCAGGTTTAGGATAATGATCAATACCGTAAGATAAACTTATGACCAAGATATAGCATATTGGAATGTATCAAACAAATAAAAGTAGATGTCACAAATAATAAAGAGGAGACAAGATGATTAACATGGTAAAACCCCAAGGTGGGGAAACATCCACAGAAGAAAGGACCTATATTGCTTAGATAACTCTCCCAATTATAGTTGCTAGAGAACACACATGTATGGAGTTCAAATAGAATACATACAACTCTTAAGCATATGTATGATCTAGCCTAATCTCCCATAGGGCCTAGGATAATGATTAATACCATAAGCCACCCTCTACCCTCTTGGATTCAAGACTGATTTCCTCAATTTATAGTAACCAAGAGGAACCTAGACCATTGATCATAAGGCACAATCAAGGGTGGAGAAAAAACAAACCAAAAAATTAATAAATAATCTCATCAAAAGATAAGGGAAAAGTAGTGGATAAGAATGACTCAATAGTGTATGTCATCGTTACCTAAGGAACAAATCACCACCAACTAACTCCAAAAAAAAATCTCCATGCACACATGTGAAATGTTACAAAAGTCTAGTGAGGCCTAGTTACATGTATATGTTCCCCACAAGTAATGTTATAATGATCATTATTATGACACTAGGTACAAAACTACAACAATTCACTAAACAACATTAAATCACTTTCTAACAAATTCTCGGCATGATCAAGAATTGCTTTTTCTTTAAAATGCTCCTTATGACTAATCCAATGCATTGAAAAAGATATTAGATTTATAAAGTTTTAACATATCCTTGTGTTAGTGGACCACAATATGCTCTTAAAATGGGAATTCAATACTACTCAACATCATTTAAAGATACCATAGTTTCAAATAAAACTAGAGGTAAGATGTAAAGTATGACTCAAAATGAGAGCATAAAATCATTAAGATGTTATCTATAACAAAATAGGCACAACCCTCAACAACATAAACTTGAGACTAGCTAGTATATTGAAATCTAGGAGGCAAAGTTCAATATAGATGGCCCCTAGAGAACAATCATACAATCCATACATGGGGCACTTATTCAGGCCTTCCACCTGGCAGTTACATGGGGCACTTATTCAGGCCTTCAATCTTTGAAACAGTGGTAGTTCCACCAACCAAGTGCAGGCCTTCCACGAACCTCCTAGCCGTAGACCGCACTGCTCATCAGCTCAACAGTGGGTCACCCCCGAGCTGGGACTAAACTCCATCCGAAGGCAAGGTATTCTAGGCTAGGTTGAGGTTACAGGGAAAACAACACAAAAAATCTGGAAGGATTCTTCCCAGGATGCCATCTTATGCCCACTACTACCAGACTCTCATTCCCCACATGCTTGTTCCGCCTGGGAGTATACACCTTCACAAGCACAGTCCATCGGTGCTAACCTCCCTCTCTGGGCCTCGGCAATAGGCTGGATCAGGAATTCTCAGAGCCTGAAGCTGGTGCTAGACACTCTCTGGAAGAAACCTCTTCCAACAACTTCCACCTCCCTCACCTAGAGAGAGATCACACACAAGCTCAATCACAACTCACGCTGGCCATCAAGCCACGCATCGTCCAGCTCTGATTGGTCACCATAGCCAACTGGAATACAAACACGGCCTCTCAAACAGGCTCAGCAATGGCTCGAGGCCTCACAGTGATGGTTCAAGGGAATGCATGATGAGTAATTCCCGTAGGGGTCGACACAGACTCCACGACTCAGAACGGAGGGTGAAACCGGCTCTTCAGAAACAAACACAGGCTTCTCGTCTCACAGAATAGAGGTGTACCCAGATTACAGAGCCAAACACAGGCTTTCCAACTGGTTCAACAATGGCGGAATGGTTCAGGGTCACGGCTTCGGGACACAGCCTCCACACATAGGTTCGATCAGTCGGACAGAGGATGTGCACAGACTATCAAAGACAACACAGAATTCTCGACTCTCAGGAACGCACGAGGTATTCTTGCAGAAGTTGGGTCAGTCGTACTATTCAGCGCTCCCTACCCGCTTAGGTAGTCAGGTGGAATGGAGGAGCTCCCTCCCGCGACTCATCTTGGCCATTTTATTTGCATGGGTCGGGGTTGACACTTGTCGCCCTGGAAACTGCATGCGTTCCTCGGCATGCATTACCTTCCTTATGGTTAGGAACTTAGGATAAAACATAAATGGTACATGTTCTTTTGGAATAATAATAAAATATTATTCCCAGGCTTAAGCCCCCTAGGCCAAACACTTAACCCCTTTTTTCCACCTTCCAGCCCCCTAATCCCTTGCCCACTCTATGGATGCTTTGTCCCCCTTCACTCATTCATCGTGGTCGGTCTGCACATGGCGGTGTTTATATTTTATTAATTGTTCTGCGTGATTACATATATAAAAGCAGGCTCTTGGCCTTCAACACTTAGGCTCCCTGGCCTAATAATCACATAAGCCCCCAACTTATATAAACTTGGCTCACCAGCCTACTAAAACATACTTACAATTCATAATGCAAGATTATCTCTTTTTCGGTCTCATCAAACTACTTTATGAAAAAGGACATTTTGGAGTTTCCTTTAAGTGTTTTTCAGACTCTCTAAACATGAAAAACCCTTGAGTTTTCTTTCTTTGGACTCATTAAACAAGCATTGAAAGACCCATATGGGATCGAACCACTCCTTCTTAGGGTTCGTTAAAAATAATATGAGGAACTCGTCCAAAGGATGATCTTACATCATAAGAATATGTTATCCTCCTCAATCTTGAGTAAAAATAAAGAGGTACTCACCAGAAATGGTGGGGGGGAATTGGGAAGAAGTATTTGTGTTAGTGGCAGTAAATTTGCTCTTGAACATGACACCCCCCTTCATCAATGTATCTGGGTTGGGAAATCCATTTGTCTCTCGTTTGATCATCCACAAATTTATATGTTGGTTCCTCCTTTGAGTCAATGTTTCCAAGACAATTTCCATGTCATTAATATGTTCAAGAGAAGTCCAACTTAAACTAGCCTTCTATCGAGTTAGTCATCTGCAATTATAAATTTTTTACCATGTCGGCCTTCCCTGAGTCAGTTCTGAATCTATTCATACTCTGATCTAATTCAAATCTGTTACATATTTTGTGTCATTGATGGGGGATACATCAAGGCCCTCCTATGACGAGTCTTTTCCTGTCGACTTCAACTCATTTTCCAGGAACAAGACTTATAAATCACATTGGTACCTTGGAGCCTCCATGCCTCAATGGCAGGTTTCCTCTCTTTCAACAGTGGGTTCACATCATTGGCCCCTGATTGGAATATTCCATCGAGTGTTTGACTTCAACTCATTCATTCACACTCATTTGATTGTATTAGAGTACCTTGGGAGTCATTGACATCAATGGTGATTTCCCTCGCACTTGTTAATGGTTTTCATTAATGACCGATAATCAAGTGGTTTCTACTATGTTCGACTTCAACACCTGTAATCACATGGCTAGATTCATACTAAGATACGATGGAATTCAAAACCCTAGATATCATCATATCGGTCTAGGTTGTGATGGAGTATTCATAAATTTGTACTCATGCATAGATCCACTGTGTATGTCTCATGGCTATGTCTGAATTTGAATTCCTTAAGAGCATAGATCCATGTTGTATTTCTCATGGCTATGTTGAATCATGATGACATGGATCCACATTGTATATTTAGTGGCCATGACTCACTTGAAACTTATGATTAGAGTCACTTCAAGTTTGAGTATGGGAATGCCTACCTCAGAAGATGGTATATTATTATGCATATGCTTGATTGCTTCCAGGTTCTCGATCGATGCGCTCCTTGCTTTCAACAAACACATTCTACAAAGTATTTAAGTTGTCACATGTTCCAGCTTCATACTTTGGGGGGCATTCTATTACACATTATTTTTGTCACCCCAATGATCAACTGATGACATGTGCTTAACTCACTTCCATGTTCCCTTAAAATATTAAAAGAGAATTTCTCCAAGAGAAAAGTGGTTTTCTTTTCCTCCCTCAAAAACTATGAAAAGGAAGATTGCCACACCCTGCTCTATGCTTGGGGTGTGACAATTCTTGATCGTTACACTCTGCACCAAATATGGACTACGGCGTCATCACAAGCTTCCTGTACATAGGGTGTGATGATTCTTAAGAAAAGGAAAAGTCAAAATTCATGAATGCTCTAGAAGGGAATATTCTAGAAGATGAGTTGGCCTCTGATCGATTTGGATCTTACTCGCTTATCTAATTTAGTGGCATCATCCTAATATCTTCATCCATCCCTCTTTTACCCTATATAAAGAGGGATTTCTCATGGAAAAGGCTAAGGTTTGCATATGCATGAAGATTTCTTCTATAGATTATACTTGAGAGAGATTTTCTTTAGCTCTCTAAGTCAGATTGTGGATAATCTTGATCAAAGGCATTGGAGAAAAGGTGTTTTTTTTGGAGAAAAGAGCCATCAAAAGGGATCTTGCAACATCAAGGCATGGGTTGTATTCTCCACTTTCCATTTTAATATAATGCAGCAATACATTTCTCCCCTATAAAGGTTTCTTGACTTTTATTGTATAACTCCTTGATCTTATACATAGAATTCATTGGAATATATATATCTTTGTTCTCTCTCTCTTTTTTGGTTTTTGCTTATTAAACAGGTTCACCATCCAGAAAATCCAAATATGGAGCGACAAGGACGACACTAGTGAGGATCAAGCGTCATTTAAAAGGTATGACTCTCAATCCTTTCTGAACTAGTTTATATGACAATGGAATCTAAGGTGAAGTTTGTATTATGTCTTGTTTTGTTCTAGCTTCATGTGGAAGTTAGGGAGATTAGTTTGTGTCCACACTTACCAATTTGTCCAATAACAATAGTTGAAGGACTATTGAGAAGAGAAGGGGTACACTTCCTGGGGTGGGATAGGTTGTGGGAAATGAGAGGTTGTAGGCTAGTTGTAGCAGTTGGAAATTTGACTTGACTTTTATTGTACTAGTTAGAACTTAGTCTGGCTTAAGAAGCCTTCCCTGGTGGAGTTTCTAGCCCCAGATCCGAGGTGACCTGCTACTGAGATTCTATGAGCAGCAGAGTGTATGGTAGGGAGGAACATCTGACGTACACACGCAATTGGTGATTTACCATTAAAATATAAGTGTTATTTTATCTATGTTTGTTTATGCTATTTGTAGTGTGAATGATTTCGTAAATGTTGTATATTTTACTATACATGTTTATGCATGAATTGTATGTTGTTATCATTGCATAATTATTGCATATGCGGAGTTAGAAATTAAATGGTATAAGAGGAGAAATTGTTGATTGGCATGACCCAACTTGGGGTTGGGTATGCTAAATCTTACTACAAACCAATCATTAACACTCCTAGGAATACTATGGTATTAAAAGTTGGGAAAAAATCTCATTTTTAGTTCAAATGGAAAAACTAAGGTGGTCAATAGAACTCTTGGTAATATCCTAAGAAGTTTAGTGAGTGAACATCCCAAGCAATGGGATCAAGTACTTTCTCAAGTAGAGTTTACTAACAATGATTCACCAAACAGAAGCATGCGTCTTATCCCATTTCAGATTGTGTGTGGCATCCATCCAAGGGGTGTTTATGAGATAAGACACTTGGGTAAGCAAGAGGCGAGGAGTGTTGATGGAGAATATTTTTCAACAACCATGCAAGAGCTGCGTGAGAAATTCAAACTGAATATTGAAGTGAACACAAGAAAGTACAAGAAAAGAGCAAATGTAAAGAGGAAAGAGGTCAATTTTATGGTTGATATTTGGTATTTTCACATTTCAATAAGGAAAGGTTTCCCAAGAGGGAGTATAACAAGCTGAAGAAAATTGGCACGTGTAAGGTCTTGATGAAATTTTCTTCAAATATCTATGAGATAGGGCTTCCAAGTGATATTGGAATCTCGCTTATATTCAATATTTTAGACTTTTATCTTTTCAAGGGAGAATAATATTCAGCAAATTCACATGAACCTAATGTTGATCAGATTAAAAATGGGAACAACAAATACCCAAAGGAAATCAAATCAATCCTAAACAAGAAGGTAGTGAAGAAGACTAGCAGCGAGGAATATCTTCAACACTTGATAAAATAGAAATGTCATCCACTTGAATATGCTACATGGATCACAACTTTAGACATATCCAAGCATGGTATCACCATTGAATAACTCATCAACCGAAGCCCATGAAGAATTCTTTGTGTTCCTTGGTAGTCTGATGCAAGTGCATCACTTGTTGTACAAGTTTGTCATTTGGTAGGGGTATTTTGTTTCGGTTTATATACATGTGGAGGAATTGTATAATCATTTTGTAACAATGTCCACCTCTCATTAGGATTCAAATATGAGGACTTACTTGTGTAAGTATGTTGAGCATATATTTAGGGATGTTAAGAGTTAGTTTAGGAATTGGTTTCGACTTCCTAATACTCGAAGATCTGAAGAAATATTTAATGGGATTGAGCCACCTCTTCAGTTTGATATTAATGTTTGCAAGTTTGTATGTGTTGGAGGAAGCAATGAATACAAGTTGAAGTGTGTGAGGATTTGATAAGTTTTATACATTATCTTATACTTGTTTCAAAACTTGTGGTGCATGGTTTTCATTGCACATGATTCATTTTATCAAGTACTATGGTTTCTCTGCTAGAATACATGTGTAAATCCTAGCAACGAGACTAGTTTCAAATGCTCTATTTTCCCTCATGAGTTACTGTCATGAAGTTTTTTGTCTCAAGCCACAGAGGATCATTTGGAGCTATTGGCTACTTGTATTGGATAGAGTGCAGTTTGAGGAAGCTTTTACAACTATTCTCAAGTGTTATAAAAATAGGATCGTGGAGCAATAAAATAAAATAAAATGAAGAAATAAAATCACAAAAGATACACAATACTATAGATAAACAGATATATGTGGTTCACCTAGTGTGGGCTATGTCCACCAAAGAAATTTTTAGGTCCTTCCTTTTTATTATCCAGCAAATGAAGGGATACAACCTACAACACACATGTTGTAACTTCCTCTTCTTTCTCTCACAGTCTCCTCTCTCATAATACAATATTCGCAATGATACACAACCACAATGAAATTCCATCATAAAAGAGGGCTTCCTTCTAGGGAAACAAAACCTAACATAACTTCTACCATCATATTTGTGACATTATAATGAACGGTCCAAATTTACTATGAAATTACAATATACATTTACAGGGCAATTTTTCCTTCGGGGGCTTCGCCCCTGAACCCCCGCTTTCACCCAGAGACCGTAGGGAGGGGAAAACCCCCTGTGTGGAGGGGTGTACAGTTTTCATGGGGTATAAACACAGCTGGAAAAAAATAACTATGAATAAAGAAGATAATCAGGATTCGCAACCAACAATCTCCCAGTTGGAGACTGATCTCAACAACTCCATCGTTATTGTATTTGTTGGAATATGACCCTTCTTGGACCTAGAAAATTTCTCATATTCACCTTCATGTTTGAATACCAACTGAAACTAAGCAGGAACTCATTTTCTCCCTAGTTACTCCCTTTGTTAACATGTCTGCAGAATTCTGGCTAGTGTGTGTCTTTTCCAACTTCAAATGTCCATCTTCCAAGATGGATCATATGAAATGGTACCTGAGATGTATATTCTTAGTCTTCGAATGTAAAGTTGAGTTCTTTGCAATATGAATGGCACTCTCATTGTCACAGTACAACCTGCTATTCTCTTGCTTCTTTCCAAATTCCTCCATAAACATCTGTAACCAAATCATCTCTTTACTAGCCTATGTAGCAGCAACATACTTTGCTTCTATTGTTGAAAGTGCAACAACCTTTTGCAATTTCGAAATCCAACTTATTGTTGTTCCACCTACAGTAAAAACATACCCTGTGGTGCTCCTCCTACTATCTTTATCACTTTCCATATTTGAATCAACATATCCATGTAGAACAGTGTATGAACCTCCAAAACATAATGCATGAATATAAGTACCTTTCAAATACCTGAGAATCCACTTTACTGCCTCCCAATGTTATTTACCTAGATTTTCCATATGCCTACTCACAACTCCCACTGCATGTGAAATATCTGGTCTTGTGCAAACCATCGCATACATCAAGATTCCAATTGTTGATGAATAAGTGACCCTGGACATGTATTCTATCTTCTCATGTGTCTTGGGACACATTTCTTTGGTTGATTTTAAATGGTTGGCCAAAGGTGTAATAACTAGTTTTTCATTATGCATTTTAAACCTCTCCAACACCTTCTCTCTGTACTCACCCTAAGACTGTCAATTTGAGATTTTTCCTATCTCTTATTATTCTCATACCAAGGATTTTATTTGCAACACCCAAATCCTTCATCGCAAATGAATTAGCTAATTTATTCTTGATCACATTTATATAATGCATATTAGACCCTGCAACAAGCATGTCATCTACATACAATAGCAACATAATATAGCTTCCAATTTCTAGCCTTTTAAAATAAACACAGTGATCGGAATGACATCTACTATAAACTTGTCCTGTCATAAACCTATCAAACTTCAAATACCACTTCCTTGGAGCTTGTTTTAGTCCATACAAGATATTCTTCAACCTACATACCAAATTTTCCTTCCCTTTAACCTCATACCCCTATGGTTGCTGCATATAAATATCTTCCTCCAAATCCCCATGGAGAAAAGCAGTTTTTACATCTAACCATTCAACATGCAAATCTTCTACTGCCACAAGACTTAAAATAGTCCTAATTTAATTCATCTTAACAAAAAGAGAAAATATTTCATCAAAATGTATACCTTTATTTTTTGCAAACCCCTTTACAACAAGTCTAGCCTTGTATCTTTTTGTCCTCTATCTTCTTCCTTCAACTTGTAAACTCATTTATTCTGCAGTGCTCTTTTTCCTGTAGGAAACTAGACCAAGTCCTAAGTTTGTTTATTTACCAATTAATCCATTTACTCTTTCATTCCTTGCTCCCACTTATTTTTAGTGTCTACATGCATTGCCTCTTCATAACATTCTGGTTCACCAGAATCATTCAACAATAAATAATACAATGAAGGAGAGTATCGTTTAGGGGGTCTACTTAACCCAATAGATATTCTAACAACACTTGTAGCAGTTTGAGGTACATGTTGCTCCTGTTGTCATACATTTTGATTTTCTGGTATCTTTGGAATTTATTTTTCAATCATCTCATCAAGCACTGTGTATTCTGGTTTTTCTTTTTCCTGTTTCTTTCCCTGCAACTGATCTTTGTACATGACCTTCTCATTGAATATGACATCTTTACTCCTAATGATTTTGTGATTTTCATAATCCCATAAGAGATAATCAAAATCATTAACATTGTATCCAATAAAGGTACAGTGCTTGGATTTAGCCTCAAACTTTGTTCTATTTTCTTTATCAATATCGAAAAATGATTCACAACCGAAAGTATTCAAAAAAGAATAGTTTACCTTTTTACCTGTCCATGCCTCCTCTGGAATTCCACCATCCAAATATATTGAAGGTCCTTTGTTTATTAAGTAAACAAAAATATCTATAGCATCTTCCCAAAACTGTAAGGGAAAACCAACATGCAATCTCATACTCCTTGCACACTCCATGATTGTCTTGTTCATCCTTTCTGACATACCATTTTCTTGTGGTGTTCCTGGAACTGTTTTCTCTCTACGAATCCCATGGTATGAACAATAATCATCAAACTCCTTGCTGCAATATTCACCTCCATTGTCTGATCTGAGACACTTCAACCTTTTTCATGTCTCATTCTCAACCAAAGCTTTCCATTTCTTTTAAAGTGTCAAAAACATCATATTTTGGTCGAATGCAATAAACCCAAGTTTTTATAGTTGCATCATCAATAAAAGTAACATAATAAAGAGATCCACTAAGAGATGATACTTGATCTGGTGCCCATACATCTGTATGCACAAGATCTAACCTTTCACTCTTCTTTTCTTTTCCAACTCTAAGAAATATGAATTTCTTTTGTTTCCATAAACACAACGCTCACAGAAATCCAAATCAATTTGTTTAAGATCAGGCAACAAAATTCTTTTGTGAAGTATGTGCATCCCCTTCTCACTCTTGTGTCTAAGGCTATGATTCCATAGTGTTGTATCCTTTCATGTAGAATCTAAAGAGATAGAAGAGTCATTATTACCAGTACATAAATACAATGTATCTACCTTCTCTCATTTTTCTATCATCGGTGATCCTTTGGTGACCTTCCACACCTTATTTGTAAGTGTGGATATACAACCTTCACTTGCTAATTTCCCTATTGAAATTTGATTTTTCCTTAGATATGAAACATGTCTTACCTCTTTCAACAACCATTAGTTTCCATTCATTTTCTTTATTTTTGTCTTTCCCATTCCAACAATTTTGCATGGTGCATCATCACCCAAATGAACCTGTCCAAAATCACCTTGAACATAATCTAGAAAATGTTTCCTATGGGGTGTGCCATGAAATGAAGCCCCTAAATCTACTACCCAAGACTCAGAAATGTTATCTATAGAAAGAATAAAAGCATCTTGTAACGCATCCCCTATTAGATTTTCTCTCTAATTTGTCTCTTGTTGTCCATCTCTTTGTTTCTTTGGAGCTCTATAGAATTTCTTCAGATGTCCTTTCTTCCCGCAATTCCATCACTCTGTATTTCCCAGTCTAGATTTGGATCTGCCCTTCCTAGAATTCTCGTGGTTCACTGATCCCTTTCCTCTATAATTTTGTCTTCCCATGTTCTCCATGTTTAATGCATTACCTGATGTCTCACCTGTGTTTTTTCGTCGCATTTCCTCGCTAAGGATAACACCAACAACATCATCAAATTTTAAAGTATTTGAACTAGAGACAGAGTTACTTACAAGCATGATCAAGTCGTTCTAGCTTTCTAGCAATGAGCACAAGATTAGAAGAGCCCTGGCCTCATCATCAAAGTTTATTTTTACATAACTTAGTTGATTAGTAACCGTATTAAATTCATTTAAATGATATGCAACAGACCCACCTTCTGACATCTTCATATTAAATAATCTCTTCATTAGAAATACCTTATTGGACGCCAAGGATTTTTCATACAGTGTAGACAATGTGTCCATCAACTCCCTCGTATTTTCTTTCGAAATATTGAAATCTATCGACATTGCCAAGCTCAGCCGTATCGTTCTTAGTGCCTTTGTGTCAAGAACCTTCCATTCTTCATCCTTCATGGTCGTCGGCTTCTTTTCTATTCCACCCAATGGTAGGAATATATCCTTTTGATATAAATAATCTTCCATCTGCATCTTCCATAACTGGTGGTTTTGGCTGTTAAATTTCTCGACCCTAAACTTTCCATATTCCACCATTGCTCCCACTCGAACCAGGAACTCTCTTTTCCTACGAGTTACCTTTCTCTCTGATACCAGTTGTTAGAAAAACTGGATCACAGAGAAATAAAATAAAATAAAATGCATAAATAAAAACACAGAATATACACAATACAATAGAGACACATATATACATGGTTCACCTTGTGTGGGCTACGTCCATAAGAGAAATTGTCAGGTCCTTCCTTTTTATTATCCATCAAATGAAGGGATACAACCTATAGCACACCCGTTGTAACTTCCTCTTCTTTCCCTCACAGTCACCTCTCTCTGAATACAATATTCGCAATGATACACAGCCTCAATAAAATTCCCTCATAAAAGAGGGTTTCTTTCTAGGAAAAAAACCCCTAACATAACTTCTACCATCATATCTGTGACCTTATAATTAATGGTCCAGATTTACTATGAAATTACAATTTACATTTACAAGGAAATTTTTCCTTTGAGGGCTTCACCCCCGAACCCCCATCGGGGGCCCACTTTCCCCTGGACCCCGCATGAGGGGCAATCCCCCCTGCAACCCCCCCTCGCGTGGAGGGGTGTACAATATTCATGGGGTATAAACATGGCTGAAAACAAAGACCTATGAATCAGGAGGATAATCATGCTCCACAACCAACATAAAGGTGTGAAACACTGTTAAACTCGTGTACATCTATGTTTTTATGCTCTGGGGTCTAGTAAACTATGTAAAACCAAACCTCGGTTTCACACATCAAACTTGTCATCTTTAACCAATAGAATTTTCTTAGAGTTGGAGGGTGAGTGTGTATGATTGTCTTCTCTGATATTTTATAGTGGTGACCTATATAGAGTACCAAATTAGGGTTGTATAACCTGTAACCATGCCTTAAAATAGGGTATTTAATGACTGTGGTTTTATTTTCTTCAACTAGAATATTTCTTGAGCTTGTGATAGAGGGATTGGGTGCATTTTAGGTTATAAATATGTATAAACCACGATATCCTCTTCCATGAATGTATAACCTCTAATAATTATAATCAAAGGCCTATTACAATGTTAAAACAAAGTATGTGAGGAATTGTGAAGTACACCTTCTAAGAAGAGTATAAAAACAAAGTATGAGGATTGAATCAATGTTTTGTGTGTTCCTCGAAGTCAATATTGTAATCAAAATTTAATTTGGCCTATATTAGGCATACATGATCATTGAATTCTTTAGTTTGGTTTCCAAAAACGTAATACCCTTGATGTCCAAAAGAAACTAGATCTAACTAAAACTCAACCTCAAGACTCACAACATAACTAATCTAGATATTTTTTTATTAGTGGGAGTAATTACAATATCCTAACACTTCCCCTTAATTATTTTCGCTACATTCTTCGGCATTTATAACATCTAAATTATGTCTATGAAACTCAAACACATCTCTTGTCAATGGATTTGTAAATATGTCATCCAATTGGTCTTTTGATTTACAAAATTCCAAGTAGACTTCACTATTGTTTACAAGCTCTCTAGTGAAATCATATCTAGTATCAATATGCTTTCTTTTTCTGGTGAAATACAAGGTTCTTTGAAAAATATATTTTTGAGTTTGTTGTCACAATATACTAGATTTGGTCCTTCTTGTCCTTGTTGAATATCACCCAACACTCTACGCAACCAAACCGCTTGACAAGATGTCATTGTTCTTGCTACATACTCAACTTTTGTTTATGAGATTGTCACAATGGACTACTTCTTGGATTCTCATGAAATCACACCTAAACCAAGATGGAATATATATCCTAAAGTACTCTTCCTATCATTCATACTACCTAAAAAATCATTGCCAGTATATCCAACCAAGGAATCATTACTAGTGTTGGAATATAGTATACCATATCTTGTTGTTTTAGCAACATATCTCAGAATTATTTTTCCAACTTGCCAATCTGAGTCTTTTGGAGACTCCATGAACCTAGAAATCAAACTGATAGCATACATAATGGTTGTCCTAGTGGCATTGAGATACATGATACTCCCAACCAATCTCTTAAACAGATTTGGATCTACATTGGATCCCTTATCGTTTTTCCTAAAATTTGTCCCTATTACAATTGGATTTAGTTCTAGTTTACAATTCATCATCCTTAACCTCTTTAGAACATCCATGGCATACTTATTTCTAATTAACCTAAAATAAGTAATTTCAAATTCTTGTTTCATGGTTCATTTAAACTTATCTACTGAAAAATTTCCTATGAACATTATATCATCAACATATAAACAAACAATCAAGACTTGGCCTTGCTTATTTACCTTTGTATACAATGTGGGCTCACAACTGCTTTTATTGAACCCATTACTGATTAGATATGAATCAATCATGCTATACTAAGCTCTGAGATCTTTTTTAAGTCCATAGAGAGATTTCTTCAATCTGTACACTTTATCTGCATGTCCTTTCATCACATATCCCAGTGGCTACTCTACATAGGCATCTTCTTCTAAAATACCAGCTAAGAATGTTGAATTTACATTCATCTGATAAAATTTCCACCTGTTTTGAGATGCTATGGCTAAAAAATATATAAATGTATCTAACCTTGCAACTGATGCAAAAGTATCACCATAATCAACTCCAAGTTGTTGTGCAAAACCTTTTTCTACCAATATGGCCTTGTACTTTTCAACTTCCCCTTTCTCATTAAACTTGGTTTTGTAAACCCATTTTACACCAATGTAAGCTTTACCTTTTGGTAATTATACTACATCACATGTATCATTATATTCTATGGAATCCATTTCTTCATCCATTTCTTTGACCTAATTTTCTTCTTTAATTGCCTCTTCAAAATATGTGGCTTCAAAAGTAAATAATGCAAAATTTGAATGCACTTCTAGATATTCATATATTTATCTCAAACTAATGGTATTTATAGACCTTAGGGAAGCAATTGTAGGGTCAGATTCACTACTTGATTGAGAAGTTGGAATAGACTAGGTTACTAAGCTAGATGACTCACCTGTACATAATTTATTGGAGTCCTTGTTGGGGCACCTCTAACTGATGATTGGGATTGCGAACTTGTTGTCCACCTTGTGCAATATACTCCTCTATTTCATCTTCTACTTGAGGTATTGTTTCTCCAATAGTTATAGTATTTCCTATGATCCCATCCCATCCTTCACCTTATTTGAATTCAACATCATTTTTTATTATTGCCTTCTTTGTAATTGGACTATACAATTCATATGCCTTAGATTGATCATTGTACCTGAGAAAAATGGACTTTTCACTTCTATCATGTAACTTTCTTCTCAAATATTTAAGCACATGAGAATATGCCACACAACCAAATACTCTAAAGTTTGTTACACTTCATCTCATATTATTTGTCCATGCTTCTAGCCTTATTCATAATGGTTATGCTTCTTGTTTTTGCTACACCATTTTGCTTAGGTGTATACATTGTTGTAAATTGTCTTTTGATGCGATGTTGCTTGCAAAAAACATGAAAATTATTTGAATCATATTCACCTCTTTCTTACCTTAACACTTTAAATTTTATGCCCACTTTGCTTTTCCACCAATGCCTTGGATTCTATGAACTTGTCAAAACTTTCAGATTTCTTTGCAAGAAAGTACACCCAAGTCTTTCTATTGTAATCACCTATGAACGTTAGGAAGTGGTAACTTCCTCCTAGTGACTAGATATGCATTGGGACACATATATATATGCATGAACCAGATTCAAGGGTGTCTTTCCTCTATAAGACACTCATTTAGGAAAATTTTCCCTGTGTTTCTTTGCCAAAATGCATCTCTCACATGAACTAGTTGGCTCTTAAATGGGAGAAAAACTTTTAACCAACTTTTTTTGTTGCAATAATTTTAGGCCACCAAAATGTAGATGACCAAATCTGAAATGCCACAACCAAAATTCATCAAAACATGTTTCCTTTTTGGAAAATGAGGCATCATAACTACCATAATTCATGGAAAGAGGATACATTCTATTGTTTTTCATCTTCACCCTAGAAATCAATATTTTACTAGAATTTTTGTCATATATAAAACAATAATTCCCCTTAGAAATTACATTATACCCTTTTTGGGTAAGTTGACCAACACTAATGAGGTTATGTTTCAAACTTGGGGCATAGTACACATCTGGTATGTGCATTTTTTGGAATCGTTTGTTCAATATGTTGACCATTCATTTTTCCATAACATTTACAATAGTGTATGTCCCCAATTTAACTTCAACCCTTACTAAATCATCTAGGTTTGCAATTAGGCCTCTATTTCTTGTGATATGATTTCTACAACCACTATCTATAATCCAAATACCATTAGAATTCTCTTGGGAAGCATTACAAATAAGGAATAAAGAGTCTTTATAGTTATCAAAGGTGTTAGCATAGTTTACATCATGCTAAGGCCAACCTCCTTCTTCCTATATTCATGTGCATAAAAACCTAGTTTATTAAAGTAAAAAGACTTAGCATTGGATTTGTCATACCTTTGATTTAGCTATGAGCCTCTTATGTTTCTCCCCCTTGAGCTATGAGGGTTTTGATAAGGTCTCCTTTCTTGTTTTGAATATTCCTTACTATCTCTTTGGTCATTGTTTTTTATACTCCTACCCCTGCCTCTTGACCTTAATCTTTCTCTTCCCCTTAAGACACAAACCTGAGATTTTGATGTATTTTCCAAACAGATATCATCATTCCTATTTATTCTGGATTCATGGGATAGAAAATATCCCAACATCTTATCTATCAGCAGTTGTGTCAAGTTCGTAGACTCTTCAATGGCTACAACGACTACATAAAAATTCTTAGGCAAGTTTCTAAAAACCTTCTCTACCACTTTATGATCTTGATGTTCTTCACCATTCATTCTTAATTGGTTTACAATGTCCATGACTTGTATCATGAAATCCTCTACTAAATCCAACTACTTCATCTTCAAATTCTCAAAATCCATTTTTAATATCTGAATTGACTGTATTTACCTTGGTAATTCCTTGATGGTTGGTCTCTAAGATCTTCCAAGTTGTCTTTGAGAATTTTGTTGTCGAGATCTTGGGAAATATGTTTTCATCCAAGACATTTTGGATGAGATAGAATGATTTTGCATCTGATCCAGGTGGATATCAGTGGCCACCCACCTATTCCAACTGGTTCAAAACAGTTCATTGACAATTTACTATTTTTAGCAGTTTTTCGGTTCCTAAACTTCCAGGAAAAGTTTTGAGGGCCTAAACAACATATTTTCACTATAGAGCACCTCAATGATAGCCAAATGCTCTTATTTAGACCCCAAAATGAATCTCCTCAAGCTATCATTGACCCCAAACGGAGATTGTATGTTAAAGTTACGCCCCTAGGAAATTGATACATCAAACTACCGAAAACGGGGTCCAAAAAATTGTTGGATTTTCATCTTCCGGGGTTAGGGTTTTGGATTTTATTTATGTTATAAAGGACTTTGGAGCCTCATTGTAACAATCATATTCTTGTGAATGTGAGTAGTCGTCACATCTCTTCTAGTAGATAAGTTGCCACCATTCTAGCGAGTCTTTCACTCTGTATTTCTACAATTTTGTACATTTCGCTCATTAACAGAAATTGTGTATTAATGTATCTATGTGTTTATGGTTATATCTCTGATATATATTTTTTATATTATTGGATATCTGATATATCTCTATACATTTTTTTATTATATCTCCACTCTCATTTCATGCTGAAAATAATCTGGATCAGTGTGTTGATGGGTCCTAAATCCCTTGACTCAAGAGTAGGAACCAAACCCACCATCGAGTCCCAATTAGGCTATGCAACGTTTAAAATGGAATGGGCCTCCAGATCTTGCGATCCAGCCAATTTATCGATGGTCTTTTGTGTTTTCTTGTGAAGGATCTTCCTTCAGTTAGGACTGTTTTCTTCTATATTTTCTCTTAGGTGGGGCTGATATGAGAGATGCAATCCAGTATAAACCAACTTGACAAACAACAGGATTAAGTTTTAACTACTGGGGAAGAGGTTAAGCTTGGGATAACCCGCTACTCAACATGAAGACAATTAATCTATACCACAGGCCTAGTACTAATACATTAACCATGTGAGCATCCAATTATTGTCTGAGAAACTAACTATCAGAAAGAAAGCACATATGTAATAAGATAATGGAAAGAAAAATAATTCATCTACCATAACCATGCATCACATAATCACACAACAATTTATCTCCATCATTAAAGTAAAGAACATCAAGACATTGCACCAGATAACTTGACAACAAAATTAATTGCTCTTACTCATTACTGCATCATTAATGAAACAGGATAGGAAGTAGTTGTTCTCCAAGTCCAATCACATGCATCTGATGAAAATAGATTGTCTTCGATCCAGAAGGACTTCTCAATTCATAGCACTCTCAAAATAATTCTTAACAACCAAAAAGAAAGAGTTTTTACAACAACCATCGACCCTTTGCTAATTGGTCGGTGTCTTTATTTATAACATAAATTTTTAACTGAAACTAATGGCTAAGTGAATTTTAAACAAAACAAAAATCACCACGTGGAGTTATCTTTTAACAGCTTCTTTAACAGTCATCCTAAGATACTTATTGGAAAGGGTGACTTCTCTCGTATTCAGTCCAGCTGACAAACAGTTCAACACAAGTTTGGGCCCATGGAAATCTATGTTGTTCCATCGACGCCGCATATATTCTCCAATGTCTACTGCATGCACCAGGTACTTTACTAAACTGGATTTCAGCTGTTGTAGCATGGTTCGGACTCTGATCGGATGTTCGGCGAATTGTCTCACTTGCCCTAGACTCGCATCGGCTATTTTTGTGAACTCTTCGGTCCATAGCACGTCTTGTTCGGCATGCAGCTTGACCACGTCACTCAGGTCAATGAAATTATCGAGGGTGTCGAACTCGGGGAGCCCGACGTCCTTCAAGAATTCCTAGCGTCCTTCATGGAGCGTCCTTCCCCAATTACCAAACAAAGATTGCTCTGTGATCTCGCCAAGTAGTTCTTCGGGTTCATTGGCGAGATTACGGAGCAATCTTTGTTCAGTAATCGGGGAATATTTCCTGCAATCTAGGTTGAGATAGTTTAGTGATCAAGCAATATGATATAAGGTACCAACAAACATAATGGAACGGTATGTACCTGTGGAGCTTGTTAGTCTCGATCGTTTAATACTTACGTGATCCCAGTTGCTCCTTTGTATGACCTACGATGTCTTTTTTCCATGTCATCGCTCTTATTTAGTTTAAACGAGTCACATCAGCACGCCATAGCATGGAAAATTGAGTATGGCGGATATGAGTGTCAGAACCACTAAAGGAAAAATATATTGTGACTTCCTATACTTGGGTGGTGATGGGGTCAGTGGTTTAAAATGTAAAATTAATGTGTATTTTATTATGTAACTCCCCAATGCCGAAATCGTGCCGGTATTGATGGTCGGCGATACCGCTCCTCTCCTTGCGCGACGCTTACTTTTTCATTTTTCTGTCGAAGCCAAATGGATCGGTCTTTGGCAATACTCCTGCCAAAGTTTAATCGCAAAAAGGAAAGACCTTCGTCTGCCAACACCGATGAAGATCAGTGCTCAGTTATTTTAAA
The DNA here is from genome assembly GCA_009831015.1 of Picea engelmannii. Taxonomy (NCBI): domain Eukaryota; kingdom Viridiplantae; phylum Streptophyta; class Pinopsida; order Pinales; family Pinaceae; genus Picea; species Picea engelmannii. The sequence continues at coordinate 413,518 of ML783693.1, forward strand.
CTTCTCAAATGATTTTCATTACCTCTAACCTTTACTGATGTCAAACTTCTAAGTGAGCATGGATTAGCAACTAGTTTGTTGATTCCTTAAGTAGTTGTTAAGTACCCTCTAATGGTTAAGATGATTCTTTGTTGTATGTTCAAGCAAACTTTATAAAAATCAAATATGAAAAATAAGCTCAGGTATTAGTTTCATATTGAAGGAAAAACAGACAGTGCAAAGGATCAAGTGGTACCCAAAAAGTAAAAAATGGACATAGACTTTTAGGGTGTGTTGAGTGTTGAACAAATGGTGATTCACTGGGTGAAAGAAGAATCTTTGTTCCTCCTTCATTTCCTTTGACCCTGACTCATGCCACGATTTTTTTATTTATTGGAAGTATTGTTTTAGGGCTTGTCCATTTACTGGGAGGGCATCAGGTTTCCCCCTTAGACTCTGCAACCGATAAGTACCTACCCCAATTTTCTCAGCTATCTAGAAAGGTCCAAGCCATAGAATCTGAAATGTAGAATGTTTCCCTTTAGGTTCATTTTCCTTGTCCCACTTCAGGACTAAGTCTCCTACTTTAAAATTCTTTTCTTTAGCCTTATGCTTATCGAACCATCTTTTCACTATATGTTGGTGAGCTAGGAATTTTGACTTATCCTTTTCTCTCTCTTTTTCCAACATAAGTAGAGTGTTAATCCGTTGTTGCATGGCCAATGATGGTTCTTCGTTGGAATATTGGGCCAACTGAAGAGACGAAAGATAGAGTCCATTTGGAAGGATGGATTCTTGCCTGTAGACCAAAAAGTATGGGGAATTTCCTCTAGCTTATTTGGGTGTGACCCTATCGGCCCATAGAGAATTATAGAGTAGATTATGCCAATTTCTTTGGTTATCCATAACTGCCTTCTTTAATATCCTTACCAGGTTTTTATTAGTTCATTCAGCCACACCATTTCCCTAGGAATAGTAATTTGCAGAGTACTTGATTATGATTCCTTTGTCCAAAGAAAACTATGTCAATAAGGTTTAAAGAAAAGTAAGTTGCACTATCAAAGACCAGAACAGAAGGGACACCGAACCTCGTGATCAACTTATGTTCTATGAATTGGATCACTACCTTCTCTTTTACATGAGTCGAAGGGATGACCTCTGCCCATTTCGTGAAATAGTCAGTGGCAGTAAGAATGTATTTGTGTAGTTTTGAGGAGCTAGGTGTGATTTCTCCTATGATATCCAACCCCCACTGCTCGAAAGGCCGAGAGATAGTAACAGGTTGGAGTGGGACCGCCGTTCTTTTCTCCTTTCCAGCACTTATTTGAAAAGTCTTACAATTTATAGCATAAGTATGAGCATCTTTGAAAAAGGTGGGCCAATAATAGTTGGCTATCAGAATCTTATGAGTGGTGGTGTTTCCTGCAAAATGTCCCCCGGTGAGGCCATCATGGAGTTCTTTCAGTACCTTGTCTGTGTCTTCTCGTTCGATACATCTTAATAGTACCCCATCATAATTGATCTGGAAGAGCAGCGAATTTATAAGATGATATTGTGCAGATTTTAATCTCAGGGCTCTCCTTTCTCTAGGGTTGAGGTTTTTGGGACAAGTTCTGTGATGTAGAAGATAAGTTAAATATTTATACCAGGAGTCTTGTCCTAGGGAGATGTATGCTACTTCACTACACCATAGTTCCATTTCATTCTCCCATCCGAAATCTTCATTTAATTGATCCTAGGCTTCGGCTGCAAGCTTGCACAAATCTTGTCCATTTACTAGTTTTGCAGGTTTTATATCTAGATCAAATTCCTAAACTACCGCCATCCAATTTCCCCTTCTTTCCCCCATTTCCTTCTGGGTGAACAAGGATCGGACTGCAGGGTGCGACACAATTACTTTAGAGTGATTCTCGAGGATGTAAGACCTGAAATGTTTTACTGCCTTATAAACTATGTAGGCATGTTTGTCTACAACAGGATAATTGAGCTCAGCTCCTTGAAGATTAGTACTCATAAATGACACCGAGGCTTTATTGTTTCCATCATCCTTCTAAGTCAAGACTGTAGCTAGCGATTGATCGGAGGAGAAGGTATAAATCAAAAAGTCTCTATTGAAATTAGGACTTCACAACACTGGGGCCTGAGAAATGGAAACCTTGATATTGTTGAAGGTGTATTTTTGCTCATCATCCCACTTAAAATTGACATCTTTGATAATCATCTTTTGTAAGGGTTTGATGATTTCTGCAAAGTCAGGAGTGAACTTCCTCACAAAATTGATTTGCCCGAAAAAGCACTTCATAGCTTTCTTGTTATGGGGTAAGGGAAGTTGAGCTATGGCTTTAATCCTTTCCTGGTCTATGTGAATCCCTGCTTGATATATAATTTGACCTAACAACTTACCTTCCTCGACACCGAAGATAGTTTTATTAGGGTTTAAGGATATACTGTACATCCTACACCTCTTGAAAATCTGAGTTATTGTTGGATGTGCTCTTCTCCGTTCTTTGAATACATTGTTACGTCATCTAGATACACTACCACGCATTTATTGATTAGTCTCGATGAATCTACGTACATGGCTCTTTGGAAGGTTTCTCCTGCGTTAATTAACCCGAAAGGCATGCGCTTATAAATGAAGGTTCCCCATTTGGTTCGGAAAGTGGTTTTTAAATGATCCTCCTCTGAAACAAGGACTTGGTTATAACCTGAGAAACCGTCTAGTAGAGAGAAGATCTCCGAGCCAGATATGGTCTATAGGAGTTGTTCCATCGGTAGGACTGGGTAATTGTCCTATTCTGAAGACCCGTTGAGGTTCCTAAAATCTACGCATAGGCGGATCTCCCCTGAATTTTTCCTCATCGGAACAAGGTTCACTACCCAAGCAGAATGCCTAACCTGAAAGATGATCTTGGCATCCAAAAGATTCTTTAATTCCTGCTACATAAGAGGTTCCAGGGATGGGTGATACTTTCAGAGCTTCTGTTGGAAAGGTTTTACTTCCAATTTTAAAGGGATGGTGTGTTAAATCATGCGGGTATCATACTTTTTCAAATCCCTATAGGACCATGTGAAGACATCTTAGTATTGTCTAAATAATTTGAGGTAAGATTTTATCTCTTCCTTAGATATAGTCTTTCCTAGATTCACATTCTTTGGACTCTCTGGGGTTCCAAGGTTTATAGTTTCATGCAGGGGACAAGAGCTACCAGTCTTAGCGTTTTTGGGTCCCTTAAATCACTCTTTCAGGTCAAACAGATTTTCTAGATTAGCTATTCCTTTCGGGATTGTGTGACCCTTTGATTTATATATAAGTCGTCCCGTCCGAGGATCGGTTTCTATGGAGGGCTCTTGGAATTCTTCATCATCAATAGCGAGATTTTTGAAATTTTCTTGGTTAGTCAAGAAGTTTATGATTTGTTCATATCCTTCGAAGATTTTCCAATTTCAAATGTTATTAGGTACCGACGGTTTGTAGAGAAGTTCCATAGTGAATCAGGAGGCTTCATAATCTTCTAAAGGCGATAGCCTGGAAGCGGTTATGGCCAAGGATTCATCAAGAATATTATTCTTTGCTCTGGGGATCGCAATGATATTAAAAGCCTCAAAGTGCTCTATTAACCTATACAGCTCCTGCTAATAGTTCTTCAGATGAGGAGAATTGTAATGTATAGTATTTCTTACTTGTCTAACAATAATTTCAAAGTCCCTGAAAACTTTCAATTCTTTGATATCCAAATCTATGGCTTTCCTTAATCCTTGTACCAGAGCTTCATATTTGACAATGTTATTGGTATATTTGAATTCTAGCCTACAGGACAAGAAATGACATTTACCAATAGGATCGACGAGGATACATCCTACTCCATACCCTTCTTGAGATTTAGATCCATCAAAATAGAGGGTCCAAGTTTGTGAACGGGAATTGTTATTTTTGTTTCCTTTATTAGTTTCTAGCTCTCTAACCTCTTGTTTCGCAAGCTCTAGCACTGAGTTTTGGCAAAAGAGGATGTCTTGTGTCAGTATCGACGATTTCTCTTGGAAAATCAATTCGGAGTTTTCGGTAAGAGGAACATCGAATAGGAAGGGGGTGAAATTTCTGAAGTAGGATTTGCAGGAATAATTGCCTAGTATGGGGAAATCTGTGGACGAGGGCTCGTTAGGGGTTTGTAAGTCAATGACCATATGTTTTATATATCTCTCCCTATCAATTATGATCATGTTATAGTATCCCTTCAGTGGTATCCAAAGGTGCGCCCATTCCATACTGAAGTAACCGTTTAGATTTTCAGACCAATCTCGACTCAGTAATAGCCCATATGCCTCTGGGATATCTACTACAATAATGTCAATCACTTGCACAAATGTGGGGTGCGTTGATATTCTGATCATCACTTCTTTGAGTTCTCCTATGATCTTGACCTGGGTCCTATCCAGTAGTATGACATGTTTATCAACCTTGAGAGGAACGACATTCAAATTCTTGCAAACAGACAAGGGCATGGCATTGGAGGATGCTTCAGAATCTACTAGACAGTAATGAAGGTTCCTATTGAAGAGTTCAAATGTTAGGAGGAATGGGGGAGCAAAAGGTTTTTCCTTTCTATCTCCCAAACATGTATTCACAGTTGGTTTGCCGACCAGACCTATGTGAGTCAAACTTCTTTATGGGCCATTGCCCGTCGTCGGGTTTTCCATAGAGTTCAAGGCCTGTAACAGAAAGTATTTATGTTGAGGGATCCTGCATATATCCATAACTGAAATATTGGCCTTTAGCTTCTTCAAATCTTCGACCACATTGTAATCTATTTTAGACAACTCCTAGGTATGAATTCTTATAGGCTTTTTACCGAAAGCGAAAGATGTTTTTGGGTGGTTCGGATTTAAATTACCTTGCGAGACTCGGATGGAATCGGTATCTTTCGAGCCGGGTGGGCCCTTACTGCATGTCTGTATCACCTAAAATTCCACAGGTTGGTCCCAAGACTCAAACAAATCGTCGGAAGGCATGATCAGGTCAGGATCCCATAACAGCATGGTTGTATCTCTTGGTGGGTCAACTTCTTCCTGGTCAGCAATATTCATAACCAAACTGCTTGGATGTTTGGTTAGGAATACTTCGTTTAGAAACCGATTGGCCATAAAATTCATGGCATGTACCCATTAAGGGCAGTCTCTTTCGGAGTGGTTTTCCTGATGATAAGTACAAAAATAATCAGACGCGACATTCCCTAGATCGATATTTAAGTTAGCGGGGGGAGGTTAAATTGATTTGAAAGGCGGGCTTCTTTTAAAGAAAGGTTTATAGGTCATTTGGTCTTGTTTTCCCTCCCCTGCATTTCTCTTCATGTCTATGATTTATTTTGATAATTTATTAACCATTCATTGTAGATCTTTTATATCACCATTACCTTTGTTGGGAGTCTATTCAACCGGTTTTCCCGGAGGTCTAGTCAGAAGGAGTCCTCTCGTGGGAGGGGGTTGGATTTCTTTTTTCACTAATGAGACCTGGCCCTCTTTACATCCTCTCATATGGAATTGTATTGTCTTGGCTTCTTCAAATTTTTCTGCCAAGGTTTGCTTAGCAGCTCTTTTTACAAACATAGAAATAGAAGCTAGGAGTGTGTTGGCATAAACCTCGATTTGCAACTCTTGAGTTGGTTTTACTGCAGGATGGAATTTTTTTAAGATGGTCATGAATATCTGATTGAAATCTTTGACCCTCTCTTTCGGACTCATGGTGGTTGTGAACAAGTGAGCCATCAGGGCTCCCATAGTAGTTTCCTCTGCAAATTTATCTAGAAAATATTTCTGGAACTTAGTCCAGCTGGTTATCGATCCTATAGGCAAATTGAAATACCATGTGGAAGCTGAGTTTTCAAACATGTAGGGGAAGAGTCTACAGAATACGTCTTCATGTTGAACGTTCATAAGTCTAATCGCGAGTATGAACTTCTTGATATGATCTTTAGGTAATCCTGAAGTTTCGGGGTCGTACTTAGGAAGCAATTTCTCTGAATGTCAGAGAAGATTATACATTCATCTAGGGACGACCACGGCGTCTCCGGCCAACCAGGGTTGATTGTTCTGAAGCAAGATTTCTCTTTCTTCCTCATGGTTATTATTACCCTCCATATCTTCGGAATCCGAGTCGAACTCTTCTTCTTCCGAAAATTCGTTTGGCTCAGAGACGTCGACGGCTGGCATTTCGGGTATCAGATCGACAGGTTCTTGGATTTCGGTAATTGTGAAATCTATTAAGTCTTCTATGAAGTGCACGAAAAACTCATCGAGAGTGCTAACCGCTAGTTTGCTTTGTTGTTTTCTTCAATGGAGGATGGGAGCTACGGAAAATGCACCGATATGTCGCGCGTAGGCTATAGTGATTCTCCTTAATTGATTCACTTCCTCATGAGGAAGGGCATAAGGTATTTGAGGGTGAAAAGGTTCTTCCTCGAGATGGGGTGAGTTATCCATTTCGAGAATGCTCAACGTGTGTGGGATGTCCTATGAAGGACTAGCCATGTATGTGGGTCGTTACGAATATGTAGGTTGTTTGAAATGATAGATAAAATATATATCCAGCCATTCATTCTCAGGCCCTCCTTCTAGCGCCAATTTTTTTGATGGGTCCTAAATCCCTTGACTCAACAGTAGGAACCAAACCCGCCACCGAGGCCCAATTAGACTCTGCAACGTTTAAAATGGAATGGGTCTCCAGATCTTGTGATCCGACCAGTTTATCGATGGGCTTTTGTGTTTTTTTGTGAAGGATCTTCCTTCAGTTAGGACTGTTTTCTTCTGTATTTTCTCTTGCGTGCGGTTGATATGAGAGATGCAAGACAGTATAAACCAAATTAACAAACAACATGATTAAGTTTTAACTATTGGGGGAGAGGTTAAGCTTGGGATAACCTGTTGCTCAACATGCAGACAATTACTCTATACCACAGGCCTAGTACTAATACATTAACCATGTGAGCATCCAATTACTGTATGAGAAACTAACTATCATAAAGAAAGCACATATGTAATAAGATAATGGAAAGAAAAATAATTCATCTACCATAATCATGCATCACATAATCACACAACGATTTATCTTCATCATTAAAGTAAAGAACATCAAGACATTGCACCAGATAACTTGACAACATAATCAATTTCTCTTACTCATTACTGCATCATTCATGAAACAGGATAGGAAGTAGTTCTTCTCCAAGTCCAATCACATGAATTTGATGAAAATAGCTTGTCTTTGGTCCAAAAGGACTTCTTAATTCATAACAGTCTCAAAATAATTCTTAATAACCAAAAAGAAAAATTTCTTACAACAACCATCGACCCTTTGCTAATTGGTCGGTGTCTTTATTTATAACATAAAGTTTTAACTGAAACTAACGGCTAAGTGCAGTTTAAACAAAAAAAAAATCACCATGTGGCGTTATCTTCTAACAGCTTCTTTAACAGTCGTCTTGAGATACTTCTTGGAAAGGGTGACTTCTCTCGCATTCACTCCAGCTGACAAAAAATTCTTCACAAGTTTGGGCCCATGGAAATCTATGTTGTTCCATTGGGGCCACATATATTTCCCTGATGTCTACTGCATGAGCCTAGTACTTTACTAAACTAGATTTCAGCTATTGTAGCATGGTTCGGGTTGTGATCATATGTTCTGCGAATTGTCGCACTTGTCCTGGCCTTGCATCGGCTATTTTTGTGAACTCTTCGGTCCATAGCGCATCTTGTTCGACATACAGCTTGACCACATCGCTCAGGTCAATGAAATTATCAGGGGTGTCGAACTCAGGGAGCCCGACGTCCTTTATCGCTCTATTGATTATGCTTTCTTGTTTCTTTTGGGTTCATCGGTAAGATCACAGAGCAAGCTTTGTTCGGTAATCAGGGAATCTTTCCTACAATCAGGGTTGAGATAGTTTAGTGATCAAGCAATATGATATAAGGTACCAACAAACATAATGGACCGGTATGTACCTGTGGAGCTCATTAGTCTCGATCGTTTAATACTTACGTGATCCTAGTTTCTCCTTTGTATGACCTGCGATGTCTTTTTTCCACGCAGTCGCTCTTCTTTAATTTAAAAGAGTCACATCAGCGTGCCATAGCGTGGAATATCGAGTACAGTGGATATGAGCGTCAAAACCACTAAAGGAAAAATATATTGTGACTTCCTATACTTGGGTGGCATCGGGGTTGGTGATTTAAAATGTAAAATTAATGTACGTACATGGCTCCTTGGAAGGTTGCTCCTGCGTTAATTAACCTGAAAGGCATGTGCTTATAAGAGAAGGTTCCCCATTTGGTTTGGAAAGTGGTTTTTAAATGATCCTCCTCTGAAACAAGGACTTGGTTATAACCTGAGAAACCTTCTAGTAGAGAGAAGATCTCTGAGCCAGACATGGTTTGCAAGATTTGTTCCATCGGCGGGACTAGGTAATTGTCCTTTTATGAAGCCCTATTGAGGTTCCTAAAATCTATGCATAGGCGGATCTCCCCTGACTTTTTCCTCACCGGAACAAGGTTCGCTACCCAAGTGGAATGCCTAACCTGAAAGATGATCTTGGCATCCAAAAGATTCTTTAATTCCTGCTACATAAGAGGTTCCAGGGATGGGTGATACTTTCAGAGCTTCTGTTGGAAAGGTTTTACTTCCAATTTTAAAGGGATGGTGTGTTAAATCATGCGGGTATCATACTTTTTCAAATCCCTATAGGACCATGTGAAGACATCTTAGTATTGTCTAAATAATTTGAGGTAAGATTTTATCTCTTCCTTAGATATAGTCTTTCCTAGATTCACATTCTTTGGACTCTCTGGGGTTCCAAGGTTTATAGTTTCATGCAGGGGACAAGAGCTACCAGTCTTAGCGTTTTTGGGTCCCTTAAATCACTCTTTCAGATCAAACAGATTTTCTAGATTAGCTATTCCTTTCGGGATTGTGTGACCCTTTGATTTATCCATAGGTCGTCCCGTCCGAGGATCGGTTTCTGTGGAGAGCTCTTGGAATTCGTCGTCATCAATAGCGAGATTTTTGAAATTGTCTTGGTTAGTCAAGAATTTTATGATTTGTTCGTATCCTTCAAAGACTTTCCAATTGGAAATGTTATTAGGTACCGACGGTTTGCAGACCAGTTCCACAGTGAATCGGGAGGCTTCATAATCTTCTAAAGGCGACAGCCTAGAAGCGACTGTGGCCAAGAAGTCAACAAGAATATTCTTTGTTCTGGGGATCACAGTGATATTTAAATCCTCAAAGTGCTCTATTACCCTATACACCTCCTGCTAATAGTTCTTCAGATGAGGAGAATTGCAACGTATAGTATTTCTTACTTGTCTAACAATAATTTCAGAGTCCCCGAAAACTTTCAATTCTTTGATATCCAAATCTATGGATTTCCTTAATCCTTGTACCAGAGCTTCATATTCGACAATGTTATTGGTACATTCGAATTCTAGCCTTCAGGACAAGAAATGACATTTACCAATAGGATCGATGAGGATACATCCTACTCCAGACCCTTCTTGAGATTTAGATCCATCAAAATAGAGGGTCCAAGTTTGTGAACGGGAATTGTTATTTTTGTTTCCCTTATTATTTTTTGGCTCCCTCACCTCTTGTTTCGCAATCTCTAGCACCAAGTTTTGGTAGAAGAGGATGTCTTCTATCAGTATCGGCGATTTCTCTTGGAAAAACAATTCAGAGTTTCGGGTAAGAGGAACATCGAATAGGAAGGGGGTGAAATTTACGAAGTAGAATTCGCAGGAATAATTGCCCAGTATGGGGAAATCTATGGACGAGGACTCGTTAGGGGTTTCTAAGTCAGTGACCATATGTTTTAGATATCTCTCCCTATCAATTATGATCATGTTCTTGTATCCCTTTAATGGTAGCCAAAGGTGCGCCCATTTCGTACTGAAGTAACCGTTTAGATTTTCAGACCAATCTTGGCTTAGTAATAGCCCATATGCCTCTGGGATATCTACTACAATAATGTCAATCACTTGCACAAATGTGGGGTGCGTCGATATTCTGATCATCACGTCTTTGAGTTCTCCTATGATCTTGACATGGGTCCTATCCATTTGTATGACATGTTTATCAGTGTTGAGAGGAACGACATTCAATTTCTTGCAAACAGACAAGGGCATGATGTTGGAGAATGCTCTAGAATCTACCAGACAGTTGTGAAGGTTCCTATTGAAGATTTCAAATGTTAGGAGGAACGGGGGGACAAAAGGTTTTTCCTTTCTATCTCCCGAACAGGTATTCACAGTTTGTTTTCCCACCAAACCTGTGTGAGTCAAACTTCTTTCTGGCCCATTGCCCGTCGTCGGGTTTTCCATAGAGTTCAAGGCTTGTAACAAAAAGTCTTTCTGTCGAGGGATCCTTCATATATCCATAACTGAAATATTGGCCTTTAGCTTCTTCAAATCTTCGACCATGTTGTAATCTATTTTAGGCGATTCCTGGGTATGAATGCTTATAGGCTTTTTACCGAAAATGAAAGATGTTTTCGAGTGGTCGGGATTTAAGTTACCTTGCGAGGCTCGGATGGCGTCAGTATCTTTCAAGTTGGGTGGGCCCTTACTGCGTGTTTTTATCACCTAAACGTCCACGGATTGGTCCCAAGACTCAAACAAATCGTCGGAAGGCATGATTAGGTCGGGATCCCATATCAGCATGGTTGTATCTCGTGGTGGGTCAACTTCTTCCTGGTCAACAATATTCATAACTGAACTGCTTGGATGTTCGGTTAGGAAGACTTCGTCTAGAAACCAATTGGCCATAAAATTCATGGCATGTACCCATTGAGGGCAGTCTCTTTCGGAGTGGTTTTCCTGATGATAAGTACAGAAATAATCAGACGTGACATTCCCTAGATCAATATTTATGTTAGCGGGGGGAGGGTCAATTGCTTTGAAAGGCGAGTTTCTTTTAAAGAAAGGTTTATAAGGCCTTTGGTCTTGGTTTCCCTCCCCTGCATTTCTCTTCATGTCTATGATTTATTTTGATAATTTCTTAACCATTCATTGTAGATCTTCTATATCACCATTACCTTTGTTGGGAGTCTGTTCAACCGGTTTTCCCGGAGGTCTAGTTAGAAGGAATCCTCTCCTGGGAGGGGGATAGCTTTATTTTTTCACTAAGGAGACTTGGCCCTCTTTACATCCTCTCATATGGAATTCTATTTTCTTAGCCTCTTCAAAATTTTCTGCCAGGGTTTTCTTAGCGACTCTTTTTACAAACATAGAAATAGAAGCTGGGAGCACGTTGGCATAAACTTGGATTTGCAACTCTTGAGTTGGTTTTTTCGTGGGATGGAATTTTTTTAAGATGGTCATGAATATCTGATTGAAATATTTGACCCCCTCTTTCAGACTCATGGTGGTTGCGAACAACCGAGCCATCAGGCTCCCATAGTAGTTTCCTCTACAAATTTATCTAGAAAATCTTTCTAGAACTTAGTCCAGTTGGTTATCGATCCTATAGGCAAATTGAAATACCACATGGAAGATGAATTTTCAAACATGTAGGGGAAGAGTTTGCAGACTACGTCTTCATGTTGAACGTTCATAAGTCTAATCGTGAGTATGAACTTCTTGATATGATCTTCAGGTAATCTTGAAGTTTCGGGGTCGTACTTAGGAAGCAATTTCTCCAGATGTCAGGGAAGATTATGCATTCATCCAGGGATGGCCACGGTGTCTCCAACCTACCAGGGTTGATTGTTATGAAGCATAATTTCTCTTTCTTCCTCATGTTTATTATTACCCTCCATATCTTCAAAATCTGAGTCAAACTCTTATTCTTCCGAAAAGTCCTTTGGCTCAGAGACGTCGGCGGCTTGCGTTTCAGGTATCAGATAGAGAGGTTCTTGGATTTCGGTAATTGAAAAATCTATTAAGTCTTCTACGGAGTGCACGAAAACCTCATCGAGAGTTCTAACCACTGGTTTTCTTTGTTGTTTCTTCGATGGAGTATGGGAGCTAAGGACAATGCACCGATCTATTGGGCGTAGGATCTAGTGATTCTCTTGAATTGATTCACTTCCTTGTGAGGAAGGGCGTAAGGTATTTCAGGGTGAAAAGGTTCTTCCTCAAGCTGGGGTGAGTTATCCATTTCAGGAATACTCAACATGTGTGGGCTATCTTGTGAAGGACTAGCCATGCATGTGGATTGTTACGAATCTGTAGGCTGTTTGAAATGATAGATAAAATTTATATCCAGCCATTCACTCTCAGGCCCCCCTTCTAGCACCAATTTTGTTGATGGGTCCTAAATCCCTTGACTCAACAGTAGGAACCAAACCTGCCACTAATGCCCAATTAGACTCTATAGCATTTAAAATGGAATGGGTCTCTAGATCTTGCGATCCGGCCAATTTATCGATGGGCTTTCATGTTTTCTTGTGAAGGCTCTTCCTTTAGTTAGGACTGTTTTCTTCTATATTTTCTCTTGGGTGGGGATGATATGAGAGATGCAAGCCAGTATAAACCAACATAACAAACAACAGGATTAATTTTTAACTAATAGGGAAGAGGTTAAGCTTGGGATAACCCGTTGCTCAACATGCAGACAATTACTCTATACCAGAGGCCTAGAACTAATACATTAACCATGTGAGCATCCAATTACTGTCTAAGAAACTAACTATTGGAAAGAAAGAACATATGTAATAAGATAATGGCAAGCAAAATAATTCATCTACCATAACCATGCATCACATAATCACACAATGATTTATCTTCATCATTAAAGTAAAAAACATCAAGACATTGCACCAGATAACTTGACAACATAATCAATTTCTCTTACTCATTACTGCATCATTCATGTGTTGGCAAATATTGAACAAGCAACGAATGCGTGTTGATGATTGTTGTCTTTGATGGCAACAACAGAAATGGCAGGATATAAAGCACAGGAGGAACAACATTGAAGAAAACATACGCATTGAAGAAAACGCGCGCAAC
>ML783694.1:0-15504 GCA_009831015.1 Picea engelmannii
ACCCTAGCTCCTTCTAACCTATAAAAGGAGGGGTAGGGGTACTATTCAAAAGAGGAAAAAGGATAGCAAAGAAACTCTGCCAAATTGCCAAGTCCATTATTGTCCCCACCCTTTAGCTTTGCCTCAAGCTTCAGGAGAACTTCGTGTTGCAGCAGTTGGAGGACAAAAGAAGAGGAGGAGCCCAGGATCAGGATCGAGGAACGGTGGCCAGTCTCAGAACTCATTCATGCATGTGTGGTCTTACCTTGATTGCAGGAAGCTTTGTAGAAGGGGCAGTAGCAGCGAGGAAATAGAAGGCTCAACGGAGGATCTACTTCAATCATCGTTAAAAAGGTGAGTCAATTCTTCCATTGTTTGCTTGAAAAAGGGTTGAGATTTTGGGTAGAAGGTTAAAAGTTAAATCTTAAGGGTCATGATCTGCGTATAAGTTTAGAGCCCTAGCTTATTAGTCCATAGGTTAGAATACCCCACAACACACAGAAAGGGATTTTTTCAAAGGTCCACGTGGGAGGTTCTTAAAATCATTAGGTACGTGGATAAAAATGTTATTGTGTGAAAAACACACGATGATAATGGAATCCAATTTCTAAGGGGTTCTCACACATAGGGGAACTAGGGGATGACATGAGGATTGCCTGAGAGAATGAAGGAAGTGATAAAAGAGAGAGGGAGGGATTGAATATCCAAGAAGAGGATATACTAGAGGAATAATATGAGTTTGTAGAGTTGCGCAGAGGAAGGAGGTACAATAGGCAAAAGAATGGGGCTGAGAAAGGAGAGCCACACAATTATCCAGAGGGGAGATAAACTTGTGCACTAGTTTGAATCATGGAGGTACCATACATAGGAGGAGAAGAAGAGGAGTTTCAGTCCATCCCAATAATAGAAGAACCAATAAGTCCTACTTAGACAATATCCCATGTCGAATCCACGACCCCATGTACGTCACCACAAAAATAAATAACAGTTGAAGATTTGTCAAAAGAAATTGTAGTTATCCAAGGAGGACCAGGTAGTTGTAGTCATAGTACTGGAAGTAGTGCACAGAGTCAGAAACATAGTCAACCAATATATCCAAGAGGAGGGTCTACACAAAGAAACATGGTTGGGGTAGACAATACTCTTAGACTACCCGAGTTTCAGGGAGTTGGGTCAGAGGACCCAAAACAACACTTGTTTGTCTGTGAGACGATTTGGTCCACAAAGAACATACATGATGAAGCGGTGAAGATTGTGTGGTTAGTGACAACATTTAGAGGTCATGCGCTAGTATGTTTTATGAAGTTGTAGAGAACCATGCCTACAGGACATGCCAAGACTTTGACAGAGATTAAGCAAGCACTGCTAAAGGAGTTCAAGAAGCCAAAGTCAGAGTCGCAGTACATCACAAAACTGAAGGAGATCAAACATGTAGAAACAAAGTCAGTATGGGATTACAACCAAATATTTAACGATGTTATGGGTAGATTGACTTTCTAGATTCTAGATCAATAACACCAAGAATGGTATATTTCAGGGCTTATACTACACATTTGCAGACCATTGATCCAACAAAAGGTTGCGTCGCAGCCTGAGGCACTAGAAATTGCGATGAAATTGGAGTCATATTTGGTGGGAGACAATGGGGGAATGGTGCAAGTTCAGACACATTTAGTTGCATTGAAAATTTAACTGGTAGAACTGACAAAGGGAAAGGAAAAATGTGAGCAATTCTGGTGTACAAAATGTAGGACTGAAGGCCATCACAAGGATGAATGCCCATCATTCACGCAGTATTTGGAGATAGGAGTGCTGAATCCATTACTGAGAGGAGGATACTATGAGATATGTAAGAAATGGGGCCATCACCGAACTGAGTGTCCATCCTCTATTATTATAACTATGGGTCCTTTGCCCCCCCCCCCACTACCTCTATAGCTATAATACATGTAAGAGGACTTCTTAGAAGGTTCTATTTTTAGAAGATTCCTCCTCTAGAATGTTCTTAGGTGATGGTAGCACTATATAAAGGGGTTCAAGCAATGCAATGGGATATGAAGAGAAGTATTGTATTTGGAGTGGTAGCTCAATAGGAGGAATCCCCCTCAAAGAGGCAAGTGAATAAGAGAGGGTCCCTTCCATAATAAGATCCATTGTATGGTGTTTCCTATTGGCCCTTGACCAAGTTTTGGATAACCTTGGTCATGTTTGACCTATTTTGGGACTTCGACAGGTTGGTCGAAGGTGGAGCGCAAGTCAAAGTGGAGGTCGCGGGATCTCGACCCCTCTTTAGGGCAGTTTTGGGATTAGGGTTTATGTAACGAGTATGGGATGTCAGCCCATGGGTTTACCCATGTTTGGGCCCATTTTGTAATGTATAAATAGATATCTAGGCGATGTAGGAAGAGGCCAATGTGCTAAGTGCAAATAATTGTGGATGCTTCATGCATACTATGTGTTAAGAACTTGCAGAGCTAAGTGCAAGTGATTGTAAGAAGCTTGTGTGAAGATTGTAAGAAGGCTTTGTGATTAAACCTAACTAGGGGAAGGAGGATCTGGTGAGGTGCGTGCAGATCTCCTGTCCTCCGCAGAGTAGGGTTTTGATGCTCTGTGCCTGTAAGAAGCTTGACAAAAGATAATAAAGAAGATTGGTGGACGTAGCCCCACACTGGGGTGAACCAGGTATATCCTGTGTTATGGTTGCTTTGTGCATTATGGTTGTTATATTTCTTATGTGATTGATGCTTAGTGAAATAATGTATGTTTAGGTCAATCTGATAGCTTAATGCTTAGTGATATGAATAAGATGCTAGATCTGATCTGTTTCCTTATGCTAAGTTCTGAGATGTGTTAGATCTGGTCCAATACCACGCTACTCTATAATTAGGGTTTGATCTGCGAAGTGAATACTGGTTGAATACTAATGAATGGTAACTGCTAAGTGATTTTCTAGACTATTGTAATCACAGATCTATGTCCCAACTAAGGTTGTAGACACTTGAGTCCTGTAAGCACCCCTGCCTCTACCTCGGGTGAGACTTCATCTGCTTCACAGGTGTTGCCTAAAGGGCCGATAGTTAGGATTTTTTTGGTGCACTATTGAAGCGTTGAACCCCGGGTCTACCCCTATGCCAACAAATGGTTCTGTTGTCGAGACCGAAACTGTGATTGCTGAGAACTGAAGAAAATAAATCTCTATGCATAGATATGCTACTTTAGTGTGCAGTATTCTACTTGACTTGCGAAGCTCTATGATAAGAAGAGAAGTACGATCTGAATAAAAGGTAAGAACAATGATTTATTTATTTATTTATTTAAGAGGTAAGATTTGAAATCTTTGTGCTATGAGAAAGGTAAGATAAATAATTTTTTTGTTTTGTTTTGAAAGTATGGATCTAGATATGTTTGATAAATTTTGTCCTAGTCTGAAAACTAGGGTACAACTAGAAGAAAGAAGATTTGATATGAATAGATATGATAGAAATAATGAAAGGTATGTTATCCCTATGCATAGAAAGAATGACTGGACTAACAAATGGATGCAGGATCCTAGAAAGAATTTTTTGCAGGTTAGTTACTGTGATCCCAATGTACAGTACATGAAAAGTTTGGGATCATTTAAGAGAAAGAGAGGATTAACCCTTTGTTACAATTGCAGAAGACCGAGACATCTGGCTAAGGAATGCCCTGGTAGAAGACCTACTTGTCATTTTTGCAAATCTATGGACCATGAAGTTCTGGATTTTCCTAGAATGATTGCTAAAGTTGAAAAGATGAATATGGAACAAGAAAACCATGAGAAAGGCCAAGAGACTAAGATTATGGTAGAATCCCAGAAATAATCAGAGGTTGTATTACTAAAGATGAATGAAACTCTGAATGATCACAGAGACACCAATCTATCAAAGATCTTAAAAGACAAAGAATGCATAGAAGCAAGAATAAGAGACTTTGACATAGACTGTGTTCTGGATGAGGAAACATAGGTGAATATCATGACAGGAAGAACTTGGGAAATTTTGGGAAAACCTACTATGATTCTCTCATTGGGAGGAATAGGATGATTTAGAGGAAATCTAATCAACCTATGTGAAAGGCTTACCTAGACATCTATGAGTGCTCATGGAACTTCGACAGAGGAAGAATTGGAGGTCATTAAGTTTATTGAGAACAACGCCCCATTTTCTATGCTATTAGGAAAAACCTGCATTGAGAAATACCAAAGCCGAAGAAAAGAAGAGGAAGCCCTAGAATAGAAAAAGAAAGAACTAAGAGATTTCATGGCTAGGATAATATCTCACATACTGGAAGAAAAAGAGAACCAGTCGAAGCTACTAAGGACCAAATATATGGATGTCAAGGCTGAAAGGACACAGGAATATTGGAGAAACATGTCTGTACAAGAGAGTAGAGCACCTACCCCAGAAAGAGAAGAAATATTACATTTGAACCCTATGAAATACCGTCAACAATGCGAAGTTACTATGCCAAGAGAAGATACAAATCAAAATGGGAAGAGGAACCCAATAACTTAGATTACAGGAAAAAAGGCTAGAAATATCAACAAGAAGAAAAAAAATTTAGAAAAATTGCAAGAAGCTCCAGAAAGAACTTCGTAGAAGGAAGGTTTCCAGAATTTGAATTTCACCAGAATATCAGAACAATGCAGAATGGCACTTCGCCATGGTGGAGAAATATAACCATTGGAGGCATTATGGCCATTAGAATGACACTCCTAAACAGTTAGAAGAGCAGTTATGGACCAAAATATTGCCTTTGGACCATTAGAACCGCACCATAACGGATGGAACTGCATTGATTAAGCCTTTTTGACCCATTGGAAGAAACTGTTATGATGTTTTCTACTTATCCCGTCGAACATTGCACTGAGAACACTTTTGCAAACAATGATTCCTTGAGACCACAGAGAGCTAACTACTACTGCACTATGTTTATTGAGACTTCACCACATGTTCTATTGCATTGAGTAATCGATCATCAATCTGAGATATCCGATCTCGAGTGTGCATGTCGGACAAAATTAGCGCAACAGAAAAAGCCGTCGAAGATATTCTAATAGACCTCATGGATGAGAAGGTGATGTCCATAGGAGTTAAAGCTTCATTGATGAGAGGAGTGCAAGCCTCTCCATCAACTACTCACGGATCTCGACCATCCTGAGATGCGACCGAGAAAAGAACCAAGCATTGAGATGACTTGGCAAATGTGAAGTTAATTCTGTCTATCCTGCCCGACTCCATCCCACCCCTGGCCGGTGTGGTGATTCGTGACAGTGTCCCGAGGTACTTCGACTACATAGTCATCACTGCGTACCTCCCGAAGGGAATACAAGCAGTCAGACCACAGTTGGAGAGGATTATAACCTTGAAGATCAGTGACTCTAATATGGGAGACCATAAGATCTATGGCATGCTTGCACCTCACAAGTACTTGACCAAGACTAAGGGGAATAAGTCAAATATCATCCCCCAGCTGTGGACCATGGAAATCACAAGGTCCACTATCTTGAACGTGATGAAGATACCACATTTTGGAAGGCATCAGGAGGTTAACGTGCACGTTAAACTCCTACTATTGTGCTTCCATGGTGGTTATTTATGGCTAGACAGACGCATCACTATTGATCCAACACTGATCCATAGGATCACCGGATTGAGAATGCAAGGACCAGACCCACAAGAATTTTATCCAGGGAAGGCTGCAGATCATGCCCTCGCGCAGAAGATCAAAGACACCTACGATGATGTAGAGAAGGGGATGCAAGGCTACAAGGTAGCCTCCATTCAAAATGGTGCAATGCACCTTTCTTGCCAGTTGATTGCTGGTAAGATAGTCCAAAAGAACAGACCCACGCAGGTCACAGGGTTTATCGTTAACCTCGCTGGAAAATGCGTGGAAGGACTCCAAATGAATTGGGCTAGTTACTTAGTCAACCAGTTAGAATCAAATTACTGCGAAGCTCAAGATCAGGGCTATGATTTCTACTTTAGCTGGCTGCTGATCCTCATCACGTTCATTGCTTGGGATATGCCGGAAGGAGCGACCTTCCCTGACATTGAACTGTTCGAGCCTCTAGTTGCGAAGTTCACCACGCTCTAGTATTTGAGTGATATGGGGAAATAATGGTAGTCGAACGCAGTATTCCATACCTACTACTTGCAGCTGAAGAGGGATATTGAGTCTTTCCCTCGTATGACACCGAACACTCTGGAAAGGTTTCGACCCCTTATGAAGTTCTGTGAAGATAGGCATTTTATTTATATCACTTCGTGCGTAGAAAAAAGTAAAGAAGAAATTCAGTCTTACTACAAGCTCACAGAGGAGGACCTAGAAGAAATCACTAAGGAATGGCCTGTAGAGTTCCTTATACCAGTAGACCTGGCAGAATTGTCCGACCCCGACCTCATTGAAAATACGGTGGTTGCTCGTGAAGAGTACGATTCACCCAGCAGTAGCAGGAAGAAAAAGAAGGAAGATGTCCAAGAATTATGCAACACATCAGAAGAAACTGCATTAGATAAACCTAACAGAGGAGGATATGACGAAGTGGACAAAGAAGAGAAAGAAGGGGAAGAGGACAAGCAGAAGTGGAGTGAAGTAACACTGCCACAAAATCCCCCTGATGACACATATACATCTAGGAAAAGAAAGGTTTCCCCAATGAAACCTACATCGCGGAAGAAGTCCAAAGCTAGTAAGCCGAAGCTGCAGACTGTGCTTACAGTTGATGACTTTGACTTCATTATCGCAGCTGTATTAGATGCCTCAGAAGATATTTTGTAGAGAACTAAAGCAAAACAAGAAACCATGTATGGAAGAATTGAAGCATAACTAAGAGGAGTACAAAAATCCCTTCACTCCAGTCACGCAGTGTCCACTGCACCCCCACCATCAAATGAAACAAGTTGGGAGATGAGCCTGCCCAAATCTACAGAATAGATGATGCGACTGAAGCCTACCTTCATTGCATGCAGAAATAAAAAAACATGCCATAGTGGCCCTGAAGCAAGCACAAGAGGAAGTGATAGAGCAATGCCGAGTTGCCAAACAAGAGAAGGACGTCTTCCAAACCAAGTTCGAAGAGGCTAAAGCGCAGATCCAACAGGAGACATAACGACTGTTCACAGAGTAGGTTGGAGTTAAAGAAGCAGTCCGCAGAGCACTTCTCTCTATGATGGGCTTAGAGAAAATGGAGAAAGACCTAGTGGATAATCAAGTGGCGAATCTTGCTGAAGCCATTCAACAACTTCAATAGAGGGTCACAGAACTAGAGATACAAATAGTGCCAAGCACTCCACAGGAAGTGCGAGACCAGAGAGAAGCAACTACCCGGAGTGTAGTTGAAAGGATCAAAGCATTAGCCGTGGAATGTAAGCAACTAAGCATTTGCAGTGCATAGACTTATGAGCGACTTACCGAGGACCCTGAACTGAAGACACTGGAGTCATAGCTCTAGGAAGCAAAGCAGCAAGCAACAACAGTACAAGCACAGTTGAATCCCTTGTCAGCGGTCGAGCGAATGAAAAGATCCCAATAACAATGCATGGATCAATAACAGGTCCATGACATACAAAGCAGAGTCATGGAAGTAACTCAGAAGCTCCGGCCAGTCCAGGATGCAACTTGCCTACTTTTTGAGGAAATTGATGGTAGAGGAACAGAGCTGGAACAAGTAGTCACTTCGATAGAACAACACTTAGAGGGACCTGTGACTGATGAATTTATTCAGGTGTTCGTTGAGCAGGAGGCCTTGGCAAAGCGATAGGTCAAATCATCTCGAGCCAAGATTGAGGCATTTGGGGCAGATTTACCTAGAGAAGAGTGACTCGGGACAAGTCACAGGTGAGTGTTGGGGGCCTGTTGGCCCTCGAACAAGTTTTGGAGAACTTTGGTCATGTTTGACCTATTTTGGGACTTTGACAGGCTGCTCGAAGGTGGAGCACAAGTCGAACCGGAGATCACAGGATATCGAACCCTTTTTAGGGAAGTTTTGGGATTAGGGTTTATGTAACGGGTATGGGATGTCAGCCCATGGGTTTACCCATGTTTGGGCCCATTTTATAATGTATAAATAGATATCTAGGCGATGTAGGAAGAGGCCAATGTGCTAAGTGCGAATAGTTGTGGATGCTTCATGCATACTATGTGTTAAGAACTTGCATAGCTAAGTGCAAGTGATTGTAAGAAGCTTGTGTGCAAATTGTAAGAAGGCTTTGTGCTTAAACCTAACTAAGGGAAGGAGGATATGGTGTGGTGCACGCAAATCTCCTGTCCTCTGCGGAGTAGGGTTTTGATGCTCTGTGCCTGTAAGAAGCTTGAAAGAAGATAATAAAGAAGAGAAGAGTTGGTGGACATAGCCCCACACTGGGTGAACCACATATATCCTATGTTATGGTTGCTTTGTGCATTATGGTTGTTATATTGCTTATGTGATTGATGCTTAGTGCAATAATGTATGTTTAGGTGAATTTGATAGCTTAATGCTTAGTCATATGAATAAGATGCTAGATCTGATCTGTTTCCTTATGTTAAGTGCTGAGATGTGTTAGACCTGGTCGAATACCATGCTACTCTGTAATTAGGGTTTGATCTGCGAAGTGAATACTAGTTGAATACTAATGAATGGTAACTGCTAAGTGCTTTGCTAGAGTATTGTAATCATAGATCTGTGTCCCAACTAAGGTTGCAGACACTTGAGTCCTGTAACCACCCCTGCCTCTACCTCAGGTGAGACTTCATCTGCTTCGCAGGTGCTGCCGAAAGAGCTAGTAGTTAGGGTTTTGTTGGTGCACTGTTGAAGAATTGAACCCTAGGTCTGCCCCTGTGCCAAGGGGGAACCCCCACAAAAAAAAACCACCCAGCAGGAGGTAACCAAAATCCCCAAAGGAGAAATAAAAATGGCCAACCACGACAAGGGAAAAACAACAATATCAGAACCAATTTCCCTTGTTCACTATGCGGTGAATACGACCACTACACCCATAATTTCCACCAGATCATTGATTACAAGAGGATGAAGGAAACCATGAATCCACAACAACCCCCTCCCCAATAGGGCCCGCCAAAGGTACCTCAAAATTACTTGCAACCCCCAATACCAATGGTCCTGCAAAATCTGATTCCTCATTAGGGAGTCATTAAGACTCATCTAGAAGCTTCCCCTCACCTACAATAGATGGGAAAATACCCTCACCCCGGTCCACCCCAACTTGGAAATTCGATAGACCACAACATACTCCTCACCACTGAGGAGGAAATCCTCTTACAACTCATAGTCGTTAGTACGATATGCCTCCCGACTCAACTCCGACGACCTCAATAAGGGATTTGGATATTGATTTTCCCCTCGTTAAACCTATTGGATCCCTTTGCAGGTATTCCTTCCAGAGAATTTTTCTTCCATAAGATAAATACCTATTGGAAGCCATGATTGAGAACCCAAGCATAGTTTATTTTCTAGTTTCAAGCTCACAAAAAACTAAAACCCACGCTGAACTTAGTATTTTTTTTATCGTGCTTGTAAATACACGAGAATAGGTTACCGAGCTCAGTATTTGTTCTTTCTCGTGCTCGTAAATACATGAGAACAGGTTACCAAGTATATTGTTATCACTTTTTCGAGAAAAGTTCCCATTTATGTGTCAAGCTCGTTAAAAAATGAAACATTACGAGCATAGTTCTTTTTCTGTGTCAATCTCGCTAAAAAATGAAATAGATACCCATGAGCATAGTTCTTTTCTTGTGTCAAGCTCGTTAAAAAATGAAACAGATGACTATGAGCATAGTTCATTGTTCGTGTCAAGCTCGTTAAAAAATGAAATAGACCCCCCTCCAATTGAGTTGAGTCTTCCACTATTTAGTACTTGAAACTTCCTTTCATCTTCCTGTGTCAGCTGATCCTCTTTCTTCCTCCCTCTCTAGTGAACCTATTCCTATTAATATCCAGGAGTCTAATCAGGTGTAGAAGAAGAGTTGACGGAACAAACAAATCTTGTGGGGTATGTCTCTAGCCTCTGGACATCATTCCAGAGTTAAGCCACTAGCTTTTTCCGATCATGCTGGGGGCAAAGTACCAACCTATGGAAATCATGCTGGGAAGAAAACCCGCTAATGGGGATCACTCGAGCACGGTTTTATGTTTAGTTTCAATCTTGTGTAAAAATTTAATCAACACCGAGCACAATTTTATTCTCTATTTCAAGCTCGTGTAAAAATGAAACCGACCCCAAGCACAATTTTATTCTCTATTTCAATATCGTGTAAAAATGAAACCGACCTCGAGCACAATTTGCTTTCTGTGTCAAGCTCGTTAAAAAATGAAGCAAATAACATAGCATATTTTTATCACTTTCTCAGGCTCATAAAAATGTATGAAAAAGGAACTCTTTGGAGTAAATAAAGTTACCGAATTAATGAGAACCGTGACCTCAAAGCGAGAACTCTGGCCCAAAAAACCCATATTTTTGCATAAAAAACATCAAAATCAACCCCCAAATCAAAAGGTGGTGCTATCGGTAGCACCATTTTTTTAAACAGGGTCAAAATTACAACATTTTTCAAAGATGGCCTTCAAAACGCAGACAATAGCTCAAAAAAACCTTAAAATCAACACCTAATTTTTTTTTTTTTTGGGGTCAAAACCTTAAAATTTTAGAAAATTTGAAATCGTATTTTTAGCAGTTAGTACCATTAAAACTAGAACCTCAAAATCAACCATCAAATTGAAAATTACTGCTACCAGCAGCACCCATTCTATAAAATTGGGGTATGAAAATGACACATTTTAATAAAGTGGTAAACGAACTCATCATTACTGTAAACAAAATCATAAAATCAACCCATAAATGCTTACTTTTAAAATCTTATTATCATTCAAAGCACAAGGTAATACATAATGGCATGAAAATATCACAATATACTTTAAAAATTCAACGTCACTTTTTAATAATTTTTTTGCTTTTAATAAAGAAAGTAAATACAAGTTACATTGAATGATACATAAATTATTTCTTAAGAGTATTGTTATATTGTCCATATTCAAAACATATGAGCTAAGAAATTTCATTATATTATCCATAATCAAAACATTTAATTCATAGAACATAAAAAAAGATTCATAACTTCATGTAAGATCATATGTAAGTTCAATGCTCATTTCTAGTTACCATACAAACATCATATGGATAAAAAATACATAGAATGTTTCATACACTTATTCAGATTGACTCATGGTTTCTTAAATACCATCAGAGTCTACATTGTCTTTAGATGAATGATTGGATGAAGATGTTGATGATCCATACTCTTCTCTATTGTCGATGAATGCACCATCTAAGTCTACATGCATGCCCAACATTTCATATGTCAAATGCCTTCTAGATATATGACAAGGTTCAACAGAATCCCATCTTGCATTTATTTCTTGTGGAAACAACCTCTTGATAATCTCCGTTGTATTGGAGAGAAGAGTTCCTCTCTTTTTCAAATTGAAGTCATAATAAAGTATGCCAACACCATCTAATTTTAATAGGTAAGTGCGATGACGAGTTGTATTTTGACCCTTTCTTTTTCTTTTTCTATTGACATGTTTCTCAACCACCATCTCTAGCTTGTACACACCATTGAATGGGTGTGTACTTGTTGCATACCAATTCACTTCAATTGCAATAACATCATCATTTTCTTTCTCAGTCTTTATAACCTTTTCAATCTAGAATGGACAACCATGTGGATCTTCAGTCATTAAAACAACAATCATGCTACCCTCCTTAATATGTTGTAATGAACCCCTCTAAAGGTATTCCATGGATTCACATTGTGCACGTGACCTTCGCGAAACAATATACATTTTTATTTCCTCTGCTTGTGTAAATTCAATAGCACCTTGATATTCTTTTTGAACTTCAACAATGTTTGTCTCTTCAGGTTCATTTGGCATATTTTTTGGCCAATGAAATGGAGTCTTCAACAATGTATCTTCATTTGCTGAGCTTGAAATTATGTCACTTTGAATATTGAAAAAATACTCCCACCAAACAAAATTAACAACATCAAAATACTCATATGTATCCTTAATGGAATTTTTTATTTCTTCCAGGCATTCCGAATAATCTACATCTCTATTAAGCCTCTATGCATTATGGATTTCAACAACTAATTGTAAAAATAATAACTTTGATGCAAATATTGGACGATCTGGAATGAACTTCAAAAATGCTAAACCTGATGAAGGCCCCCCATTCTGCAGTTGAATATTGCTTTCCCCATATAAGTGTTTTCCCATCAATTGTTTTGAAACAAAATTGATGTTGGAAGCTAATGTCATTAAGCTGCTCAATACATTTTTCTTCACGATGCGATCCCTGAATAAATCTTTGCATGTCAACAATTTCTTCTAATATATGAAAAACATGCTTTGGAATGTATGCTTTCTTAATACATTCAATCAATGATGGTAGGATTCCAACATTTTTCCTTTTCAATGTTACTAAAAAAAGACTGAACATTTGATCAATATGATCATTAGTGTGTCCAACAAGAAGGAAACCAACTTTCACCTTTTGAAAGATTCCCATTTCAACAAGCATGCTTAGATATCCAAACACAATTTGATTTCTATTTTCACGACTAGTGTTGTCCAACTGTAGATAGATAACTTGAGGAAGATTTCTAGACCAATGAGTGAGCACATGATGAATTATGGTGATGGTCAGATTTGCATCATTATGAATATTTGGAGCTGTGAAATAAACCCTTGGACACATTTTTCCATTGAAAACCATACAACCAACTAAGTGAAACTGAATGAAATTCTCTTCCTGTAAATTTTTGGGTGTATGGACAAAATGTGGTAGAAGTGTATTCTTCTAGTGCATGCCATCAATTATCATACCTAAATATTTTTTTGGAGCATCATAACATTTCTTTTGATGTTTGTACAAATTTTTCCTTTCACTTTATTGTTGATTCCGATGTTCTTCAAGTGATTTGACTATGGAATCTGCACATGACATAAAAATAAAATATTGATCATATGTTTTCATAGTTGATAACTATACACTTTAGAAAAAACAAAATAGTAAATAGATACCTCTTTCTTACCCTTCATATTTATCTCTTCTTGATTTAAGAGTAGCACATGTACTGAAAATTCCCATCCTTGACTTCTTAGGAATACAGACATTGTTGAATTGTTTCTTCCATATTCTTGCAAAATATGCATATGTAATAAAATTACCATTTCCTTCAACACCTTTAGCATATCCTTTGTACAAGTTGTAGATTTCCCTCCTTGAGAAATTATCTAGCATATGTATTGTGTCTCTATCTGGCATACACTCTCCATGTTTGGAAAACAAATCACGCATCCATGGAAATGTATTGTTTTTCAATGGCCCACTCTCTCATCCATGATGTACCTTTGAATAAAATGAAAGATCTTTTTCCAACCTTCTTTGGATTTTTTATAGATAAATATTACCAATTGAGTGAATTTTTTTGAAAGCCTTTTTGCAAAGTAAAATATTCCCAATGCGATAATCTTATCCTGTATTGGTGGATATCATGAACCCCATCAAATATGAATTTTTCATGCTCTTATTCATTGACAAATATGTCTTCCTTTTATTCAAGGCATACATGTAGTCCATGCTTTTCAAAGAATTCTTTTAACAACATTCACTTGAAATCAATTCACTTATGGAAATTGATTTAATGAGAAATTATTTCCTAGACCTTGTATAACTAGAGTGATTTGGATTGATATAAAAAGGTCTAGTCCTGGTCCTAGACACAATGTTTCTTTGCAATGTCTCCACTATTTCATCATCCTCACTAGAAGGAATTTCCTTATCACCAGAAGGAATATCAAGAAAAACATTGTCAGGAGACTGAACTAGAGAATGCCGATCACCTTGATTTGCTGTGGCTGAATGATTGAGAACATGATCTTCATTCCTAGATCCATCATCTTAATTGATATTTTTCATGAGAGGAATATCAAAATCTATAGAAACATGATTACTATCCTCACCAATGTCATTGGATATTCCATGAAAATATTCACTTGAAGTAAAATCATCATCACCCATAAGATTGTTAATGCCATTAATATTCTCACTTGAAGAAAATTTTCCATCATTGTCATCGATACTTGAAAATCCTCATTTGGAGGAAAATCATCATCAACATTGTGCCCACCATTGACATAATCATCTTCACTGCTTTCAAAATCCCCACTTGAGTGAAACTTTTCACCATCGTTCTTAGTGCCTTGAAAATATTCATCATTATCTTGAAAATACTCACTTGGAGGAAAATCAACATCATCAACATTGTTTCCTTTTAATTTATCACTTGGGAAAGAGTGTCCACCAATGGAATAATCATCTTCACTACTTTGAAAATCCCCACTTGAGGGATATTCTTTATCATCCTCATTATTGTCTTGAAAATCCTCACTTGGAGGAAAATCTTCATTATCCTCATCGGTACCTTGAAAATCCTCACTTGGAGGAAAATCATCATCACCAACATTGATTCCTTTAAATTCCTCATTCGAGAAAGACCGTCCAGCATTGCCATAATCATCATCGTTACTTTTAAAATCCCCACTTGGGGGGGTTTCTTCATCATCCTCATTCGTGCCTTGGAAATATGCACTTGGAGGAAAATATTCATCAGTACCTTCAAAATCATCACTTGGAGGAAATTCATCATCACCAACATTGTTGTCTTTAAATTCCCCACTTGGGAAAGAGTGTCCACCATTGTCATAATCATCTTCACTGCTTTTAAAATTTCCACTTGAGGGAAATTCTTCATCATATTCATTGGTGCCTTGGAAATCTTCATCGATACCTTGAAACTCCTCACTTGGAGGAAAATTTTCATCCCAATCATTTAAACGTTGATCATAGTCTCCACTTTGACCTACATTTTGATTATTTTCATTACTATTAAACTGCTGAATAGATTTATCACCATCATATTCCTCCTCTTCATCATTGGTGCCTTCAAATTCCTTTGATTTAGGACTTTCATGAGGAACATGCTGAATAAAATTGCTTGCACTATGATCAAATTTATGACTAGATGAAAAATATGATGCCTCATTTTCATTACAAGCATTCCTATCACATTTCCTTGTCCCAATAGAAGAGGGATGAGAACAATTTGCTAATGTCTCGGAAATAAAATCTTCTTTATCTGACGAAGCCATCCCTTCTCTTTAAGAACATAGAATGATACAAATGCTCACCCTCCCAATGACATTCTTGAAATTTGCAAAATGATCTTTTCCCTCTAAATCCACCCCACCCCAAATTTTTCCCCAAACCCCCCCCAAAAAAAAAATATTCCCTCCAAAATTTCCCCCTCAAATTTTTCCCTCCAAAATTCCCCCCCCAATTTTTTTCCCCTAAAAATTAAAAACAACTTTTACTCTTTTATTTTGTTATTTACATGTTAAATACAATATTTCTCATTTTTATTTATTTATCCCAC
>ML783694.1:15554-36358 GCA_009831015.1 Picea engelmannii
CCCTCAAATTTTTCCCTCCAAAATTCCCCCCCCAATTTTTTTCCCCTAAAAATTAAAAACAACTTTTACTCTTTTATTTTGTTATTTACATGTTAAATACAATATTTCTCATTTTTATTTATTTATCCCACATTCATTAAACATAACGATGATCCATATAATTTTAGGTATATATGTAGACAATATATCTAATTTTTATTTATCCCACATTTGTTATACTAAAAATAATTTATATCACACATGTTATATATACAAAGTCTTGTTTTATCTTTTTACATTGTATGATATCTTTTTTTTTTTTGACGAAAACGGTTATGATGCATTAATCGGCATTCTGGCCAGCCAGAATCTAGAATTTACAAATCCGAAGAAGGTTGGTGACCTCTGACAGTGCTGCCAACCTTCTGGTGAATGTCTTGGGAGACCAGTTCCCTTTGCTCCTTGAGATAATTTGAGAATAAGACAAAAAGTGCGTACATGAGTAAATTATCACAAACTGTGAGCATAGCAAAAGACAGAAGCAAAGCATTATTCCAATGGGACTGAAGTTTTCCCCTTAATGTAGGGGTCCAGCTTTTTCTGAGATCCTAAAGAAATGTTGGAGGCCGCCTCCTTTTCTCTGCGTGCTTTGTTGGTCTTTCGCCCTCGGGTAAGGGGCGGAGACGGAACTGAGTTGTCTTCAGGTTCTGAAGTTCCCCCAGAGCCACTAGAGGGCGCTGTAATCCGACCTTCTTGAGCTTCCGGATCTGGAGCCCGAATATTTCTTGCTGCTACAGATTTTGGGGGGGAGGATTCCGGAAGGCTTTTGTCTGCCGGAGAATCATCCTTGACTGCTATTTCTTCTGGTTCTGGGGCTTCGTCTTCCTTTAGCGCATCAAAACTATTTTTATTTTCTAGAGTTGCCTCTTTTGACTGAGTGGCCTTCGGGGCTTGGTCTAGTGGTTCCTTTCGCTTTGACTACCTTCGTCGGTTTGCTACGGGCTGAAAGACGTCTTCTATGACTGGTCCTGGTTCCTCAACGACTTTGGGGCAGTTTCTTACGAAGTGGCCGTAAGCATGGCACCGGAGGCACTTGAAAGGAATCTGCTCATAGTCCAGCTCTTGGATATGGCTCCAATCCCCCAAGGAGAGCTTAATGGCTTCCGGAAGACCTTTCTCGAGGTTAACCTCAACACAAATGCGGGCGCATGTATACTGGTCCCCTTTTAGTTCTGCTTTGTCCAGGTAACGCCCAAGATTATTTCCGATGTCCTCCAGAGATTCTATCCCCCAGAGATGCAAGGGTAGATGAGGCAGCCTAACCCATACTGGAGCTGCGGTAATATAGGCTTCGTGATTGAAGTCAAGAGTCTAGGGGGCTAAGAACAGTCCTCTCGACCCCATGAAATAGGGCCCAGATCTGAAGACTAGATCACAATCCTCTTTGCTCAAGAAACTGAAAACAAAAAAACCCCTGCCTACTGCAAACAGAGAAACATTTCCCTTTATCAGTGATTTCCAACGGTCATTCGTCCATGCCTCCACCGCTTTGGGGCTAGGCCATAACCCCGTAAACTTTTCGATGAGGGACGTTTCTGCTAGAAGGAGGGAAAGAGAGCAAGGCTACTCTGGAGTTAGCTCCAGAGAGGGGATCTCCTCCATCTTCTTAACAAACTTGGATGAGAGAGAAGGCTTGGGTTTGGGGCCTGCCAAACGAACTAACGCCTTGAAAGCTTCCAAAGGATCTTTTCCCTTCTCAGCGTTTAGATTTGGGGCCATCGTAGCCGACCTCCTGCAAACAAGATCAAATCGTAATGGTGAGCCAATACCACTGTACCCACCCGCATGCAAACCCGTAGGTGATCTCAGGCATCGCAAGGACCCTCTGAAGGTGCTGCCGTAGAATATGATCCGCGCATTATCAACCCTGGTTGCTGCTAGACGCATCCCTGTAACCAAACAATACGCTGAAACACCAAAACCGCTTCTCCAAATCACGAGCAAACACTCAGGCAAAATGCTGCAACACCATTCCGCTGCCCTGGACCAGACTGCTACTCCAAAACGCATGAAGAAGCTTGGGGACACGGGCGAATCAATGGATGCCGAACCCTGGGTGCTCGACTGCTGCAGATCGCTTCCTGCACTCAGATACCAGAGCGAGGCGGCTAGGGTTTGGGCCCTAGCCGCGAAGACTCGTCTCGCCTCATCATTTTTTTTTAGTCCCCACAAGCATTAACCAAAGATTTACATTGTATGATATCTTGGGAAATATTTATTAAAGGATTTGGAGCAATCTAGAAGGGAGAAACATCGAGAAAACATCTGAGGAGAATCTAGCATTTAAGAGGTTAGTTATTTTTTAAATTATTACCATTTACCAAAACAACAATTATAAGATCATCTTTGAATCACATAATATTTTTTCATGCAAAAATTAAAAAAACCTTAAATTTTTTTCTAAAAAAATCCTTTTTTAAAAAATTGAGACTTTAATTTGTTTTTTTTAACAAAATCCTTAAGATTTGTTGAAAAAAAAAAGAAAAAAAAGTAAAATTTAGGTATAGTTTTGTTAAAAAATTTAGCTTTTTTTTTTATTGTTTTTTACTTAATTTTTTTTAAGTTTTGGCCCATGGTGGTTACTGGGCAATGCTCGGGGCTTGTCCATGGGGGATGAGGTGATGCCAACATCGCCCCAACCCCCACAACCAAGTCTTGGGCAGGGGACCGTGCCTTAGCCGCAGGGGCCCCCAACCCACACGACCATTGCACGGTCCTAACATAAGCCTAATAACTCCATGGGTCGAGCATCTGAGTGGGCCCAATGGTTAAGAGCATGTGTTATCTCCGGGGAGGTCACAAGTTCAAAACCTGCGGGGGGTAGGGATTCTCATATTGGCCCGTTGTGACAAAGCTGGAAGGGTAGACGACCCCTGGGATAGAGGTTCACCCGGTGTGGGCCTCGAGACGTCTCGGCCCCTGCTGAGTCACAAGTTATTGGTATATCTGGCTTGCGGGCTGTTGGATATACTCTTGGGAGGTTGCTGTTCCCATGGTTAAAAAAAAAAATAACTCCATGGGTCAATTTTTTTTAAATATGGGTCAATTTTTTTTATTTTTTTTTAAATTAGTTCTTATATTCAATGTTTTTTTTTTTTAGTTTATTATAATGTAAAAGGCCTAATTTAATTTTTTTATCTTATAGGAAAAATGACAGGAAAGAGATTATCTATGAATATATCTGGATTATGACTTGCAATAATGGCATCCAAAATTGCAACTAGAACCTCCATGAATGCTAGCCAACAAAATGATAGCATAACACCTAAGCTATCAAGGACAATGAAGAATGTTAGAGAGTGGAAATCTGTGGAAGGTGAAAAAAAACTGGAATATTCTTGGTTTGTTAAAGACAATCAAGGAAATAATGGAGATCATATATATTTGTATTGTGCCGAATTAGAACATGTGCAAGGAAATTATCAGAGACTTGGCCTGTTATGAGATATATGTTTGGTGCCAACCACATATATTGTTTATGCAGTTGTCAAACAAGGAAAAACTTATATCAAGTTTAGATATTGTTTCAAATTGAGCAATGATAACAAGAATGAATGTTTTTAAGAATTATGTGCGCATCCGTCATTGATGACATTGAGAAAGGAAATGTAAGTTTTTTATTTTTATTTTTGTGTCGTCTATTATTATTATTATTATTTTTTATTTATTTATTTATTTTTTATGTCTGGAGGAATCAACAACTATTTGGGCACGTGCTCGCGTTACACGTGGCCGTGTGATCCAAATGCTACCACTATAACCTCCAGGTGTTCCCACGAGGCCCCATACGCGACACACATTGTAAGTCGGGGGGAATTGAACTCGAAACCTCATGGAACTTCATTTTCACAACACTTGCCAATTGAGCTGCCCCCCCGGGGGCCAAAAGGTATGCGGGCTTGGCCCAGTTAAGATTTTTGCAGCTAGACCACGTCCTTGCTCAGGTTTGAGCACAAGACCTGACCTTCGTTGCAAGAACAAATTTACCATCCATCCGCCTCCGCTGACCTTGTGTCGTTTATTATTTTTAGTATCATGGTAATGTTTTAATTTTATTTAACATGAAAATGTTATATTTTTACAGTATTTTTCTGAATGAATTTCACATATGTTAGTGGGGATTTACTCTACAGAGAATAATATCATGGATGTCATCAATGCTTTTCATATTTAAAATACATAAGAAGGAAGGAAAAAGAAACATAAAGTAATGAAGGTTGAACCTGCAAGAGTAGACAAAGAAGAACATGAAAGAAGAAAGAAAAATCCTTATTCTAGAAATCCTAAAAGGGTTACATTTGAAAATGAGGAAACTCCAAATGAAGATTTTGTTGAGATTAGTCCCAATGAGGTTATCACCCCTTCTCACAAAAAGAGTAAACAAGATAAACGCAAAAGAGTGATGGATGAGTCCATTCCTATTGATTATGAAGAAATGGTTCATTTAGATGAAACACATTTAAATCATAAGAGGAAGAAAATAAATTTTGATGATGTTCAATAAGCCATCGTTAGCTCGAAGTATTATAGTGAAAGTCCTAAAGGTATCAAAGAAATAATAACACCATGTGCTGATATAGAGGATGGTATTATGAAAACAACACAAAATTCCATTTGAAATAGAATGATGACAGTAAACTTAGTTGATGATGATCACACATTTCAGTTGAATGTGAAACAACTTTATAAACCCATAGAGGGTGTTGTATCCTTTTCGCCACTTGAATGAGCAAAAGAGGGACACTTGTAAGTCTAGTTGGGCTTGCTAGAAATGACAAAGGTTAGTGTATGAATCAAATGAATCAATCACATGAAATAAACAAACAACTAAGTTAAAAACAATTAAAGAAATAACTAAAGAAATGAAACTAAAATGCATGAGAAAACTTGAACCAAAAATCAATCAAATGACCAATAATCATGCCACCAATGGATAAATTGTATTAGTGGGAAAACACAAAGAGAAAGGAGGACTTGTGGATCCCCTCTTCATCTTAGGGAGGGCTCTTGAATCCCCTATGTGAGAGATCTTCTTACAAATGACAAACTAGAAAATAAATAACGAAGAAATCCAAGCTTATTTCCTCAAGAGGTGAGGTGAATAGCTTAATGATATGATGCTAGTATGCTCCAAGAAGGAAAGAGGTTCCTTGTAGGAGAATAGAGGCAAAATAACAATACAATGAGATTCTTGAATTGATAGTGCACCCATGGCCTCTTTTTATAGCAAATATTTGAGGCATTATTCAACCGGTCTTTAGTGTGAACAAGGGGCCCTTTAGGGAACCCTTGGGTTTTTGACTAGCCCCCCATTCGGATTCAACTTGGATTCGAGTGTCAAATCAAGATGGGAGCTGGTCCAGAAGTGGGTGAGGGGTTGACAAGAACCATAAATGCGCTGTTCATAGGAGTGCACAACTTTGATCATACACAGTTGCACCTCGGGCGCATGTGCACTTTTCTAGATTTTTGTCTTGTGCACGTGCACACACTTCCTTTAGTGTTTCAGCGCATGTCAATTTTTTAACCAGTTGTATAGTTTGTGCCTTTTGGAAATTATTTTTTGGGGATGCAGGTGAACTAATAGGTGTTTGGAGATGCTGGATTCCTGTAACCATTTGCGAACGAAATTTCAGTGATAATAGATGCCCCCTGATGTGTGAGGTTAGGAGCATACGTATAGCTGAAATAAATCAATGCTTCTTCTACTGAGAGTACCATTGTAAGAAAGAGTGTTGATACAAACTGCAAGAGCAACCCATCAGAAGGAGAGGGGAAACTGTGGGACTAAACCTTTCTCTAGGTATGTGTTATCGCACAGTTTGTAGTTAGGGTAAAAGGCAGATGAAAAGATGTCAAACTGGCATAACTCAAACCAATACCACCACTATCACCTTAATGGGAAGGTTCTTTCTGTTTAGCGAGGTAAGGTCCAGGGGAGACGTCCTCGGTGACCTGGGGTTTTGAGATGGCAAAGGTTTAGCAAGGCTAAGTGATAATTTCCCCCTCACAAGTCACCACCGAGCAGAAAGTTTGACCTATAGCCAATAAATATGAAATATAAGTGGAATTAGTAACCAATAAGAGTACTTGCCTGAGACAAAGCAACAATGAAACTACATGCGCAAGCTTTCTTGTTGGTTAGTACTTCATATAATCAATGACTTTCTGATAATAAGCAATTGCGCAATAATATTGACGAAGTAAATCAATGTTTGTACAATAACTAAGATTACAATATCACTTCTCCATAAATTCTAAAGCAATGTTGTAATTCAATGTAATAATATCAACACTTTATAAACCATGCCTTAACCAATTATTCAATTTCTTTAAAGATAAAATGAAACCTGCATACATATGTTTATATCATGAAAAGGTGATGACAACACTAGGGTTAGTAAAATTAGTCTAGGGTAGGATTAGAAAGGTTAGTAAGAGATTGTTCAAAGTGTTTAGAAGTTTGTATGATCAAGGTGTTCAACACAATGGAGGTCTTAAATCAGTTCTTTATAAGGGAAAATGGAGTAAAAAAGAGGGCTACAAATGTTGAAGGGACGTGATGATAGTGATAGAGCTAGAGACAAGAGGGTTTGGTGTCAAAGTGTCGCTAAAGTGAGGCTTCAACATGTCAAACCCTAGGGGAGATGACTCACTAGGGTGTAGGTGACCTAGGCCCTAGTGTGTATTCCTCCTTCTCTAGCTCAAAAAGACAAATTTTAACGGCTAGCTTGTTATGGCCGAAGACAAGAGGGTTAAATATTGAGGTGGTGCTAAATCAAGGCCTCAACAATGAAACCCTAGGGGAGAAAGGCTCACTAAGGTGTAGAAACCCTAGGCCTTAGTGCTTTCTCCTCCTTCTTGAACTCAATGGCAAGAATAAAAATCAGCTAGCTTGAGTAATAGATGCAATGGCTAAAGACAAGAGGGTTTAATTATGAAGTGTTGTTATAGCAAGGCTTCATTAACAAAACCCTAGGGAAAACGACTCACTAAGGTGTAGAAACCCTAGGCCTTAGTGTGTTTTCTCCTTCCCGAGGTCAATTGCAAGATGAAAAATGACTAGGCTAGAAGAAAAGAATTAGAGTGTTGCTATGGCAAGGCTCTATCTTACTTCAACAAATAAAATGGCTCAAAATCTTGTTAGGGACATGAGACAAGGACCTTTAGAATGTGATTGTCACTTAGGGTTTGATTCAACAAATTATAATAATAAATGCAAGAAAAACAACACTACAACCATTCAATCAAGAATTTTTGCAGGAATTTACTTACATTTAACCAAGAAGTCACATAGCAAAACCCTAGTTGTAATACCTTCCACCAAGAAAAATGCAAAAAATGCCAAGAAAAAGTCTTCCTTCAACAAGCGCACCTCAATATTTCAACCAATAACCCTAAGAAGGGCGCAAATTTCAGACCTCACCAAGTGGTGAGTAAAAGATGATGAAAATATGAAGGCAAAAACCCTCAATATATAGCATACCAATGAACTAAATTACATTTTAGGTCATTAAAAGGCCGACAAGGCCAAAATACCAAAATCATATTGTTTTACATTAAAAATATTAAATTAAAAGCCTAATCAAGCAATAGTGAGACGCCATCCCCTTTCTAGAGTGATGTTAGCCACTTTTAGGGTAAATGCAACCTCCTAGAGAAAAACATTAGCCCTCCTTTGGCTTCTCCAAGCTTTCACATGTGCCAAAACTTCCATATCTGCCTCCCAAAATGTCCATACTACTAGGCGACTTCATGGGCATCCTGGGAGATGTCCTGGGCCTTCCAAGACCAACGTTCATGTGGAGAGGTCTCAACCCCCCTAGGTACAAGTTTGCTCAGCTTCCTCTGGTGGATTCTTTTGCTCTTCCCTGGTACAAATTCTCTACCCTATCTCTGTCCCCTGCTGGGGTCTCAACATCCATCTAGTGGGATATTCATCCCCATGGAGGTCCGAACTGATCATCTCCGCATGTGTACCTACCCAACATGGTACCTGTTCATCGGGCATGATCCTGCACATCAACAACTATGCTCTCTAGGGGCTCATAAGTCATAGGGATCATAGAAATGTCAATCACATCTCATCATCAATATTAGTAAACATGTACATAAAACCCCTTTACTTGAGTCCAGTGCTCAAAGACATTATAAAAGTCTGTAATGTAAGTCTGGAGGAAGTGACATGACCTTCTATTGGGCTAGTGTCTACTGGAAGAGGGATGTTTCTGGAAAGGATTAAATCCAAGTCATGTAAGTGGGTGAGGTGGATGGGGATGCTTGGGAAAAAGGTGCACTGATAGTAGGGATGGATTACTGGTGGGTGCCTATGTGGAGGGTGAGCTGCACCTGCCATGAATGCAATGTTTCCAAGCCCATTCATGCCTTTTATCTTCATTATTTTTCTTCCAAGATGTTAGTCAAAGGATACTTCCCTGGCTTGGTGACCAGTGGTGGAAATGTTAGCCACAATCATTTCACGGAAATGAGAAGGATGGCTCATGATGAGACCCCCTTTCTCTTGGCTATGCCACCAAGAGCCACTACCTTGGTGTGGTGACCAGATGTTGGTGGTTTCATACCGCTAGATGCTCATGGACCTAATAGGCTGGCATGCCATCCAACAACATCCCAAAATACTTGCCTTTGTTCTTCATCATAAGACAAAATAGTGATAAGTTAAGCACAACAATAACATGAGTTAGAAAATGTATCATATCAATGGAAACTGTAAGGTCAAGCTCATGGAGGCGGGTGGAAGGGAAAACATGATGCCAAGATGTACTCTCAAGAGAGTGCTCAATCCATCTCAGAAATGGATCATAAAAATTCAAAGGTTCAAAAGACCTACTTGAGGAATTTGAATGATGGATACCTTGGACGTTTTCACAACTTGAAGCTTGAGAAGGGATTAGCAAGATTTGAAAAGATGACTGACAATTTCTTAAGGGGGAGCTAGAAAATTGTGACAATAAGCTTCTTCTTGAGGTACTCAACTTTCCCCTAAAATCTAGAATGAGGTTTTGTCTTACATGAGACTTGAGATAAGGGACATATTTCCAAACCATACCTTCAGTGACAGTGTGCAGTAAAGTAATCAAAGGGAGGTGGAAAACCTTATCACAAGCATCCTGCTTCACAGAAATAACCTCCTCACTTTTATCAAGATCTGAGCAGAATGATGGTTGATAACTTTCTTCATGGAATAGATCTAAGTGCTCAAATGGATAGTCATCAAATTCATCAAGGTATGACCAAAAATTATTAGGAGAGCATAGCATCAGGTCATCCTTGGGTGTCTGAATAAAATTGGTAATTATGTCATGTCCTTGTCGCCAAATATCAAATTTGTAATGTCATATGATAGTTGTAAAGGCAACTTTTGGAAATGATCCTCAATGTCGTAAATGGGATACCCATTATATAAAATCACATCGTATACACTCTCCCCGACATGTATGAATTCATCAATATTATCAACAAAATCCTCATTTTCATCATAACATGAAGGGGTTAACACATCCAACACTTCTTTACTCTCTACATCATAAGATAAATAATATTTAAAAATTTGGAAGGGGAAATGACTCACCTTGCTTAATCCTTCCTGTGCAGGAGCTTCAAGTATTTGGATAAATTCATCAAGTGGAAGATTTGCATCTACATCTTCAGTCTTGAGATATAGAGGATCTAGAATGTCCAAGGGTTCCATTTCTTCTTCACTCTCTGAATCATAGAACAAGGTATCATCAAAAAATTGGAAAGGAAAATGACTTACCTCATTATTTTCATCTTGTGCAGGAGGGATATGATATTGGAGAGATTCATCAGACTAAGGAGTGGTTACTGGTGCTTCATCCTCATAATTCACTTTTCTAGTTATATCTTCACTGCATTTTATTGAATCATGGGAGAAATATTGCTCCTCTTCAAGGGGTTGACAATGTTCTTCATAAATCTCTTCTTTCATATCAGAGGGTTCTTGGTGTTGAATATGATACACATTCCTGAGATCTTCTACAATCTCAGTGGTGAATCCTTCATCTTCCAAGGCTATTGTGAGATTTTGAAGGGCATCTTCATACGTTTGGAAATGTGGTTTGGTAAAGTCAACAAACCTACTGATGAGGTGTGTTAGCACTTTGTAAATTTTGTCCGGCTGAATAGACAAATGACAGAGGTAACTGTTTCAACCTACTTTAGAGCTAGGCACTAGCCTACTCAACTCAGAGAGGGATCTCTCGTGTCACTTGATATATCTATGGCAATTGGTGGCTAGATTTAGTTTGTTTTGGGGGGGTTTTATAAAGTTGATGGACAAGAAGAGGAGGGACATTTAGGGATATGGATTCATATTTTGAAATTGAATGAAAACATTGACTGGCTTGTAGAACTCTCCAGGGGATAAAGGATAAATGAGGCAATGAATCTGAGTTATAAATTGAATTTAATTAGAGTGGTAAGAGGAAAGAGAAACAAATAACTACATCATAGCATGACATGAATGAATTCTGAATTTGCTAAGAAGAAACATACACAGTTTAAATTGCTTCAACCAAGAGCATCAAATGATGAATTGTGAATTCTGGGCCTCTAACTCTCCAATTTAAACAAAATACGGTGTAAATAGAATTAAATAAACACGAGAAATACATACAATGAGGGAAGACAAAACTCATATCACCACCATTAGAATATTTTCATAGAGACTTCAAAGCTACTGCATATGTATTTCAATTCAACCCCAGAAAATTACCAAAGTCTTCTTGCAGAGAGGGCATGCTCCTCTTTTTTCCATCCTTTTCATATCCTTGAGATAACACATATATAGGGGAATTACTTATGGAATTCAAAACGTTTATACTTCCCCATAATTCTAAAAATAGAGATAAGTTACAAAAAAGGAGTGATTTATAATAACAATTATCCTATTTTAAAGGGACCGTAAGGAATAGGTCTATCATATCTGGGGCCCCTTTCTTGGAATGTACTTAATCCTACCTAATAATTCCTTTCATCTTGGCAATTTCCTCTTTCAGAGTGCTCAATCAAGTGAGTTGATTTTCTCCGATGCTCTCCATCGTCTCAACTCTGATTTCTGTTCTCTGCTGTTTTCTCCACCTCTTCTTCATTGTCTGTTTGTAGGTTTCATCCACATGTTCATTGATGACTAGGTCCCTCATAACAGGGTTTAATTTGACCCCTGACTCTGATTCAGTTGCGGGCTCTGCATGAAATTTGGTTGCTAATATTTGCGCAACCCACCTTTCTTTCTCACTTATTGGTAAGCTTGACACATTAGTTGAGAACCCCATTGTACTGGACACTATTCGATTGACGTTATCCATCTCTTCCAACCTTGTAGAGGCCACAATTTTGTCTCCCTTAATTCTATTGAACTCAAAAAATCGATCCAACTCGAGATTACTCCACTTATACATGGGACGACGATTTCCCTGAGTAGGATAAAGCTACCCATATCTGAAGACCGGTAGTCCTTTCATCCTAATCATGAATTATTGACATGGTACGTTGGTTTTCCACGCTTCATCAATCTACTTCGAATGGTGAAATTTTGATTTAGTTATACGATGAAGTTCGCTTGACATGTCAGACGGGAAGTACCTAAACCAACGACGTGAGGTGATTTGACTAATTGTCACCTCCCCCCACGAGTTGTTGATTTGACACATTAAACCACGTGGCATCGGGGTTGTTGAGAAAACAGTTTCAAGAAAACTGCTTTTTGCCCTGATGCACTTATAAGGGCGCCACACGTCCACTATTAAAACCACAATGGTTTTCCTCGGTTTTCCCTCGCATAATTAAGTTTCGCGCTAGTTTTCCGCCCGATATGGGCCTCAACCGTCGATCTGGGTTGCTTTGAGATCAACGGTCTGTAAGAATCCTTCATTCACTCTTCTACCATATTTGTCCATATTACTTCCACATACAAACCGAACCTCCAAATAATGCCATGTCTCTACACTAATTTAGTCACCTGCTAAATTTAAAATCAGATTTGAAGCATGATCGTCATGGTGATAACATAGGCTCCAACTGGGGATGCTATCCTCCCTGTGAGGTATAAAAGAATTGTAGACCCGGTGCTTTCTTCATTAGGCTGCCTTCAAACGTGTGTGGGCATTCTGTTTCGTCTTGGAAACTGAATCGTCAAATCTTAAAACCGGATTTTGCAAACTGCTTTCCATTGGATGCTGAAAAATTACTGTTAGGATCTAACTGTACACACTACTGGAAAACAATTCTTGATCAAAAATCTTATTCACACACTCCTACCTACCCTAACTGTTGAAAAAGGATCGTCAATCAAGTGAAATCATAATCCCAATGTAGCCATGACAACATTCTATCCATCATTCGTTTCTTTTGTACTTGCTTGTTCAAAAACCCGTCTGGTGACAATTTATTCAAAATTTTATCTATAAGTCCAATTCTAAATTTTTTTGAAGGGCTTGAATTATTCACTTCCTCCAGAAGGATTGCAAATGGATCCTCTAAGATATGCATAAAACAATCATCGCATTTCACTCCTTCCACTGCATTTCTGTTTTCAGGTGATTCAACTTGTTGACTTCTATCAAAAAACTGGCAAATTTTTTGAGAAGTTTGGTAGTAAATATTTCTTGAGTCATAAGGTAACCATGGCTAGAAAAACTCATCTGATGTAAAAGGACTCACATTTGATACATACATTGATTTGTCGCAGTCCTCTATTATTGGTGAATTATGACTATAAACCTTCTCCATATAATGTGTCTTGGGATCATGAATCATATGAAAAAATGTTTCCTTTTCAGGAGTCAAGACATAATAGTAATCTTCCTCCACAAGTGTTCCCTCGCTGCTTGGAGTCTCCATAGGTGAAGTTTCAAAATCTCCATCTATGTCTATGATTTTCAGAAATAGGATCACTACGTCATTTTCAAGTGAAGAAAGGCAACCTTGAAATACTTTGTCTTGCCGGGAATGTTGTTGAACATCTACATTAGTTTTAAGAGAAGAAAAATGACCTTCAACAACTATTTCTTGATCAACTTCTTCTTTAATCTGATGGTTAAGCGCAGGTTGCCACTCTGAATTTTCCAAGCAATGACTTTTCAATGCATGTGAGTGTAGTTGGTGTTCTTCAATGATAACAACCTTTTCATGTAAAACAATAATATTGTGAATACAGTCAGAACTCCCTGTTTTCTCTGAAGTTTCATGATTCTCTTTTAACCATTCAAAGGAAGAAAAACATATGGGGAGAGAATTTTTATTTGTAAGTCCACTACTTTCTTCACTTTCAACTTCATGCTCATATATTTTCTGATTTGAAACACTATTTTGTTTCAACAGTTTGAATGAGGGAAAACACAATGGCAAGGTTCTATTACCAGACTCAAAATCTTCTTCATTTTCTCCAGTGTCGTCATAGGTACATTTCTCCATCTCTTTGGATTGCTAGACATGCTCATTTTCAGCTTTGTCTTCAATCAATTATTGCACCTCTGAATTGACAAGGTCTTCTACAAAGCAAGGAATAGGGTCATCAAGTGCCTGAGAAAAGTGCTCCAATATCTTGTCAATCCATTTCGTTGGTTTGGCGTGATTTTGCATCAACACAGATTCGCTTGCTTCAACAATGATTTTAGAATTCTCTCTCAAAAATTTGAATGCAACAAAGCACAAGGGTAGAGAATTTTCTTCAGCTAATCCAATACTTTTCTCCTTGTAACTGTGATACGTAGGTTGATTTATCTCATTGTACTGGTGAAAAAGAAAGTCTTGATCATCAAAATCCTCTTCATATTTGTCATATATAGGCAAATCAACTGTCTGTGCGATGTCATCTAATAAGAACAAACTGGGAACATCAACCTGTTCTTCAACAAAATTATTTGTAAACTCATCCTCTTGACCGTCTGTAAATGAATACATAAAATGATCATCCTTTTTCTTATCATGAGATGGATTATCACCCCCTCTTTCAACAGGTGTAATATATATATATTTAGAATCATTGGCATTGGAAACTGCAAGAGGACCTATGGTATTTTCAGATCTATGCTCAAGATCCCAATCAACCTCT
Source organism: Picea engelmannii (assembly GCA_009831015.1). NCBI lineage: Eukaryota > Viridiplantae > Streptophyta > Pinopsida > Pinales > Pinaceae > Picea > Picea engelmannii. The sequence continues at coordinate 29,689 of ML783694.1, forward strand.
TTCCTCTCATATTCCCTTTCACATTCTTGGGAATTTGGTCCTTTATTTTGAATTTGTTCACATGCTTGGATGTTGTACTGAATGTCCCGAGAATCATAGAACATTTGTTGTAAGGACTTGGATCTTCTTTCCATAAGAAGGAGAGACAAATTTGGATGGAGAGTAGTTGCATAATGGAGCATAGAAACAACTTCAGTGGGTCAAATTTATTTGGGTAAATTTTGATAGATACTGGAAAACCTTCTACTGAATACATAAATAGTTTCATTGTCCTGCTTTTCCAAAGCATAGAACTCTCTACGCTATAGGTCCAAAGACTTCTTATTGCCCCAAAAATTTAAAAAGAAATCCTTCAATTCCTCCCATGAGATAATTTCCTTTGGTTGCAAATGTTTAAACCAGTCTTTGGTGTCTCCTTTCAAAGATTAAGAGAAGGCCCACATACAAACATCATCATGTTCAATCTCAAACAAATCTGTAAAATGCTCAAACCCTTGGATGTGTTTTTCAACTGAGATGCTATCATGTTACCCATCAAACATAAGTAGGTACTCATAGTGTTTTGGAGGAAAATTATGAAGGATGTGGGGTAACTTTAAGTGTCTGTATCTATGTTGAGTCTTGGAGGGTGTTGGATCAAGTGTAGGAGATGAAATATCAACCCTGGTTTCATGAGGCTCATCAACTTGGTTATGGTCATCACGTAGCCCAAATGAAGTTTATTTATAAAAATGATTGATAAACTGAGGGGGCATCTGTGTAATTTTAAGAGGGGGATATATATTTTCTAGATTTTTATGGTCATTATTTGCATGTAGTAAGCAAAGAATAAATTTCCTATCATTTTTGAGAAAGGACCAGAGACAACTTATAACAAATAGCAAAATGATTTGAAAAAAATCCCATTTTGAGCATTTGTTTTCTTTCGTAATTCCTTCTAATACCTCATCCAAGGGGCATCGTCTTTCAGTGAATCCTATGAACTGCATTCTGTATTCGAAATTTGAGTGAATTCACTAATGACGTCTTGGGATCTGGATTCTGCATTACGAGTGGAGTCACCATTGATGTTTTGGAAGATAGATTCTTCATTGAGAGTGGATTTGCCAGTGAAAATTGAAATTTTCTGGACTTTTCTTTCAGTGGAATCGTCTTCAAACTGATTTTTTGATGCGTGGAGTCACCAGAGAAGGAATATAGCCAATATGTGCCTCAATGTTTGCTGCCCTCATACCTTAGGACTCAACCATGTTGTTCTTCCCAAGGAAAATTTTTCAATTTCATCCCCGACAATGACACCAGAATGTTAGCACCCTGTAAATTTTGTCCGGCTGAATAGACAAATGACATAGGTAACTGTTTCAACCTAGTTTATAGCTGGGCACTAGCCTACTCAACTTAGAGAGGACTCTCTCGTGTCACTTGATATATCTATGGAAATCGGTGGCTAGATTTGGTTTGTTTTGGGGTTTTTTATAAAGTTGTTGGCCAAGAAGAGGAGGGACATTTAGGGCTATGGAGTCAGATTTTGAAATTGAATGAAAACATTGACTAGCTTGTATAACTCTCTAGGGGATAAAGGCTAAATGAGTCAATGAATCTAAGTTATAACTTGAATTTAATTAGAGTGGCAAGAGGAAAGAGAAACAAATAACTACATCAGAGCATTACAAGAATGAATTCTGAATTTGCTAAGAAGAAACATACACAGTTAAAATTGATTAAACCAAGAGCATCAAATGATGAATTATGGGCCTCTAACTCTCCAATTTAAATAGAAGACGGTGTAAATGGAATTAAAGAAACACAGGAAATACATACAATGAGGGAAGACAAAACTCATATAACCACCATTAGAATCTTTTCATAGAGACTTCAAAGCTGCTCAATATGTATTTCAATTCAACCCCAGAAAATTACCAAAGTCTTCTTTCATAGAGGGCAGGCTCCTCTTTTTTCCATCCTTTTCATATCCTCGAGATAACACATATATAGGGGAATTACTTATGGAATTCAAAACATTTAGACTTCCTCATAATTCTAAAAATAGAGATAAGTTACAAAAAAGGAGTGATTTATAATAACAATTATCCTATTTTAAAGGGACCGTTAGGAATAGGTCTGTCATATCTGGGGCCCCTTTCTTCGACCGCCATCTGTCCAAAATTTGCTGGAATGTACTTAATCCTACCTGAGAATTCATTTCATCTTGGTGATTTCCTCTTTCAGAGTGCTCAACCAAGCGAGTTTATTTTCTCTGACGTTCTCCATTGTCTCAGCTCTGATTTCTGTTCTCTACCATTTTCTCTGCCTCTTATTCGTTGTTTGTTTGTAGGTTTCGTCCACATGTTCATTGATGACTAGGTCCCTCCTAACAAGGTTTAATCTGACCCTTGACTTTGATTCAATTGCGGGCTCTGTATGAAATTTGGTTGCTAATATTTGCTGAACCCACCTTTCTTTCTCACTTATTGGTAAGCTTGACACATTAGTTGAGAACCTCGTTGTACTGGACACTGTTCGATTGATGTTATCCATCTCTTTTGACCTTGTACAGACCACGATTTTGTCTCCCTTAATTCTACAACACTCAAAAAAATCAATCTAGCTCGAGATTACTCCACTTATGCATGGGACGATGATTTCCCGAAGTAGGATAACGCTACCCATATCTGAAGACCAATAGTCCTTGAATACTAATTATGAATTACTGACATGGTATGTTGGTTTTCCACACTTCATCAATCTACTTCGAATGATGAACTTTTGAGTTAGTTATACGATGAGGTTCGCTTGACATGTCGGACGGGAAGTACCTGAACCAACGATGTGAGGTGATTTGACTAACTGTCACCTCCCCCCACGAGTTTTTTATTTGACACATTCAACCATGTGACATCGAGGTTGTTGAGAAAATAGTTTCAGGCAAACTGCTTTTCGCCCCAATGCACTTCTAAGGGTGCCACATGTCCACTATTCAAACCACAATGGTTTTCCCCGGTCCACCCTTACATAATTAAATTCCACACTAGTTTTCCACCCGTTATGGGCCTCAACCATCGATCTGGGTTTCTTTGATATCAATGGTCCGTAAGACTCCTTCCTTCACTCTTCCACCATATTTGTCCATATTACCACCACATACGACCTAAACCTCCAATTAACACCATGTCTCTACACTGATTTAGTCACCTGCAAAATTTAAACTCAGATTTGAAGCATGATCGTCATGGTGATAACAAGGTGTACGAAAGATGATATACCCCTATATTCCCAACAACCCTTAAACCAATCTTGCAAGAAGGATGGCAAAGAGAGTATGAATAATTTTATCAGAACATCCTCCCCTCCCAATTCTACCTCGCTTATATACTCCAAAACATTTACGATGTGAGGATTTGGGAGGCCCCAAAATCTTGGAAGGTTGTTTGACCATTTTGTATCAAAACGGGTTGGGTATCCTTGAAGGCTTTTGAAATCAATAGTTGGATAGAGTTGTTCCCAGGATGCCATGATCCCATAACTTGAAAATATCATAGAGTTGAGAGTAAGGTGGCACCTGGGAAAAGGTTAGTGGAGTTTCCAGATAATTTTCTTGAAATTATCAAAGGATAAGGGAAAACACCCTAAGTGGAGTCACCAGGTAAGCTTGTAAGATAAAAATCTAGAGGCAAGGCTTACTGAAAAGTGTCGTGTTGAGGAGAATTGACTTAGTGTTACCCAACAATGGCACCAAAATGTTATTGCACAATTTGTATTTAGGGTAAAAGGCATATGAAAATATGTCAAACTGGCGTAACTTGAACAAATCCCACCACTTTCACCTCAATGGGAAGGTTCTTTCTGTTTAGGGAGGTAAGGCCTAGGGGAGATGTCCCCGGTGACCTGGGGTTTTGAGAAGGCAAAGGTTTAGCAAGGCTATGTGATAATTTCCCCCTCACAAGTCACCACCGAGAAGAAAGTCCGGATTATAGCCAATAAAGATGAAAGATAAGAGGAAGTAGTAACCAATAAGAGTACCTCCCCAAGAGAAAGAAACAATGAAACTACATGCACAAGCTTGCTTGCTGGTTAGTACTTCATATAATAAATGACTTTATGATAATAAGAAATTGCGCAATAATATTGATGAAGTAAATCAATATTTGTACAATAGCTAAGATTACAATATCACTTCTCAATAAATGCTAAAGCAACGTTGGAATTCAATGTAATAATATCAACACTTTATAAACCATGCCTTAACCAATCATTAAATTGCTTTAAAGATAAAATGAAAGCTGCATACATATGTTTATATCATGAAAAGGTGACAAAAACACTAGGGTTAGTAAAATTAGTCTAGGTTAGGGTTAGAAAGGTTAGTAAGAGATTGCTCAAAGTGTTTAGAAGTTTGTATGATCAAGTTGTTCAACACTATTACACATCAAAATCACTCAACTGGATAAGTGTCGCATATTCCTATCAATTGTCGTAAGTGTCGCAACTTCCTTACAACTTTCACAAGTGTCGCAAATGTTGTTGAATCATACTGCCATGATGACGACACTAAGGAGGCACTTAAAACATCTTATGTACTTGGTTTGAAGAAGGAGAACTGGTTCACTGGAGTCAAACATATCTTAACACCTGAAAAGGGATTCCAATCAAGAGTTTTGAGGGTGAACGCTCCCCTGAAACAGCCTTAGGAGCACTGACGCTCCCCTATAAGGCCTCAGGGAGCGTTATAACACTTCCTTACCCTTCTGCAGGAGCGCTGCCCACTTTTGAAGCGCTGACGCTCCCCTTAAGCCTCTCTGGGACCGTTCTAGCACTATGATGCCCCTTTTGAAGGAGCGCTCCCTAATCTGGGTCAGTTGTTAACCCGATGAGGAGAATAAGGAAAATATCTTTCGAGATTAGGAGGCAGTTGTGCTCGAATTCTTGGTTTCATCAACAGATCCCTGATCTAAGGAGGAGGTTCCCAACTTGTTCTAAACATAACTCAAGAGGTTAAGCTCCTCCCAACCTATATAATCAAGCTCTATGATGGTGGAAAGGGGGAAGAATTACTAGCATGAAACCTATGATCTCATAGGAAACACACAGTTAGCCGAAGGAGAAGTGATCAGTGAAGCTGCTGACAACCAGGTTGTGGATCTTTAGAGCAAGGGTTAGATGAAGGGGGCTTGACGAAGCTGTCGCATTCACATCTACGATTGTAAGAACTGCTGTCATTATTTTCATTAATATGACACGCTTGGCCTGTTTCTTTCTAGTTTGTGTCTGATGTTACATGAACTTATCATTAATTGGTAGATCTATTTTCAAGCTAATATCAATAGAGTAGGAAGTGGTCATATCTTGTTTGTCTGCAGAACTCAGCGAGGAGAAGAGGATTGGAGCGCAACTCAGAGCGTGCAGGGATAAACGTCATTTAAGAGGTACTTCTGTTATCCTTCCTTCTCATGTATTAGTTTAGATAGATTTGAAAGGAAGTCAGTGTCCACGTTAAGAATTTTTCTGTCTAGGGTTAAGTTCAAGCCTTAGAGGCGATCAACCTGTCCGCAAGGAGATTTTCCTACAACAGAAACTGGTGACTCCGCTGGGGAGATATCCTCGAATCGAAACCTCTTGTTTCGATTTCTCCTCATTGACCTAGTTCTGTCCCTTGATTATTTCAGACCTGGTTCACTACTCTTTTGATTGGTTTCATGAGCTGATTGGCTCCCTACCTTATCACACTCAGCATACTTGTCAAGTTTGAATCCCAATTTTTGGAATTTTTTGACATTTCTGAGGCTTTCAGACCCTGGCGCCCCTGACTTAGTGTTGACAGAGCACCAACGCTCCTAATAGCTTTGCAAAGAGCGCTATAGTGCTCCTTGCCCTTGGCAACAGAGCGCCAGCCTCTTTTTGGCCCAATAACCCTCCAGAACTGCCTTTTTCAGGGTTTGCCTCTGTGTCTCTTTTGCTGAGTGATCTAGTGAGTCAATTTTTCTTCTCTTTCAACCTTGACATCTGTCTTTTGATTGAAGAATAAGCACCTTACTGTTTGGATCTTGTAGCCTTCTTCACCATTTTCATTGAGTTTTTCCTGTTGAGTGAAATTCGAAACCTATGCATTGTTATTTTCTCCTCATCAGCTGAGTAAAAACCTTGGTGAAGGTCATCAAAGGCCTACAGACCTATTTATATTGATTTGAGTCAAGGTCATTGTTCTTCAACTTTTGCTTTTTGGGTGTGAATCTTGTTTTCTCTATGATTATTTCTTTTCTTTTGCTTTTCGTTTTGATTGCAACGAGAGGGTGCATTGTTTGTATGACTTTAGCTTGTGATAGTTTGATTTTCATTCATACAAAGACAATTAGCAAGACAAGCATTGTGTTGAATTGATATTTAACTCATATACGAACAATGAAAAAACATGATTGATTGTTCATATTAGAAGGCGTTTTAAAAGTTTTTGCGTTACATCAGGATTTGATTGAGAAAAAGAGTCGTTTGAGGACACTCCGTAGTTGTGCTTGTTAGTGAAAAGAAATCTCTCTCTCCCTTAGATAGACGTTCATCGAAAGGAAATGACTGCTTATCATGTTCGATGCATTCTTTGGGTCTGAGTCATAATTCCATTTGTTTCACTTCCATACACCCCTTTTGCGTAAAGAACAGCCATAAAAATCAACGCTAA
>ML783694.1:45251-75314 GCA_009831015.1 Picea engelmannii
GAAAGAAAAAACTGTACATTACATGTAAATTAAAACACATCACAGACATCATCATGTACAAATCATCGGCATCATAAAACTCGAAACTGTATAGATATATATATATATACATATGGCGTGACTGAAATGTTTGCTTTACATCAAAAAGTGTGTAAAAGGGCAAAATATTGGGTCTGTTCACCCATACAACATCGCCTGACAAGGCATACAAAAAACATGATCACAGGGAGACTCTAATCTCCCCGCGCTGCATTGTGCTATGAGTAACATACTACTGCACGCACTACGTGACTCAATAAAGAATTGATATTCTCTGGTACCCCTACAGTGTTCTGCTACAGATGTAAAGGCACTTCCCCCCTCCGCAGAGGAGGGATGCCCATCGTAAGGCCTTGGAGGTTTCTTTCGACCTCCTGGAGACCCATAACTGGTACCACTGGATCTGCTGCAACTGGGGCGCCTCCATGATGCCCTGGTACTGGTATATCAACTAGGCGCACTGCTCCCTTGTCTGCATGTTGGAAACAAAACGTCTGTTAAAAATATTTTACATACCCAAAAAAAAATACATATACATCAAAAAATTAAAAAACAAAAACTAGACAAGGTATGGCTTAATCTCTTACCTGACTCATCCCAGTCTTCCCCCGTGGGCAAAATCAAGTCCATACTCCCACGGAAGTCTACATCGGCATAAGAGAAGTCCTCTATCCAGAGGAACTGCCATCTCGGCCAGGCAAAGAAATCACCAGTGAAGTGGAACTCTGACTCTGAAACTAGTCTTGGAGACAGACTAGTCCACCTCTCCATCTGAGGTTTGTCCACTGGGCGTACTGCCAATGCTATTTGAGGTTGCATCTGAGGGATGCACTCTAGAAAGAACGAGACCAAAAAAGAGCCATAGCTGAATTTCTTCTGACCAGTCCTGCATCGTGAGATCTGTTCCTTCACATTCCGAAGGAACGCTGCACTCCAATTGAACAGTGTTGGCTCTAAACACTGAACACCATAGGCCACCTGTGATATCGATGCCAAATGAGCACTAGTACTTTTGGTCACACTTGTGATAGCGAATAGTATAGACCGGAGAGGCAGATCTCATATATCCTTGATAGGGATCCTTCCCCCTACCAATCGTGCTCCCAGAATGCAGTGGCGTGCCAGATACACGTCCACCTGCTCAGGTAATGCCCTCTGTCCAGTAAAAGATATAGGGACCCCTCTTTTCGAGAGGCCGGTCAAAAAGTACACATATTCCAACTCGATGGTTAGAAGTTGTGTGCCGATACGGAATCCCTGTTCCGCAACGTCCCAAAGACCAATCATGTGCTCAAGTAGTAACACCTCTCTCTTCATTTTTTGTAATTTGAAGAACTTGAGCAAGCCGCAAGCTCGTAAAGCGGCCCGCGTACGAGGACTCCGCAGAGAGGCTAAATTATCCATCTCGTGTTCCCTCTCTTTCCATTCAATCATGATTGCCAAAGACACCTACAAAACAAAAAATCAAGAATTTCGTTATTCCTCACGTTTTTGTAATTTCGACGATTTTCAAAAAACATTTTAAAACATGAAAAAAAGTACCCATGTCATCCAAAAGCAACCAATCACTCTTTTTGCCCACCACACCCTTTAACATTTTCCAAATAATAATTAAAATGTGTTAAAAATGCAAAACGATTTGGGGGGGTGCGTGGGCCTTTGGGGAGAATTTTTGTGAGCTCTTTTTCTAAGAATGACTTTCCTAATTGATTGCAAGGGTGTAGACATCCTAACAACCCTTCTCTAACGCATTTTTGAAAAAGAATCCCCCTATTTTATTAATCTTTAAGAGGAGGCCGATTTGGTAAAAAAAGGGGCGACCTAGGGCTTTGTGTTTTGAAATAAATAATGCCATGAAAATTAATTTGAAACCATGCAATTGAAAGATCAAGGGATGGGCACCTACCTAGTTCGAACGGTGAGCGAAATGATCGATCGTAGCTCCGGCAGCGAGAAAAACAAGATTTGCTTCAAATTGAGATTCTCCAACACTCCAAAAATCCTTGCAAATGAAATGGTAAATGAATTTCCAAATCAATTCTTATTTATAGAATTCCATTTTTTTATAAGGTATGGTCATTTTTGGGTTTCTCTAATGATGTAATGGCTTCGCTAAACTCTGGTTTGTAGCTTTGGCATCGCAGGTTTCCTGGCAGTCTTGATCGGTTATTCACCTTGTCACACTGATGAGCATAGTCTTAGTTCGTTCTCGAGCTCAACAATATGAGAACGTAACCGGGTACACTTTTATCTCTTTTTTGGACCTGTCTGGATACGAACACACGAAAAAGGAACCCCCCTGGAGTCTCCTTTAAACCCTTTTCAGACTCTCTAAATATGAAAAGATTGTCGAGTGATCTTGCTTCCTTTCACACTCATTAAAAGGTCAGAAAGGGCGTCTTGCGAGCGATAGTTTAACCCTTTTTCGGTCTCGTTGGACTATTGTACGAAAAAGGAACTGAGAGAGTTCTCTTTTAAGTGTTTTTCCAAACTCTATAATCCCGAAAAACCTTCGAGTTTTCTGTCTTTGGACTCGTTAAGGCACACATCGACAGGCCCATACGGGACCGATCCCTTACTTCTTCTGGTTCGTTAAACAAAGGAAGAGTAACTTACCGAAGGTGAGTTATATCGAGCATGTGTTATCCTCCTCGAGCTCATTAAATCAAAAAGAGGTACTCATCTATCTGGATGGGGGAAAAATTGAAAGGAGTAAGCCAAGTAGTCTATTGAGAACATCGTCCATCACTTCTTAGAGTCGCCCTTGAACACGACACTTTGTCACTTTGCACATATCATAATCTGCTGAACCTCTGCACTGAGCCAATCCTTCGAGTTTCCTTTCACTCCTTTGGGTCACCTGACGCAATTCATTGCACCCATTGCATAGTCTTGGTCCATGTCATGTTTTGCTGTCGTGCCTCAGTGTTCATGGGAAGTATCTGCCTCGAGAGTCAACCATCCCAAATATCTTGCCTCAAAACCTGTGTCAGTCCATGTCCATTTGATCTGCCAATTACATATCTATGTCTGTTTCATGTCGTTGATGGGGGATACATCAAGGCCCTCCCTCGACGAGTCTATTCCTGTCGACTTCAGCACATTATCCGGGAATTAGACTTAGAAACTAGTTAGTACTTTGGGACCTGCATGCCTCAATGGCACGCCTCCTCACGTTCGACAGTGGGTTTACATCATTGACCTTTGATCGAATTATTCCACGAATGTTCGACCTCAGCTCATCTATTCACGTTCGATGGAATGTACTAAGGTACCTTGGGAATCATTGACATTAATGGTGATCTCCCTCGCGCTTGTTAACGATTTACCTCATTGATCGGTAATCAAGTGGTTTCTTCCATGTTCGACATCAAGACATCTATTCACATGGTTAGCATCATACTGCGTTGGGATTGGTAAGAAGACCCTGGGTTGAGTAATCACTATGATATATGCTTTGCCCAGGTTGCGAAGGAGTTTCTATTGGACAAAGAACACATGCACTGTTACATAGATCCACTTTGTATTGGTCGTGGTTATGTCTTGTCACCTCATAGATCCATTGTGTATATTTCGTGGCTACGATCAGTCCAAGTCATCAAAGTATAGATCCACATTGTATCTTCAGTGGCTATACCCTTTTATCAATACAATTATGGATCCACAGTGGATATTATGGCGGCCATACCTTACAAGTCTCGATCACCCAAGCATAGGTATGTCTGCCTTGGGTTTTGAAATATGTCATGATATTTGTTGGATGTTTGTGTGCAGCTTCCGTCAGGTTCTCCAAGTCTATACCCTTGCTTGAACGTCTACAAAGTACTTCAGTCATCAGTTCGCATCTTCTGACTTCATACTTTGGGGGGCATTCTGTTACACATCAAAATCACTCAACTGGATAAGTGTCGCATATTCCTCTCAATTGTCGTAAGTGTCGCAACTTCCTTACAACTTTCACAAGTGTCTCAAGTTGGTTACAAAGTGTCGCAAATGTTGTTGAATCATACTTCCATGATGAAGACACTAAGGAGGCACTTAAAACATCTTATGTACTTGGTTTGAAGAAGGAGAACTGGTTCACTGGAGTCAAACATCTCTTAACACCTGAAAAGGGCTTCCAATCAAGAGTTTTGAGGGTGAACACTCCCCTGAAACAACCTTAGGAGCGCTGGTGCTCCTCTATAAGGCCTTAGGGAGCGTTATAATGCTTCCTTACACTTCTACAGGAGCGCTTCCCACATTTGAAGTGCTGGCACTCCCCTTAAGCCTCTCTAGGAGCATTCTAGCGCTCTGTGCCCCTTTTGAAGGAGCGCTCCCTAATCTGGGTCAGTTGTTAACCCGGTGAGGAGAATAAGGAAAAGATCTTTCGAGATTAGGAGGAAGTTGTGCTTGAATTCTTGGTTTCATCAAAAGATCCTTGATCTAAGGAGGAGGTTCCCAACTTGTTCTAAACATAACTCAAGAGGTTAAGCTCCTCCCAACCTATATAAGCAAGCTCTATGATGGTGGAAAGGGGGAAGAATTGCTAGCATGAAACCTATGATCTCATAGGAAACACACAGTCATTCAAAGGAGAAGTGATCAGTGAAGCTGCTGTCAGCCAGGTTATGGATCTTTCGAGCAAGGGTTAGACGAAGGGGACTTGACGAAGCTGTCGCATTCGCATCTACGATTGTAAGCACTGCTGTCGTTATTTTCATTAATATGACACGCTTGGCCTGTTTCTTTCTAGTTTGTGTCTGATGTTACATGAACTTATCATTAATTGGTAGATCTGTTTTCAAGCTAATATCAATAGAGTAGGAAGTGGTCGTATGTTGTTAGTCTGCAGAACTCAGTGAGGAGTAGAGGATTGGAGTGCAACTTGGAGCGTGCAGGGACAAACGTCGTTTAAGAGGTACTTCTGTTATCCTTCCTTCTCATGTATTAGTTTAGATAGATTTGAAAGGAAGTCAGTGTCCACATTAAGAATTTTTCTGTCTAGGGTTAAGGTCAAGCCTTAGAGGCGATCAACCTGTCCGCAGGGAGATTTTCCTACAACAAACACAATGGAGGTCTTAGATCAATACTTTATAAGGGAAAATGGAGTAAAAAAGAGGGCTACAAATCTTGAAGGGCCATGATGATAGTGATAGAGCTAGAGACAAGAGGGTTTGGTGTCAAAGTGTCACTAAAGTAAGGCTTCAATAGGTCAAACCCTATGGGAGATGACTCACTAGGGTGTAGGTGACCTAGGCCCTAGTGTGTCTTCCTCCTTCTCTAGCTCAGCAAGACAAATTTTAACGGTTAGCTTGATATGGTTGAAGACAAGAGGGTTAAATATTGAGGTGTTACTAAAGCAAGGCCTCAATAATGAAACCCTAGGGGAGAAAGGCTCACTAAGGTGTAGAAACCCTAGGCCTTAGTGCTTTCTCCTCCTTATTTAGCTCAATGGAAAGAAAAAAAATTGGCTAGCTTGACTAATACATACAATGGCTAAAGAAAAGATGGTTTAATGATGAAGTGTTGTTATAGAAAGGATTCATCAACAAAACCCTAGGGAAAACGACTCACTAAGGTGTAGAAACCCTAGGCCTTAGTGCGTTTTCTACTTCCTTAGGTCAGTTGCAAGATGAAAAATGGCTAGGCTAGAAGAAAAGAATTAGAGTGTTGCTATGGCAAGGCTCTATATTACTTCAACAAATAAAATGGCTCAAAATCTTGGTAGGGACATGAGACAAGGACCTTTAGCATGTGCTTGTCACCTAGGGTTTGATTCAACAAATTATAATAATAAATGCAAGAAAAACAACACTACAACCATTCAATGAAGAAGTTTTGCAGGAATTTACTTACATTTAACCAAGAAGTCACATAGCAAAACCCTAGTTGTAATACCTTCCACCAACAAAAATGCCAAAAATTCCAAGAAAAAGTGTTCCTTCAACAAGTGCGTCTCAATATTTCAACCAATAACCCTAAGAAGGGCGGAAATTTCAGACTGCACCAAGTGGTGAGTGAAAGATGATGAAAATATGAAGGCAAAAACCCTCAATATATAGCATATCAATGACCTAAATTACATTTTAGGTCATTAAAAGGATGACAAGGCCAAAATAGAAAAATTATACTATTTTACATTAAAAGTCTTAAATTAAAACCCTAATCAAGCAATAGTGAGACGCCATCCCCTTTCTAGGGTGACATTAGCCCCTTTTAGGGAAAATGTAGCCTCCTGGAGAAAAATGTTATCCCTCCTTGGGCTTCTCCAAGCTGCCACACATGCCAAAACTGCCATATCTGCCTCCCAAAACATCCATACTGCTAGGTGATGTCATGGGCATCCTGGGAGTTTTCCTGGGCCTTCCAAGGACAATGTTCCTATGGAGAGGGATCAACCCCCTTAGGTACAAGTCTTCTCAGCTGCTTCTGGTGGATTCTTATGCTCTTCCTTGGTAAAAATGCTTTGCCCTGTCTCTGCCCCCTATTGGGGTCTCAACATCCATCTGGTGGGCTCTTCATCCCCATGGAGGTCCAAACTAATCATCTCCCCATGTGTACTTGTCCAACATGGTACCCGCCCATCGAGCATGATCCCACACATCAAAAACTACACCCTCCAGGGGCTCATAAGTCACAGGGATCATAGAAATGTCAATCACATCTCATCATCGATATTATTAAACATGTACATAAAATCCATGTACCCCAGTCCAATGCTCAAGGACATTATACAAGTCTACAATGCAAGTCTGGAGGAAGTGATAGGACTTCCTATTGGGCTAATTTCTACTGGAAGAGGGATGTTTCTGGAAAGGATTAAATCCAATTCATGTAAGTGGGTGAGTTGGATGGGGATGCTTTGGAAAAAGGTGCAGTGATAGCAAGGATGGCTTACCGGTGGGTGCCTCTGTGGAGGCTGAGATTCACATGTCATCGATGCAATGTTTCCAGACCCATTCATGCCTTTTATCTTCATTAATTTTCTTCCAAGATGCTAATGAAAGGACACTACCTTGGCTTGGTGACTAGTGTTGGCAATGTTAGCCACAATAATCTCACAGAAATGAGAAGGCTAGATCGTGATGAGACCCCTTTTCTCTTGGCTATGCCACTAAGAGCCACTACATTAGCGTGGTGACCAGATGTTGGTAGTGTCATACCACTAGATTCTCATGGACCTAATAGGTTGGCTCATGATGAGACCCCCTATCCTCTAACTAGGTCTTGTCTTATTTTTTTATTTTTTTATATTTTTATTACTTTTTTCTTTCAAGAAGCTAGTCAAGGGACATTGCCCTGGCTTGGTGACTAGAGGTGGCAATGTTACCCACAAGTACTTTCATGGAAAAGAGAAGGCTGGCTCGTAATGAGACCCCCTTTATCATGGCCATGCAAACAAGAGCCACTACCCTGGTGTGGTGACCAGATGCTGGTAGCATCATACCGTTAGGCACCCATGGACTTAATAGGCTGGCTCTTGATGAGACCCCTTATCCCTCAACTAGGTCTTGATTTATTTTTATGGGTCCCTTTGTTTATTGTTGAGAATATTTTTTTTGTTTTCTTGGGGAAACCTGGGTGAAGCATCTCAAGGTTTTGTTCTTAGGCTTTTATTGTCAGCTGCTTTTACCCACCAGGCCTTTAGCCCATTCTTTCCACAAGGTAAGGTCCAACCCCTAAATGATTGGCTAACCCTATGCCCAGACGAGTGTAATGGGATGGGTGAGCGGGAAATAAGATAGAAAATGGTATGTATGATGGGAACGAACGATGGATTTTCAGAAATCCCCCCAGTGGCGAATCAAAACCTATGGACAGAAGCTTGCTAGGGCATCTTGTCATTCCCCTAAGACATGGTCAAGTGGACAAGCATAAGATCCAAGCACCTGTCAGAAACAAAAGAATCAAATGCAGATATTCAAAGGTTTTGAGGATTATAGTGACTTATACCATGATACCTGGAATGATTACCTCATGGAGGAAGAATCATCTCTGATGCAGTACCAAGCTGAAGGTGATGGATGTTGCTGATGCTTCTGACAAAGTGGAGGCGCTGAAAGGGAGAAAAGATGGGCCTTCCAGGGCCATGCTCAAGTCCATCTGGCTCTTGGTACTCCATGTCTAGTACTTGTGGGCCTCGAGACATAATCTCCTAGTTATCCCTGAAAGTGGGGGATAACAATATGAAAATGAAGTCTGTATACAAATGAGGCAGACATGCCCCATGCTCGTGTCATGTAACTTAGATACGTAAGACATTAACTGAAGCTGTATGCTGATGTAGATAACTGCAGCACCCTCTAGGGTGGTTTGATAAGGACAAATGACAATTATGATGGTGAAAATACTCTAAAAACAGGCAAGGATATCTGTGATAAGTTTCGATGACTTGTAGGCATTGATGGCCCAACAAATTCAGAGGTCTTTGACTAGTATAAAACAACTGCAATAGTTTCATAGTAAGACCCACAGTAACATGAGATTGTGTTGAAGTCGAATGTTATGGTGGTCAATGACAACAGAGAGCAATGATGGTTCTCTCTATGCCATCTGATACTCCTCATTATAAAGGTAATGAGAGTTAAGATACTGTCACCCTTCTAGAAACTGTGATGATGTCGTCAGAAAGGGAGACACAACTCCAAGAAGCAAAAGGGCTTCATGAAATCCACTGGATGAGATCAAGAACTGATGAGGAACATGGATGAAGTCAAGATGTGGTGAGACTCAAGATTTCCCTTGGTTGGGGATATATGTGAAGTATGAGTGGCAACAACTGTGAAATTGGATCTATAATCAGAGGGACTACTATATGTGGGTTAAAATGTGTTGGAGGCGTGACAAAGTGGAAAAACTCATAGATCAGAGGTACATGGACTGTGGGATACTCGAGGTTTATGGACAATGTCAACAAGAGTAGAAGGTAATGAATGCCCCAAGCAAGGGAGACATGGGTTGCTTTGCCGAGAAAATGAAAGTCGCCAAGGGTGACACAAATCTATGTAAGTGTTGGAAACAAAGGATTTTTACAATTACCAAATAAATAACAAATAATTTGGGATGAGTGTACAGATACAGAAACGGGTGCCCCAATGGAATATGGCTTGGCCTATGAGGGTGCAAGTCGCGTGGAGGACTGGTGGAAGGTGGGGGGACCCATGGCTGGGTTTCTATATGAGGTAAATTAATGGAGGGCAATCTGCAGATGGGAAAACTAATTGTGGATGAAATGGAAGGTTAATGATACTGCGAAGTTGTAGTCAAAGTAGAACCATGATGAGATATCCTCAGAGTCCTTTGGGAAATCTAGCAAAATGAGGAGTAGGAGAATGTGGGTGATTCTCAGAAATGCATAAGACTATCAGGACTCCCATCCCTATGAGGTGAAAACAACATGAGTGTCAAAGTGCCAAGGGGGACTATGAATGGGACACCTCATGTGGGAGAGAGCACTACCGGGTGACGGTACTGAATTACAACGTAGGTGATAGTACTTGTTGGCACAGGGGCAGACCCAGGGTTCACTCCAAGAGCGCACCAACAATCCCTAGCTACTGGCCCTTTCGACAACACCTGCGAAGCAGATGTAGTCTCACCCGAAGCAGCTAAGAGGGGGGTTTCAGGACAAAGATGTCTACAACCAGAGGAATATCAAGTGGAACTAATACAACAATAATGCAACATTCATATATCTCTCATCAGCTAGATCTACTCTGTGCAACTATAAATCTTATCTAACACAATAATGCAAATCACAATATAACAATGACAAAGATCCAGGCATTAATCACACATATAAGACAAAATATACGTGGTTCACCCTCTCTCTAGGGCTACGTTCACAGAACTGTGATTATGATATATTAAGATAAAGCTTATAGTTCTGATCTGCACTCTTAGTCAACAGATCTTCTCCCTTCTTTTCTTTGTCTCCCACCTTCCTGTGCACCCAGCTGCAGGACTTGATCTTCGCACCCAGCTGAAGATATTACAATACCAGAAGGCTCTCATTCTCAACACTCCTCTCTCTCACAGTACAATAATCTCTCAACCAACAACAATTAATATCAATACCCAACACTAGTACCGACCTGACCTAGGTCCTCTCGACCTCTATTTATACATTATAATCTCTCACCGACAACCTTAGGTCGAAACCTAGGTGTCAAAACCCTAATTACCCAAAACCCTAGGTGTCTAAAACCCTAGGTCAACTTGACCCACCTTTTTAGGGATTCACCAGCCTATCTTTCCTTCCTTCTGGCGCGGTTCTCCAAAGCATCCAATGGTGTCTTTCTCTGCTTGCTGAGTTGTCCTCGCTCCATCTTCCTTGCTGATCTGTCATCCTCAATATCCTCATCCAACGACTTTCTTTTCCTTACTTCGCTCCGGCTTTTCTGCTCTTTCTCTTACTTAAACCCAGTGACAGTCACTGTGTCTCCCGTGTAGTTTGCGTTTGACCTTTTCTTCCCCAATATTCACTTCCTTCCATAACCAAGGGCCAACAGGCCTCCAACACTCACCTATGACTCGTCCCAAGGAACTTTAGATCTGATCCTTTCGTTTCACTTCGACTTTGGACTGCGCAGTGCAACCTTTTCTTTCTGCTTTATGCCTCCTTCCCATGCTTGTGAAGACTGCCTTTTCTGTGTCTGGTACCCAGTTTCAACTGCACAGGGTACCTAGACCCTTTTCTCCTTACTTTTACTGAGAGCTACGAGGCAACTGGTTGTCATAATACAACTTCAACCGACTCCCATTCACTAATCCTTCTTTCCATTCTCCCTTCAACGTCTTCAACTGTGCAACTCCTCCTTCTGTAACATAGGCAATATCATATGGTCCAAGCCAATGCATTCTGAACTTCCTTGGATATCTTATAAATTTACTGTCATACGACAGTACTAAATCACCTTTCTTAAATGCCTTCTTCTTGATGTGTCTGTCATGATAGGCCTTCTCTCTTTCCTTCTCTACCTACTGATGGAATCTTGCAATAAATCTGTCTTCTTCTATTTTAACCAACTGGGCAAGCCTCTCATGAACAATGCTAGTATCATCTATGTTTGTAAATGCAACAATTCTTAAGCTTGGTACCAAGTACTCCATCGGGACAACAACTTTGAGACCATAAATCAAATTGAAAGGGGTCTGCATTGTTAATTTCTTGCAAGTGGTTCTATAATCCCAAAGTATTGTTGGTACTCTTAAATCCCAGTCATCCCTGTTCACACTGCAAATATTTGTCAATGCTGTCTACAAGATTTTTTTGAATGCTTCATCCGTTCTATTTGCTTGTGGATGGTAAAGGGTACTCTTCTGATGGTGAACTGCAAATTCTTCAGTCAGGGCTTCCACTGTCTTGTTGATGAAATGAGTGCCTTGATCGCTCATAAGGGTCTTAGGGAATCCAAACCTGGTTATTATGTCATCAAATATAAAACGCGTAGCTATAGTTTCACTACAGTCCTTGACTGCTCTTGCTTCGGCCCATCTAGTCGGATATTCTGTCGTAGTGATAATGTACCTTTCTCCTGTGCACTTTCCTAGTGGGTTTATAGGTCCCACGAAGTCAATGGCCCACTTTTCAAATGCTTGTAGGGTCATCTATAGTGCTAGTGGCATTTCATCTCTTCGGGATGGCTTTCCAACTCTCTGGCATACATCACAGGCTCTGGTATACTCTTTAGTATCTCTGTGTAAAGTAGGCCACCAAAGGCCAGCTCGTAGAACCTTCTACGTAGTTGCTTTCCCTGCATAATGTCCTCCTGTGCTGCCTTCATGAGATTCTGTGAGGATCAACGGGCACTCTGCCTCCATCACACATATTATTAGTATCTCATCAGGTCCCATTTTATATAACTAACCAACTATTAGTGAAAAGTCTACAATGTGCACCACTAGCTGTTTCTTTTGGGAAATTGTATACTCACTTGGAGCCATTCATGTTGACAGGAATTGGACTATGTCTATGAAGTGGTCATCCATATTCCTAATGGTGAGTAGATGTGCATCCGATAGTGTATCCTCTAGACTGGTGGGTTATTCTCTATGTTCCAACCTCGACAGATGGTCGGGTCCCTTGTTCATTCTTCCTGGTTTGACTATGATCTCAAAATCATATTCTTGAAACAAGAGAAGCCATCTGCATATTCGACCCCCCAACATTGGCTTGTTGACTAGGTACTTTAGCGCAGAGTGATCAATAAACATTTTAAAGTGTCCTCCTAGTAAGTAATGGTGGAATTTTTGTAGTGCGTACACCATGGCTAATCCTTCTCTTTCTATAGTAGTGTAATTGATTTCAGCTGTAGATAGATTTTTGTTGGAAAATGCTAATGGATGGTCGATCTCCCCTTCTCCAGGTTGTGCCAATACTGCTCCTAATGAAATAGAAGATGCATCAACATGCACATGAAATTCTCTACTCCAGTCTGGAAAGACCAGAATGGGCGCAATCACCATCTTTTGTTTCAGTGTGTCGAAGCTCTGCTGGCATTCGTCTGTCCAACCAAACTGACAGCTTTTCTTTAATAAATTCTCCATTGGCGCAGTAATCTGAACATATCCTTTGATAAATTTCCTGTAATAGCCAGTATGTCCTAGCGCAGTGCACAGTTGTTTGACTGAAGTAGGAGGCGGTAAGTCGACTATAATTGTAATTTTTGATGGATCAACCAACAATCCTTGCTTGCATACAATATGTCCTAGTAATACTCCAAAAGGTGAGAAGAAGATGCACTTCTTCAAATTTAAAGCAATTTGACACTGCCTGCATTTGTCCAACATTAGTCTTAGACATTCAATATGATTTTTCAGCAAACTAAAAACAACCCGGTCATGAAAATAGGCTTCTAAAAACTTATGTAAAAATTCTTTGAATGCTTTGACCACCACCTTGGAGAATATGGCTGGGGCATTCTTCAGTCCAAATGGCATCACTGTGTATTGGTAGGATCCCCATTTTGTGGAAAATGTGGTCTTGTGGTGGTCCTCCTTGGCAATCCGGATATGATGGTATCCTGAAAACCCATTTGTAAAAGAATATACCTCCTAGCCTCCCACATTATCCAACACTTCGTCTATGAATGGTGTAGGGAAAGGATCATGCAAACAAGCATCATTCATCTTCCTGAGATCTACGCAGATCTTGATCTCATCGATCTTCTTGTCTTGCACCACCATAGGGCTGATCCACTCCGACTCTTCAACAATTTCAATAATCCCTGCTTCTAACATTCTGTCGAGCTCAATCTTCACTTTTTCCTTATATTTTGGGTTCATTCTATAGGGTCTTTGCTTGACTGGCTTCACATATGGTTTCAAAGGTATTCTAATTTCTCCCATAGGTCCTTTGATACCCTTCATATTAGTGAACTTGTTCGGTCTGATACTCGTGTAGTAATTTTGTAATTTTGTCAATGGTAGCAGTATCCCAGTAATCTCCAATATTGGAAAGATTCGGTGTCTCCTCTATCCCAATATTGACTTTCTTTATCTTGATCGGCTGTCCAATGAATGGTAGCTGGACTCCTAGTCCTTCCACATCCTAGTGGCCTTCTGTCTCAACAATGTTTACCTTCCTCGAATCATCATCTGTGTCGACATTAATGTTGTAACATCCTTGTAATTTCTGGAATGGCACAATCCATTCGTCCTCTTCTTGCTCCAAGGGGAGGCTAGATGCCTCCTTAAATACTTTCTACGTCACAATATGTAGTGCTTGATCTACTGAACGAAATTCACTTTCAAACAAAAAGGTGGTTACAAAATTATGAAGCATACCTTCCCAATCTGCAGTGATGAGGCGTAGCTCTGCTTGAAGGTACCAGTTAATAGGGGTTGTGTCCAGCGTGTTAATGAATTTGTGTACCCATTGTTCTTGAGGAATGTCACTCCAGGCTTCTTCGTAGCTTCGCACATGGTCCTTTGGGCAGCTTCGACCTATGTACCTCACTTCAAAACTTCCTACTTGTGCTGAGAACCATGCTATCATCAAGGTTGACATTGTGTCCAGTCTGTAATATTGCTATTGTGCATCCCCTACCATCTTGCTGGTGTAGCATTCAGGGCCTCATCCATAGCCAACAACCTCTGTTGTGCTGGTACACTTGTTTCAAAATCTGAGAGGAAGGCTTCTAGAGGGTTTAGACCATCAAAGGTAGGCAAGTTACTTATTGTTGTACCAATCCAATGAACTTCTCTGGTCAGTCAAGCACATCTCCTTGTGGATACTTCATACATCTGGTTCTGCCAGTTATCCAACACTTCTTTTGAATTTGATGAACATGCACTGTCACTTCACCAAATTAGATTTCCATCGATAGTAGGGTTGATATAATCCTACTGTCTGGATGTTAATTTATATATGTTTTCCAGCTCATATGCATGGTCTTCTTCTTTGACGGGCTTTGTATATCGTGGACCTTCTTTTGGATCTAAGGGTGCAATGAACCTAAGGCCAATTCTTTCAAATATCATGTGCCTTTTCTTTAAATAAACAACAGTAGAATTGTCGAAGGCCCAATCAATTCCTAGCAATGCAGGGTAAGGGAAACTATCATCAACAATTTCAATTACCTCAAAATCTGCAAAGATCCTAACTTCGTCGATGTCCATAGGGACATGCTCCAATCGTCCAAATGGGCCGACAACTTTCTGATTAGCCATTCTAATCCTGATAGGGGAATAGATCAACTTCGTTTTTCCCATTAATGCCAAAGTTTGCTTCGTCATGACATTGACCTCCGACCCTAAGTCGAGGACCACATAGTCTATATCATACTCTCCTATTTGAGCATTCAAATGTAATTCTTTGTTTGTTATTCTCTTCTTACCAATCTGGTGTACTGCCCGGTCCAGTAAGGGGTCTATATTTCCTAACTCATATTGCCTGATTAGGTTCTGTAACTCTTGCACAACATCCTCATCCCGAATTAACTTAAGACAATTGTACAAAAATTCGATGAGTTTACTTACCTCTTTTATTTCTTTCAGTGAAGCTGATTGATCAAATTCCTGAGGCATTACATACTCTTTTATTTCTGGTCACATTTTAGATGAGGATCCTTGGTCCCCTTTGAAATCCTATCTTGCTTCCTCAAAGATTTGTCTTTATTTCCTTGCATCAAAAGCACGAGTCTTCTCCACAGCTTTCCTGATACGTAACTCTTATACGATATTTCTTTGGGTTGTTCTGTCTTCTCTTGTAGAAACACCTCCTCGAGTAATAACAACAACTCTAGGGTTTGTTCTGCGTGGTTCAGAATATATCAGTTTCACTTGTGGGTTCTGCTGGGGTCCTCGTATTTCCTAAAGCTTAGCCAACAACACATGGCATTCTTCTATGATATGCTCAAAAGAGTTACAATAACTGTAGGTTGTGCAAGGATTCTGACAATCCCTTGCGAAGTGTCCCAGTTACGCACAGTTATAATAGATTATTTTTCCTCGACCCATACCTCCTCCTCATCCTCGTCCTCTATATCCATCACGAGGATTGAATTTTCCTCTCCCTGGAGAGTTGTACTGCAGAGTGTTTCCTTCTTGCTGTACTTCGCCTTGAATCTTGTATATGTCCCTCGACCTCTCATGCATGAGATCGTAAGCTCTACAATATCGATCATCATGCCCCACTGATTTACAGAATGTGCAATACAAGTTTGTGGGTGTCTGAACATACTTCTGCATGTAATATCACTCACCTGGGTGATGCCTATTTCTACATACATCGCACCGGGGTAGGTTAAATTGCTTCAAGGGGATCGACACTCCCGAGGCCAAATACTCAGGAAATAAGGGACAATGTTCCTTATCACGACCTTCGGATCTACATCTTACATGCCATATATCTTCTCTTTTTTCCTTCCCCTTGTCCTTCTTCATATCCTCGACCTATAGAGACAAACTAGTCAATTGGCTCAAGATCTAGCTCATGCTTGAGCTAGATTCTCCCATAGGTGCTGATTCAAGTTTCATGGCGAACTCCAAATATTTTGCCTGTGATGCAATCTTCTACTGCATCAGAGGGACTCTGATGTGTGGTAACAATGCCATGATGAACCATTCTTTGTTCTTTTCATCAGGGATCTGAAAAGTTAATCGAACTGTTAGGGTCTTGAATCTCTGGTCGAACTCCCAAACAGGTTCTGCTACCTTTTGTTTGATCTATTTTTATCTCCGTAATACATTGTGACTCCGAATTAGGTTTCTTAAACTCTACAATCAGTTCATTCTTGATCTTGTTCAGTGGCTTAGGCTGTGCCAGTCCTTGAACAAGTTTCATGTACCAGCTCAGTGCGCGGTCCCTTAGCGTAGTGCTGAATTGGGTTCTCTTGATGGATTCATCGGTAATACTTTTAATATTCCACACAGGAACCAGTGTTGATTGGGATCCTCAAATCCATCTCCCCTGAAGATAGGGAGCCTCATATCATCTACCATAGAGTTCCCTAGGCTTTGTGTCTGAGTATAGGTTGAGTTGCTAGTAACAACACTCTAAAGAATCTGGTGGTTCTGGCTATTCTAGCTACTTGGTGCTATTGAAACAACAAGAGGTTAATGTTACTTACTTCAGTAATCTGCACAGTTCCTGAGGTTTCTGGCTCACTTTGGAGAATTTCTTTATCTTCCCCTTCTTTTGTTCTGGTGGGTTCTGAATTTTCTTCGTCAATTAGATCTGCCTTTTCTCCACTGTAGAAACCCTCTTTTCCATAGTTTTTCTTAAACATGTTCTCAAGGTGAACCCCTCTGAATACTCTTCCACTGCACGTATGTCCAGATTTTGTGTCACTGTCACTATCTGAGTTTCTGAACATTATCCTTTTCAGGTCCAACCAATCTACTGTATCTTCAAGACGTTCTTTTCATGAAACAACATCTTGATTCTTAGCTTCAAAAAGTGCAAAAATTTTCCTCTGGGTCCTTTGAAAAAGTATCTCTCGGCTTGGCTATATGATTCTACCCTATCAACGACAAATTTGGTGATATACCCTTTAATGGTACTATCAAACCAATGATCTACTGCTCTGGATACAACGTTGTCAACTCTCTTGACCTTCTGTATCAGTGCTGGTGTCCAAAACACAAGAAGTCTAGATCAGATCTCAAACTGGGTATCGTCTAACCTAGCCAACCACTCAAACAACTCCTGGTGGATTCCTCCAAAGAAGATCTTGTGAATGTCGGTGAAGATGTATCTTTGTAGACAATATTCAGTACTTAGTTTAGGGTTCTTGTTCTGGGCTTCAATGAAGTCCCTCTCTTGATCCTATATCCACTTTTGAATCTTTGTCTTCGATGGCAACCACCTTGAAATTCCCTTAAAAATATTTTGGTCCCAGCAACAGAACCATTTGTTGGCATAGGGGCAGACCCAGGGTTCACTCCAAGAGTGCACCAACAAGCCCTAGCTACTAGCCCTTTCGGAAACACTTGTGAAGTAGATGTAGTCTCACCTGAAGCAACTAAGAGGGGGGTTGCAGGACAAAGATGTCTACAACCAGGGGAATATCAAGTTGAACTAATACAATAATAATGCAACATTCATATATCTCTCATTAGCTAGATCTACTTTGCACAACTATAAATCTGATCTAACACAATAATGAAAATCACAGTATAACAATGAAAGAGATCCAGACATCAATCACACATGCGACAAAAAATATACGTGGTTCACCCTCTCTCTAGGGCTACATCCACAGAACTGTGCTTATGATATATTAAGATAAAGCTTACAGTTCTGATCTGTGGTCTTAGTTAGCAAATCTTCTCCCTTCTTCTCTCTGTCTCCCACCTTCCTACACACCAAACTACAAGACTTGATCTTCGCACCCAACTGAAGATCTTATAATACCAGAAGGATCTCACTCTCAATACTCCTCTCTCTCACAGTACAATAATCTCTCAACCAACAACAATTAATATCAATACCCAACACTAGTACCGACCCGACCTAGGTCCTCTCAACCTCTATTTATACATTATAGTCCCTCACTGACAACCTTAGGTCGAAACCTAGGTGTCAAAACCCTAATTACCCAAAACCCTAGGTGTTTAAAATCCTAGGTCAACTTGACCCGCCTTTTCAGAGCTTTGCTAGCCTGTCTTTCCTTCCTTCTCACATGGTGCTCCAAAGCATCCAATGGTGGCTTTCTCTTCTTTTTGAGTTTTCCTCGCTCCATCTTCCTTGTTGATCTGTCATCCTTGATATCCTCATCCAACAACTTGCTTTTTCGTACTTCGCTTTGGATTTTCTACTCTTTTTCTTACTTCGACCCAGTGACAGTCACTGTGTTTCCCATGCAATTCATGTTTGACATTTTATTCCTTGATCTTAGCTTCCTTCCATAACCAAGGGCCAACAATACTGCAAAGACGGATGGGAGGATCTATAGGAAAATTTCGGAGGGTGTGACTGGGAGATGCAATTATTATTCGGAGGGAATGATTACATGCCAATTTTGATCATATACCTGAAGGGGTTGTGCTGGTGTGTGATGACCAAGTACTTGCACACATGAAAACCAAATACCCGATGTGAACAATATCTGAAGATAAAGAACATATAACAACTATTTGATAATTTTGAACGTGAGCATGCATACCTAATCGTGATGTGAGAAAAATGCTCCCCCAAGGTTGGGTATGGATGGTGGCCTGGGGAATGTGACTGTGTAGGTGGCGAGACACTGAACCCATGGCTGAAGACAGATGATAAAACATATGCTCTGAGCTCTTGTAATTGAGCATGTAAGTTTGGAAAAAGGGACTATATATAGCCGTGGGGCCGACAATGCCACCTCATTTGTACCTGCTGCCATAATGAGTTGACGAGAGGATTTTAGAGGAGATTTAGAGATTACGGGAGTTTGAACCAACCGATCTAGGATTTGTGAGATCTAGGTTAGTGGTATCATCATCCTGCATTGTAGATAGGTTCTCATTTCTAGGCAGGGTCATATGGATGGCCATACTAGGGGTTTCTGTAAGGGTGGGCTCCCAAATGCGCGGGCAATTGAAGGATACCCACATTGAGGTGTGCTGCTTTGTTGAAGACAATCACGCATGGGGGCATGTGGGAGAGGTAAATAGGTGTGAATTTGATGTGCGACTGTTCAAAGTACATCTGTGCACTGTGCGTTAGTTGTGTAGCGAACAAGTGCACATGAATGCACACCTGTGGGTGCAACAAATGCACATTGATACACATCTGTTTCTTCGATAGATGTGCATTGATGCACAAATTTGTGAAGCACATGCATGCATATGTGCATGCCTGTGGGGGGTGACAATCGTGCACATGAGGCAAAGCTGGGGGGTTTTGAAAAAACTTGTATTTTTTGAAGTTTTTTGTTTATGGATAGTGATGGATGATCGAGTGTTGTTTGTGTGAATGCAGGTGATTAGTTCAAGATGCCAATCCACTGGAGGGAGAGGGACTGGGAGTGCTTCAGGGAGGTATTGAGGGATGAGTCAGGTGTTCGGGGACCTTTGGAAGATTGTGGGATGCTAAATTTCTTCGACTGCTCATTGATATTGGCACAGGAGTACCTGCTGTAGTATCTAATTTCTATGTGGAGCACTGAGCTGTAGTGCTTCATTGTGAAAATGTGGGGCTGCGAGGTTGAGAGGTGGATTTGGTTACAGGACGAGCTCATTAGGGTCCGTGATACCACCATGGGTAGAACCACAAGTTGGAGAGAGACGTCGGAGAGACGAGGCTGGTGTGAGGCTAGCGAATGAGGCAAGAGCCGACAGGAGGTGAAGATTTGATGATCCAGGTGCAGGGCCATCGCATGTGCCTCAAGGAAAGGCTAGCGGGGGTTTGGAGGATTTCTGATGGCGGTTGGAGGTGGAACTACAGGGCATGTGGTTGCATATATAGGATGAGAGAGTCCTAGAGTAGTGTGTGGGTGGACCTGCAGAGTTGTAGACCCTGATCCGCAGAGCAGTTGCGGTGGCAACAACGATGACTGGCGACTTCCCCCCAAACCTGGAGGACCCCCAGTTGGCGAGGCACCTCCTGCAGATAAAGGACTAGGTGGTGGTGCTTTAGGGGCACCATGAGTGCTATTTTTTATATTTTTTGTATTTATATAGGCCTGCGAGCACATTTTGTATAGGGTAGTGTGACACCTATTTTGTACCTATAGGGATGAGGGGGCTCACCTGCCTACAAACGATGTACATGTTGTACTTTTTTGTAAACATTGATGACACATTGGTCGATATATATATATATATATATATATATACATATTTTTGGGATCTCCATGATGTTCACTTGTGATGATGTTTTGTGATGGTTTTTATGAAGTCTAATCTATATGTCGTGATAGATGTTTTTTTGATGGTTTATGTATGCGTGGAGGTGTCTTGATGTAATAAATGCCAATCTAACACTAGGTTAGCCATTTTATTTGCTATTTGATTGAATTTTTGTGAAATATGTGTAAATGTTATTGAATCAAAGTGTCGAGATAAGAGTCTAACTTGCAGGTATTTGCGAAAGAGGCAAGAATCATAGAAACAATATACATTGTTGAGCTACAGGATGACAAGATGGGAATCTAATAAGATGCTAAGGTGATGAATGTGGCGATGAATGGCCTCGGTGAGGAAACCAATGACGGTTATGTATTCTATTTGGTTGTTGGTTTCCAAGACTAAACATATGCCGATGTTCATGTGAGGGGGTATAGAGGGCCCAAGCGGTCAAAGAAAGATTCTGTGTCAAGTGACTAGCTTCGTCAGGGTAAATGATGTGGTAGGCTGATGGAGGAGACATCTGTCAATAACACAAATGGTAGATCAAACATAAGGCATGGAGGGAAAAAATAAGACTAAAAAATCTACAAATGTGTACAAAAAGGAAAAATCCTAGTGTAGAATGACTATGTTTAGGCGTAAAATTTCTTTAAGTACAACCTGTTGATGGGTTCTTTGAGAGGATAGCCTTCTGGAGAGGCCAGGATGTATGTGCCTTTAGTGAGGCAGTGGTGGACGATGTAGGGTCCATGCCATAATGACTCAAATTTTCCATGATCGAGGGTATCGTGAGCGATATCATAGGCTAGGACGAGGTCTCCTTCGTTAAATGAGCGAAGGTTGACATGGCGGTCGAAGGTGGCCTTCAACCATTTTTTAGCTGCCTCATTATTTTGTAATGAAGATCGATGGTCTTCATCCAATGAATCTAAGTGCAACAAGCACCGTATAAAGTTGGCTTTGCCTTGTAGGCTCTGTAGTTGGTGCAAATTCCGAGGTGGTGGAATTTCTATGATAGCTTGGACCTTGAGGGGGTCCACAGTGATGCCATGTTAAGAGACGATAAACCCAAGGAGGCGTCCTACGATGATGTAGAATACACACTTAAGGGGGTTCAAGAGGATTTTGTGTTGTCGACATCGTTGAAAGACGACCAGTAAGTCATCTAGATGTTGAGTGCATTTCTTGGATTGAGCGGTGAATCCGTCCAAGTAAGCGAGGATGATGCGAGCGAGATCATGGAAAATGTAAGTCATGGACCATTGGAATGTCACACCTACATTTTTGAGTCTGAAAGGCATGACACGATAAGAAAAAGTACCCCATGGGGTAGTGAATGCGGTCTTATACTGATCTGCTGGATGGATTTCGATTTGATTGTAGCCAGAGAACCCGTCCATGAAGGACAAGGCCTCATGGCCGGCACAATCATCGATAATTTGGTCGATGAAAGGTGTTGGGAAGTTGTCTTTGGGACAAACATGATTGAGATCACAAAATTCAGTGCAGACAAGGATAGTGACCTATTTTTTGTTAACGGGGATGAGGTTGGAAACCCATGACGTGTATGCGATGGGGTATATGAACCTTGCAGCACATAGTTTGTCAATTTTGGCTTTGATAGCCACTTCTTTGGATGGTTGCAATGGGAGTTTCTTTTGACGTACAGGGGTGATATCTAGCAATGTGTCGATGCGATGTTCGACGATAGAAGGATCGAGGCCATGCATCTCTGTGTATGACCAGGCAAAAATATCCCGGTATTCCTAAAAGAGAGCTTTGTAAGCTGTGAGTTCCTTAAGGGAGCATGCAACGCCAATGATGATTTCTTCTATGATTCCTGGTTTGACAGAAATGTCAATTTTGATAGTGGGGGAAATATTGGCCATGCTGCATTCTTCAAAAGCATCGAGGCCAAGGATAGGGTTGGTGAACCATTATATATGCCTAGATGGAATAAATTCCTTGGTTTCGATTGCACATATGGAGGCTTGGCTAGGAGGGTCAAAGGATTTCTATGAGAGAAAGATAACTCTATGATGGAGTGCATTCCATGGGAATTTGGGTGTAGTTAGTTCCTCTAGGATATCTTTTTCATAGTGGAAAATGCGAGAATATAGGGGATTCACGGAAGTAACATTGGTGACTATGACCCTGTGATTCTCTTTAGGTGGTGAAGATGTAGAGGGGGTATCAAAACTATGGTGTGATGGCATGCTTTCCATAAACCAAATGTCTAGACACTGTGGGTTAAAAACTATGGTCGGGGGTAAGATTTCCTGGGGGAAATGAACCGAAGAATTGGGGGGATTTGGGGGAAAATCCTCAGAGAGTCTATCCATGAAGCATGGAGGGGTGGGAAGTGATTTAGGTTCAGGAGAGGTGATGTGAACAGTGTTTGGAGAAGGAATAGGGGGAATCACTTGCATCATAGGAAGTGGGGCAGTTGAAGGATTTCGAATAAGGGCCATTTGACGACGCCTGTATTCAATGATCGTAAGACACTGGTATGTGAAATGATCAAGTGATTCACAAAGAGAGAAAGGGAACCTCATACGTTCATTGACTGAGTTCATGACATAATGGATGTCAATGATGTGGGTACGTGATGACGTCGGTGGAGAGGGGTCTTGCTGAAAGTTTTGGCGTACTTCCATTAGTGTCTTCTGGAACTGAGGTAGCGCAGGGCAATGGTGAGTGTAGTGGCCATACTCTGAATAGATGGCACATGCAAATTTGGTTCGCAACCCTTTGCTTCTTGTAGTAGGGGACACAGTGGTAGTACTAGGTGTGTTTGGTGAAGCGATGAGAGAGGTGGTTTCTCGAGGGAGTTGGATCAAATTGCGTAACTCGGGGAGAGAGGAACATCTATTTATGGGTTGTCATTCTCTCTTGCATAGTGCACAATGAGGTTGAACTCGGGGAGGAATTGGAGCAATGGGCTCTTTCTTCTTCCATTTGTCCCCAGTCGTCGCAGTGGTGCTGGCGAGTGGGGGTGAGGGCGGTGTGGTTGGAGCTAGTACTAGAATATGCATCATGATTCCCTCTATTTGGGGAGGGAGGGATGGTTGAAGGACCATCCCAGGTGGGTGGAGATACCATACCAGAATGTCCAACACCATATTGGGAAGGGTAAGCGTTGTGACTACTTGGAAAGCTTGTACTCTTGGTGTCGGGTAGAAGAAGGGAATTTGAGTAAGGGCCTGGGGGATTGTCTCCCAAACTGGGATTTGACCTTGGGGGAGGGTGAAATCAGGGATAAGTGGTGTTGTAGGGTTCTCAAGGGGTTTATGGGGTAGGATTTCTTCCACTAGTGGGACATCAGGGAGTGGAGAAGCCTCTGTGGGAGGAATGGTATCTCCATTGTTAGTTCTGTTGGAAGATATGACACACACTTGTGCTGAGGAGTGTATGAGCGGTGGTGCTCCATGGTATGCCCCCAACAAAGATGGGTCCTTGAAAATGCCGGGGCCCATATCCATGAGTGGATATGCATTGAAATTGGTGCAGACAAGAGGTAAAATGTTATTGATGTTGGAGGAGTGGTTAGGTTCATAATGTGAGACTTGGTCAATGGTGATGATCTTACCATTGTGGGGAACATCATATTTCAAAACACAGAAGAGGCCACAACCTTCATAGCATACATGTAGCTACACCCAAGAAATATATTGTGATCAAGCAGGGCATTGATAACCTCAATGTCAATAAGAATAGTTTTTCCCCTGAGTTCAACATGGACATTTTGAAAGATCCCTTCAGGAGAGGATGGTCATCCATCATAAGCTCTCAAAGTGATGGAGGATGGTATTAGCTCAGGGGAGCCAAGTTTCTGCCATACTATTTTGGACATGATGCATGTGGATGCACCTTCATCAATGATACATCAATGAACTATGATGTTCTAAATTTTGATTGGTATCTGGAAAGCTACCAAAGCAGGGAGACGAGGTTCCCCACAATCTAGATCAAATGTGATGAGTCTAGTATCAACAGGGTCGACTACCCCTAAGGCAGAAAGAAATGATTTCCGTTGAGTGGGATAGGTTTGGAGGACCTCCAATACTGACATGGCTGCATGATATTGCACCAAATCATCAACCAGACTGTAATTGTGTGCCACCCTGGCTTGAGGGTTGTTGACATTCCATCATAATGGGATGCGAGGAATATGAATGGGTGGTTCAGTGTTAGGGCATGGAATCATCAAAGGTTTTCCAGCTGGAGAGAGAGTTGCTTCCGAAGTGGTGGGAGTGGATTAAGGGGGTGCGCTATATTGACGATTGCGCGTTTGTAGAAGGATTTATTCTTCGATAGTGAGGAGGATATTGTGATCTGCTGGATTCCTAGGGTTTTGATACTATCCCATATATGGTGGGGAAGGATGGATATATTGCTGGGTATTCATCACACCTTGGTGTGGAATATGGTTTTGCAACACAGCCGAGGGTGGTTGTTGCAAATACTATTGTGGGGCCTGCTAAGGGGCAGGCGACGTTGGAGGACGTGGTACATTCATGGAATCTTTCATCCATTTGAAGTTGGTGATTTGAAGGCAATGGGGAGTATAATGAACATGCTCACCACAAAGGGCACAAGGGAAGTTCATCTGTAGATTGTTGTTGTTGTTCCTCCCTTGGCGTTTGTTGTTATTTCCCCCTCGGGGGTTCTGGTTACCCTGGTTTTGGTTGCCCCCAACAGGTTGGTTTTGTTGGGGGTTATTTCCCCCTAGTCTTGGGTTATTATTGTTTCATTTTTTTCCTTTCTTTTTGGCATTATTTGATTTATGGGCCGGATTTTCCGTATTCAATTGTTCAAAATTTTGAAATTACTAAATGAGAGAGGGATGAACAAAGTTAACCCCAATGTGTGGTTGTCCTTGTGGAGGAGCAATGGGTTGTGGGGGACCAGGAAATGGGAAATACAGATTGTTTTGTGGTAATGGACCATAGGGTGCATAGGAAGGCGTATTGATTTCACTAGTTATTAGGGTGTAAGCTAAGATAGAAGGGGTACTATAACTTGGTTGAACATCCGGGTGCATCATGGGTGTCGATGAGAATCCACTCATGGGTGGAGGGAGGAAAACAGGGTATGGCTGCTAATAGGGGGGGGGGTGAGGGTAATAAGGGGGTCCTCCATACATTGGTGGATATTGGGGTGTACCGTACATAGGTGGTGATTGGATGTACGGGTTGTGGTGTGTTGTGGTACCAAACAATCCATCCGCTGAGTGAGACATCCCAAGTTTGTCCTGGCCGAATGGTATGAGTATCAGGGTGTTAGGTAGTACTATGTATAAGTATCCCGACTGAGCATAAATGAGGTAATACTGTTGATATTTGATGATGGCTTCCTCTTCAATTTGGGGGAAGGTGGAGGCCACATATTTTTCAAGGAGAGGGATGAGTGATATGAGAAACCAATCAAGGCATTGTTCTTTGGTGGTTTTTGGTTTGCATAAACTATGTCACCGATTACATTCGTGAATGTGGTCGGTGATATGTGTGGTTGAGGTTTGTTTAAACTCAAAAATTAGTTCGAGACCGTTGTCATAACGAACTGGTAGTTGAAAGAAGGTTAAAAATGTTTTGGCCAATGATTCAAAAGTCACATGGGACCCTGAGTTTTTGTCCACATACCACTTAGCTAAAGGACCTATGCGTGTGTGATGAAACAACCTTAATCGGAGGGAGGCATCCATGATGCTGTTTGAAGAGAACCATAAGTGGAAGGTCATGATATGGTTGGCGTGATATTCTCCCGCCTTTCCTTCAAACTTGGGAATGTCTGAAGGTAGTTTGGTAGGCATTGCATGCCGTGTGGGGTCGTGAAAAATAGGATCATTCATGAGCTTACTCAGATTCAATATGTTGAGGGAGGCCAAATATGGCATGTGGAGTGGTGGTGGAGGATCAGTTCCAGCCATGGTGTGAGCAGGTAGTTGACTTGACCCTTGAGGGGGGTTTGGTGGGGATATACTTCTCCCTTGGGAAAAAGTGTACCCTCTGCCTCCTTGTGAGGGAGAGCTAGTGGATGGATAACCTTGGGAAGTGGAAACAAGTAAAGTGGAACCAATAAAATTTGATCCAAAAATGGTAGCACTCACAGGGGTGTGAGATGGTTGAGTCGGTGAGTTAGCAAAACTAGGAAATCCTCCTAGGATAGGAGGGAGATTTTACAAGCATCTGGAACGATGGGGATTCTGTGGGTCCCCTATGATGTCTGACTAGAAAAGTGGAATGTGTGAAAAATGGTGATGAGAAAATCAAATGAACAAGAGACTTGTATAATATGGGCCTTCACAATATATCTCACAATCGCATGTAATCACAAGAGCATCATACATAAATCAATTGAAAAGAATCATACATGTGGGTAGGTGGATTTTGTCCGTGTGGGAGAAGAAAGGAAATAAATGCTCATGTCCTAAAAATAAGTAATATTCTTCCTCTCAAATAGCACTGGACCTTCCAATAGCACTTAACAGTGGGGTCTGAAACCACCAGAAGAGTAACTAGTGAATGATGAAACAATTAGTTATAATGAGGGGTAGAGGGTGCATATCCCAAAAGAGTTGGCGATATTTCCCAATAGCCACACAAAATATGATCAAGGTGCCATTGCAACCCACAATTTCCACCTGGGTAGATGTCCTAAAATTGGCCACTAGGTACCTCAGTCAAAGTGCAACATTTAGATTTTCGGCCTCAGAAATGGGTCACGGATGGATCCCTTCCAAGAGGTGGGTGCCTCAAGGGGGGATGCATAGAACAACCAGACCTTGGCCTTCAACTCTTCACGAGTATCTCCCTGCCTTATGGTGTTAGGAACACTTCACTTGGAGGATTTAAAAGTTTCCTATTTGTCAACTTCTAATGTTTGAATATGTGAGAACCATATAACAAGGAGTTATTTGGATGCCTATCGCCGAGATCCTACCTAGACTAAAAAATTTCTTTTGGCACCTCCTGTGGAGGAAAACTTAGTGAGTTTTTTAGAATTTTTTTAGATGTGGTTGTTTGAGAGATTGGAGGTCTGAACCAATCACATTTGAATTAAGTGGGAGTGGATAATTCCTTCAAGAATTAGTGGGATGTTTCAGAATCCCTTTGGAGGAAACCTACTTCCACCTCCACAATTCGAGATGAAATTATGTGAGTGAGTAGTGACTTTGTGTGTGAGCAAGTGATAAAATGTGCCAAATTTTTAATAAGTTAGGTGTCACCTTGCAACATGTGGACTTCCTTTGGTCCTTACAATTCTTGATTACCTATCTTACTAGATGCCATTGGTACAACCTTGTGGAATTTTAAAGTCCCTAAAGAACTAGCATGTGGACATATTGGTCCTTACCAATCCTTTAAAACTCCCTAATGTGACTTAATCTAAGAAAGATTCAAAAAAATATCCTACATTGCAAGCATGTGGGCATGTATGGGCCCATTACTATAATATTTAAACTCCCCTAATGATGTAAACTAAGAAAGCAGTTTCAAAAACTATCCTAACTTTGCAACATGTGGGCATGTATGGGCCCTTACAATTTTAATATGTTTTGAAAAGAAACTAAGAGGATCCCTAGGGGGGCTTTGTCCTCTCCTAAAGATTTTGTTTTAAGGGAGATGGAATCTTCCCTCAATCATTTTTCTGATTCTCAAGATCACTCTATGGTGTGAGAGAAGAGCATACTCAATGATTGAAGTTTGATTTCTGGTCCCAATGCAAATGTTTATATATGTGATAGTAAATTATCTTAACTTAATTTTTACAATCAAAACAAGCCATCCATGTCGCAACTCAAAGAAAAAGAAGATAAAAATGGTTCTTTTTAACCCCCTAAGTTCCTATGTTTTGACTAATCCTTCATGTGGTAAGGGAATCCAAGTGTGGTGCATTTACAAATTGCACAAAAGAAAGATTTTGAAGGCTAGGGGCCTTCAAAACATCACAAACAAATTCTTACAATGTTGGAATTCTGGACAGATGCGCAGGTCACAGTTTAGACATAGGCATATGTGGTGCCAATTCCTAGAGAACTGAGGACTTTTTGGTGCACTGTGCGTAGAATGCGCTGAGAAACATAATGTTGTTGGCACACAATGCTCGGAAGGCACGCCTGTGGGATGGAAAACCCGCACACGTTCTAATACGCATCTTGGAGGAAAATTTTAAGTGGAATTCTCCTCTTCTAGCTCTAAATTTAGCTCTTTGAAGGCAAGGCTAGGCCAGTTATGATCCTTGCAAGGAAAATTGATAAAAAATAAGTACTCAAACAACCCAAACAGGGAGGAAATTGATACCTTCTCCCTAGTACCATAGTCTATCTGTTGTATCCTTTTCGCCACTTTAATGAGAAAAAGAGGGACACTTGCAAGTCTAGTTGGGCCTACTAGACATGAAAGAGGTTAGTGTATGAATCAAATGACTCAATCACATGAAATAAACAAACAAATAAGCTAAAAACAATTAAATAAATAACTAAAGAAATGAAACTAAAATGCATGAGGAAACTTGAACCAAAAATCAATCAAATGACCAATAATCATGCCACCAATGGATAAATTGTATTAGTGGGAAAACACCAAAGAGAAAGGAAGACTTGTGGATCGCCTGTTCCTCCTAGGGAGGGTCTTGAATCCCCTATGTGAGATATCTTCTTACAAATGGAAAACAAGAAAATAAATGGTGAAGAAATCCAAGCTTATTCTCTCAAGAGGTGAGGTGAATATCTTAATAAGATGATTCTAGTATGCTCCAAGAAGGAAAGAGGTTCCTTGTAGGAGAATAGAGGCATCATAAAAATACAATGAGATTCTTGAATTCATAGTGCACCCATGGCCTCTTTTTATAGAAAATCTTTGAGGCATTATCCAACCGGTCTTTAGTGTGAACAAGGGGCCCCTTAGGGAACCCTTGGGTCTTTGACCATCCCCCCATTCAGATTCAACTTGGATTTGAGGGTCAAATCAAGTTAGGAGCTGGTCCAGAAGTGGGCGAGGGGCCGAGAAGAACCATAAATGCACCGTTCACAGGACTGTATGGATTTTATCATACATTGTTGTGCCTCGAGTGCATGTGCACTTTTATGGATTTTTGGGCTTGGGCATTTGCACGTGCTTCCTTTAGTGTTTCAACACATATCAATTTTTTAACCAGTTGTATAGTTTGTGCCTTTTGGAAATGATTTTTTGGTGCTGTAGGTGAACACATAGGTGTTTGGAGATGATGGATTCCTGTAACCATTTGCGGAATAAATTTTAGTGATAACATAAGGGAAATAAAAATATCAGATTAGAAAACCACATCACTTGTGTTAACTCCCAAAATAGCACCGTCATTTTGGTCAAGTTTTACAGTGGATAGCATGGCTATTGATGGTTTCCTCGATTCATTGTTGAGTCTTTTAGCTGCAAAATTTTAGATTTTTGGTTTGACTTAAATTTGGATTGTAAAGTCTTCCTTTTTGTCATTTATTACTTTCCACAGCTAACTTGTTTTCAAAGGTTTATTGTGCGCTGTGGAAAGTGCCCACTTTCAGCAGCTAAGGAGATCATTTCACCAGTTGGCGCGCTGTTGAAAGTGTCAAATCTTAAAAGGTTCTTAAATTAGTTCTCTAGTGGCGCGCTGTGGAAAGTGCATACTTTCCGCAGCTAACAGGGGCTTACAAAAAGGCGCGCTGAGGAAAGTCAAGATTATCAACAGCTAACAGAGGCTGTACTCCCGGGTTGGCAACATCAAATCAAACCTTTGTTTCCATATCAGACA
>ML783694.1:79117-116594 GCA_009831015.1 Picea engelmannii
CTTTACAATCCAAATTTAAGTCAAACCAAAAATCTAAAATTTTGCAGCTAAAAGACTCAACAATGAATCGAGGAAACCATCAATAGCCATGCTATCCACTGTAAAACTTGACCAAAATGACGGTGCTATTTTGGGAGTTAACAACTTGCATATTCACAATTTGAAAGCATTGATTAGGTACAATCCGTATGCACATGTGGTTGAGTACCTAGTTCTTGTTGACTCAATGTAAGTTCCTATGAGGGAAGAATTTGATAGATCAAAATGTTTTGACTAGAAATATTATGTGATTGGAGGAAATCATTCTGCAAAGGCTAGAAGAGAATTGATGCAAGAATATCCCAATAATCCTCTTTTTGAGACAATCAAATGCATAATTTATGTTGGTTTAATAGATTCAGAAGCAAAATTATTGGCATGGGATCATAACACATACAATGAGTATAGAATGTCTATGACTTTCATTCAAAGGGTGAGATTTATCCATAATGTTTTTTCTGAAATATTTCATGGGGAGAGATCAAATGTTGATGTCAAGTTTTAGAAGCAATATTGTATGAAAATAAGATTCCCACTTGATGATGAAAATGAAAAAGAAAAAAATTGCAAAGGAAATGATATATTTAGAGCTGTGGATAACTATTTTCAATTGGGATTTAGAACTGGACATGTATGGGATTTGATAGATGATATCTTCACCCTATGGGAAAATATTAGTATAAAAAATCAGAGAGTTAAGAAGGCTAAACCATGGATATGTGGCACAAATAAGACATGTCCTAACATAAAATATCTTCCATATGATATGACTATGACACCTTGGAGATCAATACAAGGAGTGAAGCATGATAAACTTATCATAACTATATTATCACATGTTAGGTTGGGATAATTGTCAGTGGAAGAAATGTGTGATGAATTTAAAAAGTAAGCTTGTTGAGTTATTTTTATTTAACTTAGGACAATATTTATTTATTTATTTTTCAGTTTAACATATCAATGTTCTAAGTTTTTATTATTATTATTTTTTTATATATATCATTATAATTTTTTTTTATTATTATTTAGTCACAAGGTGTATATGAGAAGACA
Source organism: Picea engelmannii (assembly GCA_009831015.1). Classification (NCBI taxonomy): domain Eukaryota; kingdom Viridiplantae; phylum Streptophyta; class Pinopsida; order Pinales; family Pinaceae; genus Picea; species Picea engelmannii. The sequence goes on from ML783694.1 coordinate 80,210, forward strand.
AGAGGAAATGGTCAAGATGTTGAATGAAGAAAATTGGGATGATGTTAAACTCAACTATCTAGATTCAAGCTCTACAACAGTATTGAAACGATTTTTTGTTGCATTCAAAAAGGTATGTTGATTTATTACATTCATATTATTCATTTGTAAGTTAATTTATTTCTATTTTAATAGTTATAGATATATAACTATATGTTTGTTTGTTTCATTAAAGATTCCAAAGAAGAATGCAGATGGAGTACCTGGAACTTTCAAAAGTTTTATTCAAAAAACCAAGTTTGAAAGAGAAAGAAGGAGATGTGTTCAAAATTTTCAACTTGATGACACCCTTGATCACTACATTTGAAATGGGCTCGACACTGTTCAATATAAAGTGATATTAGGTGATTGCAAACAACTTGCAAATATTGTTCCTAAAAAACAATACTCCCTAGTTATTGCGGATATCCCTCATGGTTATAATATCCAAGACATTGGATATGATACTAAGCCTTATACTTACCAAGCTTTCAATAAAGTGGTAATGGGATTTACAAAAGTTACAACATCATCATTTTATAGATTCTAGTATTTCATTCAGACACACAATAAGGATTAGTACAATCAAGCTCCAAGGGGAAATAAAAGACAAGGATGTAGTTTATTTGGTAAGATATTGAAAGTGTATGTTTAACAATTAAGATTAGAAAACAATTTAATTAATTCTCAAGTTAATTGAATTTACACTTATTTATGTTACAAGCACAAGCCTAATATTCAGAGCTCCAATAGAGAATCATTTAAACGTGATTTTGAGCGTATACATCTTGCAACCTGGACAAAAGATGATTCTTATAATTCTATTCTTGTCAATGCAATGCATGGAGAGACTCCTATTAGTATATTGGTATACAATGCTGTGGTTAGAAAGCTAACATATGAGGAAAAATATTTGAAAGGAGAGATGGTTAACATTTATCAAAAACCACAAGCATTAATTAATTATCTTATAGATACGTTTTCAAATGAAGGAGATTGGGTTTTGGATTTGTTCTCGGGTTCAGGTAAGAATTATTATCTAATATTTATGAAATCATACTTCAATTTTATATTATTTTTAATTTATGTCTTTTTACAGTATCTAACTTCATTATTTATTTTGTATTTGGTGATTAGGTAAAACATTAGCGTGTTTCTTACAAAAATGAAGGAATTGCATAGCCATTGAAAGTGACCCAATGCAATGCAATTTTATTCAACAAAGAATTAATGATATTCCAGCTCTTCTAGATGAAATGCAAGAAGTTGGCTTGAGGAAAGGAGATTTTAGTGAATCAAAGGTGGAAAAATTGTCAAAGGAACCTCAAGTACTATTAGGAGGAATGATTGTAAAGGATCACTTTGGAGAACTTGTGGATATCAAAGAGCCAATGGAAGAACAAAATGACACAATGGAAGAAAAAAATGACGTCGAAGAAGATGATGATGTGTCTATTGAGAATGATGAATTTGGGATATATGATATTGTTGATTAGTTTTAAGATACCCTTGAAGATGATGCTCAATTTTGCAAAATTTTGAGGAGTTATAACTGTAATGTTTTGACTTTTAGATTTTAAAATAAGAATAAAGATGTATCTATTGTTGTTTTGTGATGAATCTTTTTATTGTTTCTTTTTTCATTTTATTTGTATGTGAATCACTATACATTGATTTTTTTTAATTAAATGTTGTCTTTTTTTTACTTCAAATGTATAAAAATATGAAAGAAAATGATAATTTTTTATAAAATTTTGACTTTTTTTGGTTCAATCATGTCCATAAAAATGCTTTATTTGACATGCTATTTTAAGGAATATGTACCAAAATGTATATGTTTTTTATTATATATGGCTATAAAATGTGTGTTTTTTTGCTAAATATTAAAAAATAGCGTTATTTAACTACAATTGTTTTCTATGTATTGAAGTAAAGGTAAACAATGTGTTAAAAATTATGTTTTCCACTATATTTAAAAAGTATGGAACAATAAATTAATTAAGGAGACAAAATTATATGAAAAATTGTAACTTCAAAAAAGTGAATAGTAAAAAATATTTTTATGATTGAAAGAAGCATTGAAAAATGACTAAAAACATTGTTGAATAAATTTTTTTTTTTAGAAAAATTTGAAAATAAATGAAAAATTAGCATTTAAAAAATAATGTGGAAACATTGTGGATCGAAAATTTTTAAATATCGAAAACCACCTAAAAATGAAGGGGGGGGGTGTGCTACTAGTAGCACCATTTAAAAAAATGGGGTAAAAAATTCGACCCCCCCAAAAACGAGAACTTTGCAGAGTTCTCGTTAAGTTTGTAACTATGTTAGTACAACATATCATATTTTTATCACTTTTTCAGGCCCGTAAAAACTATATGAAAATGAACTCTTTGGAGTCTCTAAGATCTTTTTAGACTCCCTAAACATGAAAAGATTGCCGATTGAGCTTATTTCCTTTCACACTTGTTAAAAGGATTTGAAAGAGAATTTACTCGATGTAAGTTTAACCCTTTTTTCGGACCGGATGGACTAATTACAAAAAAATGAATACTCTAGTCAACCTTGACTAGGGGAGTTCTCCCTTGTATTGTTTTACACTTTTTCGGGCTTGCAGGAATAAATTTACTAAAAAAAATACCCTTGGATTCATATTTAATATCTTTTCAGACTCTCTAAACATGAAAATACCACTAAGTTTACGTTCTTCAGACTCATTAAATCATAAATTGAAGGACCCATACGGGACCAAACCAATCCTTCCAAAGGTTCGTTCAACATGTGATGAGGGGTTCATCAAAGATGAGCTATACTAACAATTTGTTATCCTCTTTAAGATCATTAAAAAGCAAAGAGGTACTCGACATTCATGTCGGGGGAAAAATTGAAGGAAGTGGGTCATGTTTATGGTAATATTTATGGCAGTCATTTGTTGTCGCCCTTGAACATGACATCTATTTGTGTCTCATATTATAGTTGGGTAATCTGCTTGCCTCTGAGTCATACTAGTCCTATGAGTCCTCATACTCATTCGAATCACCCAAAGAGTGCCTCGGTGATCGTTGCACTATGTTTTGGTCTATCTCTCACTTGAGTTAATGTTGCCAAGTCATTTGTCATGCCCCATAATGTTCAATGGAATTTTCACTTCAAACCAACCACTTTACAGTATTACCATATTTCATCCTCGTGTCAGTACATACTCATTTGATCTATCACATAACATCACTTTCAAGTGTTATTTTCATGTTGATGATGGGGAAAACATCATGGCCCTCCTTTGACAATTCTGTTCCTGTCGACTTCAACACATTATATGAGAATTAGGATTAGAAACCAGTTAGTACCTTGGAACTTGCATTCCTCAATGACAAGTCTCCTTGATTTTGACAATAGGTTTACATCATTGGCCTCTGGTTGAATGATTCCATGAATGTTTGACTTCAACTCATTTATTCATATTCGCTAGAATGTACTAGGGTACCTTGGGAGTCATTGGCATATTTGGTGATTTCCCTCACACTTGTTAACAATCTAAATTAATGACCAATAACCAAGTGATTTCTACCATGTTCGAAATCAACACATCTATTCACTTGGATAGAATCGTACCACATTGGGATTGGGACGAAGACCCTGGGAATGCACCTCTATTACGTGCCTTACCTAGGTTGCGATGGAGATTATATGAGTATTTGGAAGATTCCAGTTTGGACATCATGCTAGGGATCTCACTGATATATATGCTATCACATAGATCCACTTTGTATTGGTTTGTGGCTATTTTTTTTCATATCGTAGCTTTTTCTAGGTGTCTTTTCTTTGCTGGCTGCTTGTCCTTTGCTGTATGCTTGTACTTTGGTTGTTTCACTAGAACCTTCCATTCTTCTTGCCAATATTTCATTACCCATTGTACTTCTTCTGTCGTGACACAATATCTCATCTGTAACCACTCCTCTTGATCCATTTTGGCCTAGATCCACATATTATGCCTCAATGCTTTAAAATTTGCTATCGTTTTGTACTCCTCCACCACCTCCCGTGGGATCCTCCATGTTTCTGCCACCTTTTTTTGGATTTATTCAAGGTATGTCATGAAGATGCTGGAATTTGTCTTTATTTATTTTGCGACAGTTGTGTGCCACAATGATTCATACTGTGTTGCACGACACCTTCGAGTTGTTTGACAGAAAATGATGTATTTGGGGTGCTTCCAACCTATTAATGTAATCTATATAATGGCCACAAGTAATGAAACTCTGTACCTATGTCCTAGGTGTTTTTTAAATCATTTAAAAATAGATTTAACAAGTATGGGATGCAACTTAATGTAGTGCCCTTTGTGCATTGCGCGACTACTGCTATTAAGCCTACTGACACTTCCTCCTTGCAACACATCCTGAGTAATTTATAGGTCATTAGTTTGGTTGCTAGCTGTGTTTCTTGTTCACTTATCCTATTGATAATAATCCCCTTGGATCCTCTCTCTGTACCATAGGTCTGCTTCATCTCTTCTACCAAGGCTTTCTCCTTGGTCTTTTCATCAAGGTACTGCACAAATTTCTCATCGTTGGTTGGTAGATCTGTTATCTTGGCTATCAAGTCAACATCGATGGAAACTTGTGTATCCAACCACAAAATACCTCTGTGCATGACTGCCAATAATTTATTGACGTATTTATTTACATCCTTTCCCCTACCAAAGTGCAAGAACTCTAACAAGTTCATTATTCCTGTATTATATAACCCTTGTATCCACTGCTTAGGTTCCATTATGGGTACTCCTGTCGTGTTGACCCCTTTGATTTCCAAGTACACTTGCTAAAAAAACTATGGGAATTTATCTGTTTCCTTTACATCATGGTTCAAATAACGTATTTTATCTACGCATCCAAGTAAATCTGTGACAACCTTTACTCCTGCTGGTATGCACGATAACACAATGGTTACCTCTGGTTTCTTGCGTGGGGATCCCTGGACCTGTTGTTTTCCTTTCCCCTTTTCTAGCACACTTGAGGGAAATTCTTCCTGATACATTTTATCTTCCTCTTCCTCCTCTCCACCAGACTCCTATTTAATTTTGATTTCCTCTACTGGTATTTTCTCCTTTTGCGGTTACTTTGCGCCAGATTGAGCTCTCAGCTCAATGAAATTGGTTCTTTCCTCATCTGCTTCCTCTGTGGGATGAATTGTTTTCTTGCATCAAGTTTTCTTCTTAGCCGTGTTATGTGGGTCAATTTTCATTTGTTATGTCATAGGAGTTGGATCCTGCTCCTCATCCCATATTGGACTCATAGGTTCGAATACTAGGGAATAAACGACGTTGACATCCACCACTCCCTCCATCTGAGTAGGGTTTTCAACCTCCATTGCTGGCTCCTGCAACGACCTTGTGGCACTGTGTATCTACCTTGAGATCCTGGTAGGATCTCCAACTTTAGGTGGCACCATCTTACTTGATTATGAGTGGTTTTCTTCTGAAATCTCACCGTCACCCTTATAAATCACCCGTTTGTTATTCGCTTCTTGTTGCTTATATCTCTATTTGCTCAAATTCACAATGTGACTTGTCAAACCCTAATTTTGCTTCTAAAGTTTGTCATAAATGCTCCAAATCTTTCCAGGCAGACTTTACCGACTGTCATAAATGTTCGTTTCGCACCTTCTTTTTCTGGTGATTGGTTTTTCTTTTTCTTGACTGTTTCTTTTTTCCGGTGCGTTGTATTTTTCTACTGTCATATTTTTCCATCTCAATGGAGTTTCCTTTTGTCATAGTTATTCTATGCACAATATCTTCACTTCTGGTCACCTTAAATTTCTATTTGCTGCACGCTATCATTACCAATTATTCCTCTAACTACTTCTTTTTGGATTTTTCTTCATTTTCCTACTTTTTTTTTCCTTTTTTTTGTCTTTCTTCCAACTATATACAATATGTAGAAGTCCACTTGTTGCGTTGCAACTACTGAGGGTTAGTGTTTTGAATGTTCCTATACATTTTTAGTTGAATACAATTCACCATTCCTTGAACTTCCTTGCCTGCTAAGTCCTACAACTGTACAACACCTCCATCTGTGACATAATTTATCTGGTATGGCCCTAGCCAATGCATTCTAAGTTTCCCTGGGTGCTGCAAATACTTAGAGTCATAGAGGAGAACCATATATCCTACTTTAAAGTTCTTCTTCTTAATATGTCTTTCATGCCATGTTTTATCTTTTTCTTTCTATACCTCCTGATGGAAAAAAACTATGATTCTATCTTCTTCTAATTCCATAAGTTGAGCTAATCGTTCTTGGGATGTGCTTCTTTTTGTCATTTCTTTAATAGTTGCAATGCACAGACTTGGTATCAAATTATCTAAGGGAACTACTAATTCCTATCCATACACCAACCTAACTTTGTTCTTCCCTATTAAATTCTTGCATGTAGTCCTATAAGCCCATAGTACTGCTGGTACTGTTAGATCCTAGTCATCCCTATTCATATTGCAAATATTTGTCAAAGAATTCTCCAAAATATTGTTAAAGGATTCCATTATTCTATTTTCTCGAGGATGATAAGGAGTGATATTCTAATGATATATCTCAAATTCTTCTAGCATTGCATCAATTGTACTGTTGATGAAGTGAGTCCCCTGATCACTCATAAATATTCTTGGACATTGAAAACTTGTCACTACCTGTTCAAATAAAAAGCGTGTTGCAGTCTCTGTGCTGCAATCCTTTACTCCTGCTGCCTCAACCCATATGGTCAAGTATTATATAATTTTAATAATATATCTTGCTCCTGATCTCCTTGATGGTGGATTAATTGGACCTACAAAATATACGACCCACTTATCAAACACTTCTAAAGTTACTTGAGGTCTCAATGGAATCTCATCCCTCCTAGATGGCTTCCCAACTTTTTGACAAACATCACACTTTTGACAAACATCAACAAAGATCTTCCACCCCTCAACCCTTTAGAAGAGGGAAACTCTTGTAACCTGGAGGAAGGAGAAGGAGAAACCAGTGGGATAGATAAGACGAACCCACCACCCAATCCTGAATCTCCTGTGAAGTAAGAAGGAATACCTGAAATCCCATATAGAGGGAGTGCAATCAAATCCCCTAATGGATCAAATAACCAACCAATTCAAATAAAATATACAGATCAAGAAATCCCTGAATATTTTTGGCATATTTTCGATCAAATGGCACAACCAAATCCATGACGTCCCCAGACTTCCACTTTGGAATATCTGATAGTTGATCCAATTGCGAATGCCGCCATGAAGGCAATTCCCCTACAAAACCTGCCAACCTTTCATGGATTAATCTCAGAAGACACAGTCACATTCTTATTTGAATTTGATGTCCTATGTAGAGGGTATGATTACACCTTTGAAACCCCAAAATTAAAATTGTTCCACTCCTCTTTGAAAGGAGCAGCTCTACGCTGGTTCATGGGATTAGGGGGAGGAACTATAAACTCATGGGATGGGATGAAACATGCCTTCTTGAAAAAATATCAGGATTATTGTAGAACCAGAGACTTAAAAGATGAAATATTTCAAATTATTGCAAAAGAAAATGAATCATTAGAAGAATATGTCGAGAGATTTCAATATAATTTACAAAGATCACCCTATGGCACGTTACCAGGTGAAGTACTTAAGGAAACCCTGATTAAGGGTATGAAAGATGAATGGGTAGAAATGTTGAATTTAACAGGGAAGGGTGACATTTATCAACAAAATTATGATGACATCGTCCTATTATGCATCACGTGCTCAAGAGGAAGCTCATGGACTAGATTAGGGATGCATATCCCCCTCACCATAAATAACAATATTACCTGCAGGGGTGTTATGCGAGTTGAAGTTGGTAATCTAAAATTTAAAACATATATTTTGAGCACCTTGAATACACAATTGGATGTATTACAAGCCAAACAGAATAAAACAGAAGCATAACAAATGTTGGCCATATTTTTCCACAGGTGCAGAAGAAAACATGGTCCAAGGGATTGCCCTTTGGACGTGGTCCGGGTTTGCACTATCTGCGCCAAGGATCACGACAAAGAAAAATTCCCATCGCTTCTTGGACTGAAAGATGTCTTTAGAGAGGTAGAAGAAGAAAAAAATACATTATATCTGATGACTCAACGTCGTCAATGGAAGAATCAACCTCCAAATACACTGCAGGACCCTTCCTCTTTCTTCTCTGGACGATATAATCAGTAACAAGCTCCTGGTAGCACATGGTAGGGTCAACCATTTACTAATCAGAATTGGCAGCCCCAACAATGCCCACCTGCAAATCCCACTTGGCAAAACCAGCCCGCCTGGTAGAATCAGCCAATTGTAATTTCCACTTGGCCTAACTCACAATATTCCACCTCATCCTAGAAAAACTCAAACAACAACATCTACCCTTCATAGTGGCCCAACATGACTACCCAAAACCCAAATTGGAATCAGAATTGGCAGCGTCCCATGGGGATAAACAACCAACCCATGGGGATGGCCCCTCAAACTCAGCCTACGCTACAAGCACCACTCCAATTGCCCCAAAATATGCAATCACAATTGTGCCCTCAAATACCAGCCCAAACTCACCCAAAGCCAAATAATAGACCGGTTCAACTCATCCAGATTATGGAGAATGGGGAAGGAGAGACCATCTCAGTAGGGTGCAATGAACTATGGTTGAGATCGGGATGAATAATATCTCCTGAAGAAAATAACATTTTTCAAGAGAAGGAGAGTGGAAAACAACGAACAATAACACCTTCGACTGTGGTAATAACAGAAGAAATCGAGCAGAGGGGAAACACAATTGAATCACAAGATCCTAATAAGGATGTAACGCCCTCCCCTCCATTCCCCAAAAGATTGATGATAGACAAACCGACCGTATATACCAACTTTGAAATTGTAGGGGAACTCAAGAATTTATATATCAAAATTCCACTCTTGCAAGCTCTTTAGGACATCCCAATCTACGCAAAAATTATCAAGGAGCTATGTGGGAGAAAGCCAGTCAGAAAAATTAAAAATCCATCATCAACAGTCCATGTGATAAGATCCTTGTCTGATCTAATTTTAGGTAGACAAGAACCGGTCAAATATGCAGATCCAGGGAATCCCATAGTGACAGTTCAGATCCAAGGCTGTTGTTTTCCCAATACACTAGTTGATTTGGGAGAAACCATCAACATCCTGACTATGGAAACCTGCAATACCCTGGGTTTTAACTCCTTCAAACCCACCACAATAATGCTGCAGTTGGCAGATCGATCGATAGTTCAACTAGTTGGCACATTACATGATATAACCATCTCCGTCGACTCTTGGGAATATTCAGCGAACTTCCTCATCATCAACCCAAGAAGTGGACTTGAAGGGAATCCATTGATATTGGGTAGGCCATGGCTTGCAACAGCAGATGCATACATAGGATGTCGATTGGGTAATATGACAATCACTAGAGGGGGGTATCACAAAGAACCTCATTTTATATCCTCTTTCTAAACCAAGTCCAACTTTCGTATACCCACAATTGCCACCACCGCGATACCCAGAGAGGGATTTACAAGCCCCACTTATGCAGGAAGAAGCCCTCAGACTTAAAACCAGCTAGAGGATGACATAATCAGTGGGTTTATCAATAGTCTAGCCACCATGAGCAACCCAACTTGCCAGATGCTCCAAGTTGTTCTAGATTGTGAAGCACAGGGAGACCCGCTGGAAGATTTAATGGAACAACAAATTCCAACTACAGCCGTTCATAACATCAAACCTGTCGAGATTGCACCAGGGATGTATCTAAACATCAATGCCAATTTATATGGACAACAACAACAAAATCTAACTTAAGTCCTCTCCAAATACCAACAAGATTTTGCATGGGAATATTATGATATGAAAGGTATTGATCCACAACTCTGCACACACCACATTTATGTTGAAAAAGTACCCGGCCTATCCGACAACCACAGAGAAGATTGAATCCTCACCTTAGGGATATCGTTAAAGAAGAATTACAAAAGCTGTTAGATGTAGATTTTATATATCCCATCTAATATAGTCGGTGGGTTTCCCCATTAGTGATCGTCCCAAAGAAAAATGGGAAATGGAGAATCTGTGTGGACTACAAGGAACTTAACTAAGCCACTAAAAATTACCACTTCCCTTTGCCTTTCATTGATCAGGTCCTGGATACTTTTGCAAGAAATAAATTCTTTTCTTTCCTAGATGGTTTTAGTGGGTACAATCAGATTCATATTGCCCCAGAAGATCAAGATAAAACTACATTCACATGCCCCTGGGGAACTTTTTCATACAGAGTATTACCCTTTGGACTTTGTAATGATCCAACCACTTTTCAAAGGGCCATTCTAAGCATATTCAATGATCTGATCAGCGAAGGACTTGAAGTCTATATGGATGATTTCACTCCATATGGCGACGACTTTGATTAAGCACTAAATAACCCGGAGAAAATACTAGAGCGGTGCATTGCGACCAGGTTATGTTTAAGCCACGAAAAGTGTCACATGATGATGACAGAAGGTGTGGTACAAGGGAATTATATATCTGCATATGGAATTTGGGTAGTTCTAACAAAAAAAGAGGTAATTCTTAATCTACCTACACCACACACACAAACTGAGGTATGTAGTTTCCTTGGTGCTTCAGGATACTATCGTAGATTTATGGAAATTTTTGTGAGAACCGCTGCACCTTTACTTGCTTTGACTGGTAATGTATAATTTCAGTTGTCTAACAAGTGTGATGTGGCATTTGTAGGACTCAAGAAGTTGATCTCTACAACACCGGTGTTAAGGGGGCCAAATTGGAAAATACCATTTCACATCTCCACCGATGCATCAGATATTTCCATAGGCACTGTCCTCGGACAGGAGGAGGACAAGAAACCCTACGCCATTTATTTTATTAGCAAGAATCTTAATCTAGCTGAACTTAATTATACAGTAACAGAGAAAGAGTTTTTAGTTGTTATACATGCCATCAATAAGTTTCGTCATTATATAACAGGCTATCCGATCGTTCTGTATATTGATCATTTTGTTATCAAATATCTAGCTAATAAACCAATTACTAATGGACGGGTCACTCAATGGTTGTTGCTATTGCAAGAATTTGATATCACCATCAAATATTGACCTAGGAGAGAAAATCTTGTCACAGAATTCCTATCCCGCATACCCAAAATAGATGACTCCTTAACAGTCGAAGATCGATTTCCAGATGAGCATCTATTTGTTGTTACTACAAAGACACCTTGGTACACTGATGTGGCATATTACCTGGCAATGGGAAGATTACCGACACATATTTCATCTAAGGAAATAAAAATAATCGTCCAACATAGCGCACGATTCGCTTGGATCAACGGATATCTCTTCCATACAGGAGTTGATCTCCAGATCCAAAGATACGTATGAGATGATGAAATCTACGACATACTAAAGGATGAACATGATGAGCCCTGTGGTGGGCATTTTGTAGATCGCAAGACTGGACATAAAATTTTGTAGATGGGCTATTATTGGCCCTCAATATTCAGAGACGCAAAGAAATATGTCCAAACCTGTGATAGTTGTCAACGGATGGGAAAACCAGGTCTGACTGATGAAATGCCTTTGAAAGCAAAAGTAGTTGTGGAACCATTTGAGAGATGAGAATTAGAATTTGTTGGCCCCCTCAATGGGTAGAGGCAGAAGCCTTACTAAATGCAACAAAATAAGCAGTCATCAAATTTATTTTTAAATTATTCGTACGCTATGGACTACCAAGAGAGGTAATTACTAATGGGGGGTCACAATTGATAGCTCATAGAATCACCACCACCCTGGATAATTATCATATCAAACACATAATTACTTCTCCGTACCATCCACAAGAAAATGGGCAAGTGGAAAGCACCAATAAAGTCTTGGAGGCAATCTTGATAAAGATTGTCTCAACAAACAGACATAATTGGACTTCTGAGCTCCCAAATGCCTTATGGGCTTACTGCACAACATGGCGTAATACCACTGGCTACTCTCCTTATCATTTAGTTTATGGCAAAGAACCCATATTTCCAATCAAGTCTGAAATCAAGACTCTAAGGATGGCCCAGGAAATCAAATTGGATCTTACAAAAGCACATAAACAACGCCTTAAACAACTCAACGAATTGGATGAAGCATGCTTGTCTGTTGTAGAGTGCACAACCATTATTCAACAACATAGGATGACCTAGCACGACAAGCATATCAAGAAAAAATCATTTAAAAAAGGTGATTGGGCACTCCTCTATGATTCCATATTTTAGGATTTTCCGGGAAAATTACAGACACGGTGGCTAGGACCATACGAAATCAATGAAGTCCATGATAATGGCACAGTCACATTAAGTACCATCGATGGGTCCGGATCTCCATTTTAGGTCAATGGACATCGGCTACAACTCTATCGTCAGCCACCCTCAAAAGAATATTTCTACCAGGAAGTAAGTAAGGATCCTACCGTTCGAATTTTGGCTGGCTGGGAAGGTAATCCAGCCACCCCAGCTCCATAAATGTTGAATTATTTTGACACTATACATACTGTATATAATTTTGTTTTCTGTAGATCTTATTTATTTTTATTATTATTTTTGACAGTCATTCAAGAAAATCAGAACTAGGGAGGATAACTGTAATAAACTCAATTAACACTCTTTTTTGTTCCGAACTCCTGCTTCACCTCATCACCCAAACCCTGTCTTTTACAGAAAAATGAATGTGTTAAGATTTAGGAACAACAGTTGGGCAACTATAATGAAATTCATAACGTTAACAAACCATCCACTACTTAATTTTGAAATAAACCAACTAATAAATGAATTTAGTTGATGACTAATCAACCTTGGATTCAAGCAAAACACATTTCCAGGTTTCTAAAAATTACCTATTCAGATGGTTAAAAATGAAACAATTGCTGTTCCTTTTGCATGCCTGCTGTTCCTTTGAACAAAACAATTGCTATTCTTTTTGCGTGCCTGCTGTTCCTTTGAACGGAACAATCACTGTTCCTTTTTGCGTGCCTACTGTTCCTTTGAACGGAACAATTGCTATTCCTTTTGCGCGCCTACTATTCCTTTGAACGAAACAATTGCTGTTCCTTTTTGCGCGCTTACTGTTCCTTTGAATGGAACAATTGTCGTTCCTTTTTTGTGCTCATTGTTCCTTTGCACACCTGTTGTTCATTTTGCCGTTCCTTCCCTACATTGCTGATAAAATGCTAAACCTTTCCTTTGGGGTACAACTTTCACCAAATAATTTTCACCAGCATTATTTCTAACGATCTATCATTATTTTGTGGATTATCTCTCATACCTTATCAATTTTTTTTTTTTGGATCACTTTCTTCGAAATATCTTAAACCTTGTTCATAACCTGTAACCACCATAATTCGTTTCTTTTCCCTTATACATACAAATACACTTAAATGATATCTCTCCTTTATAATTAATAAGGGGTCTGTGAAATAATTTTACTTGGAATCCTTAAACTTCTTTACGCCATACCTTACTCTTAAGGAGTAGATGAGCCTCCCTTCATACACTTAAAAAAAGAAAAAAAAAATCAATAAAATTTCTTTCTTTTCCCAGAAAGAATAGGGGGTCTCATCACGAGCCAACCTACCACGATCATTGGATACTAACCTAAGTGACATTCCCACTATGGATACCACACCAGGGCAATGGACTTTGTCATTTTCTTTTGTCAAAGGACAAGAGGTCTCATCACGAGGTGACTTGTTCACTTAAGTTACATTCTAGTGAGTGGCATTATAATCATCTGGATACCAAACGAGGATAATGGTCTTTTTTTTGGGAAAAACTTAAAAAAAAATAAAAAAATAAAAAAATAAAAAAAATAAAGTTTTTCAAAAAGAATAGGGGTTCTCATTACGAGCCAACCTACCATGATCATAAGATAATAACCTAAGTGACATTCCCACTATGGCTACCACACTGGGGCAATTGCCTTTGACATTTTCTAGTCAAAGGACAAGGGGTCTCATCACGAGCCGACTTGTTCACCTAAGTCACAATCTAGTGAGTGGCATTATCACTTTTTGGCTACCAAACCAGGATAATGGTGTTTTTGAAAAAGATGATTCAAATAATTAACAAGGATACAGGCTCATCTAAGGGTTAAAAGACAACCCTATCGAGGATATGGATGCCTGCTGGCAACAATGGCTCTACTTGTGGTATGGAAGTTTACCTTAAACGCCATGTTTCTACGTGTCTCTAGATTTCCTTCACTCAATAACGTGGCTATCATTTCGGCTGTATTCCATAAAATGAAAAAGTAACAACATTATGATATGTGGGATATTATTTAAATGAACAGATTTAATTTATTTGGCATATGTATCCTTAAAAACATTCTTTTGAGTATAGGTATATTTCAATTCCACAAAAGAGGACTAATGTTTAATGATTACCGTTAAAATATGTTGTTTGAAAATAAATCATTGATCCCCCTTGGCAGCGGCAGTACAATCATTACTTCTCACCATCAATACCTACACTCATTACTTTCCCCTACACTGACTGTCGAAGTCGACCTTCATATTAATGAGGGGAGTGGACGCTCGACACACTTCTCGATAAAGATAGTAATTGATGTAATAAATACCCACATTTGTAAACATTTGTTGTCTCTGATATTTTCTATTTTCGATAATTTTTCCTCCAAGATGGTCTAACCAAATCTGCTACCAGGAACGATAGTCGTCCACATTTTCTCACAAAATGGGTGGCAGAGGTGTGTGCAAGGAGCCAACTTTACTACAGGTTACAGAGCATGCAAGAGACATCCTGCACCGGCTGGGGTGGATGGAGTACTTCAACTATCTGGAAGGATATGACATGAATGTCATGCTTGAATTATTTCAGAATCTATAGGGAGAAATCTCTATGGTGCGAGGCATACAAATCTCAGTCACCCTGGAAATCTTAGCAGAGGTCACATGCTTCCCTACCACGGGCATTCAATGGACAGGAAGATACACAACACTGAAGGAAGCTGTGGAAACTTTCACAGACCCTAGGGAAAAATTGGATAAGAAGGGAAAGGGACTTAATCCTAGTACCCTCAGAGAACCATGGAAGGAACTGGCAGGGATAATTTAGTGGTACATCACCTGTGATGGAAGATATGACGTAAGTCGACCTCTCCACCTCAAACTGCTGGTAGCTTTAAAACAACGGTTAGTACTTAATTTACCTTTCTTTTTGAATGCCCTATTACATGAGGTTGCTTTAAGAACACAAAAATCCACGGACCTTGTTATTGTTATCAGTCACCACATATTAGTTAAACTGATAACAAATAAAGCACTGAGTCAAACTCAATTGACCTGGGATAACCTGATTGAGGCCAATAGACCTCCACAATTGGAGCAACCTGAATTATGCCATGAAGAACCACCACAGGAAATTGAAGATAGACAGGAAGAGGAGACTACTACCCAAAGACAAATCCCATCTCCTCAAACCGAAGCTGAGGCAGACCCTTCCCAAATCACAAAGGCCCAGACCTCATAAACACAAGAATTAACGAAAAAGAGGAAGAGAGAAATAACTGTCCCTAAAAACATCATTCAGACAAGGAGAAGAAGCAAATGAATTCAAGAAACAACTGAAGCAATTCGGGGTACAACAAAATAGTCTGAAGAACTTCAAAATTCTACAGAACAGTCTCCATGGGAGAATGTTCAAGAAATTGGGCAAGCAGAATAGACCTCACCAAGGAATGATCAGGAAGACACCCAATCGACATTAGAGAATCCGACAGAACAATTTTTAAAGAGTTGTGAGGTAGAAATAGCCTAGGTTCTGGGAATCTTGGGAACCTCAATTGACAGAGGCACAAATAATCCAGAAAAATGCCCAGAACAAGCCTCCTCTTCAAAACCAGCTGGAGATTTTCCTGATATTGAAATGTCTTTTCCAGAGGACACAGCATAGGAAGAACCTCATCTTGAAATAAGAATCCCTCTTAGACAGATAGAACATTGGGAAGGAATAGAGGAACAACCATCTGCTGACCAGAATGAAGAATACCTTGAGACCTCTCATAAACAAAAACCAGCCAAGAGCCATAAGAAAATTAGAAAGTTAAAAAAGGAAAAAAAATTGTTGAAGAAAAAGGCTAAGAAGGCTGAATTATTGAAGCAGAAGGTGGGTAAACTCAAGGAAATTATTAAGGAATTGAGGAAACTGTTAGAACAAGTAGATAAGGCCCACAAAAGAAAGAATAACAAAAGGGACAGAGTGCAAGGAAGAAACTCTCTTCTTAAATAAGCAGTCAGTACAAATTATGTAGGGATACAAATAGACCTTGAAGAAATAGTAGTATAAGAAACAATAGCTCAGAACGAGGAAGTAATTTTTGTAGAAACACAGGAAAATATGATAGATACAGAAACAATTGATGCTAAGGTGTAGACAGACACCCAAGTATTAGAGGAAATAGCTCAACTCCTTGAGAAAAATGCTACCATCAGGAGATGGGAGGAAGAATTGATGCAGTCTCAACAAACCCTGACTCAAAATAGAAATGAATTAATAACTATAGTAGAGCACTAGGTAATCCATTCCCAGAAACTAAGTTCTATTGTGGATAGACTAGAAGCAGAACTTACACAGGTCCAACAAGCATTAACTCAATCTAGGGAAGAGATGGGCACTATGGAAGAATACCAAGTATCCCAATCTCAAGCATAGGGTGTCACCATTGATAAACTAAAGGCAGAGCTGGGACAATCCCAACGAGCATTGGCTCAACACCAAGATGATATGGTCACTAGGATTGAACATCAAAAGATTGTTAAACAACTGAAGGACATGACAACAACAATGAGTGAGACCTATGCTGTACTCACCAGAGCCCAAGGGAAGATAAAAAAGGTGCAAACCCAATTAGAAAAATCTTTGGAGCAAATCAAAGAAATCTGTGATGTCTACTCTGATGCTATTAATTGCAGAGCCCCTACCACCAATTACACTTTATTCTTACTGGAACGATATCTGTTATTAAGAGTGAAGGCCATCAGAGTAGGTAAACCTATTTCATTTTCCACTGTACCTAAGTTTATTTCATGTTTCAGAGAGTAGGATGAAAAGGTACAATGCTTTTTGTGTGAATTGTACTTTCATAATTTCATTCTGGAAGAAAAGAGGGAAGATAACCTTGGCCCATTCATAGGTGACATATATTTTCAGGCATTTCTATCATTTACTCAGAACCAAGTTATATGGGGTAAAGGTCATAAAACCTTCCTAAAGAGGGAAGCTGGACTAGATCTTTGGGTTAGGGGAGAACCTCCAAAGTACTTTCCAACCATTATGCCACATAAAACCTTTATGAAAAGAGGGGGGTCGTAGAATTTTTAGGCCCTATCCATCTACAGGTTATACATTCAGGTATCACTCGTTTTAGGGATATTAAGGAGGAAGCTCTTGCTGCTTCTAAACTGAGATGGGATGCATCCTCCAGTGAAGTAAAGAGTAGGGAACCCTTTGGGTATAGGAATTTCTTTGCAGCTACCTACATAATAGAGAGGTATTCTAGATTTCTCCAAGAGGAAGGGCCTGCTTGGATTGGGTGTAGAAATAACCCCCCTATCATTTGGTTTCCTCAATAAAGTTACCAAAAAGATTATCAAATTAACAAGAAAAGGGAGGATGCTGCTTTTGGAGAACTCAAAAGAAGTAATGGGTTCAGAAGGCCTGGTGAACCAACCTTACCACCTTACATCATTACTATTTTACATGTAAGATCTCAACTTGCTTGAGGACATGCAAGAAGGTAAGCTGGGGGGTATGTTAGGTTATGAAAAAGGTATAAATATCTTCCTTTTTCCCACATTTCATGATATCATCTTGATTGACTTTTTGATTATTTAGGAGCAAATAGAATAGAAATTGAATAATATACTCTTTAGAGTTATTGTTGAAGTTAGATTACATAGATCCTAAAATATGATTGGAATTGTCTGGTTTTATTACAGGATTGGTTAAATATTGTCAAATCCAAAATAACAAAGGAAATATTGAAGATACACAAGATATCAGGGGTTGAAGACTTTATGGTGCAAGGCAATTTTGAAGATGATCGAGTTTCTTATATTGTAACTTTATAATAGTAAAGAAATCCTGAGGATCTCTCGATCCCAAGGATAGCTTAATTTACCCAGATTATTGTAATATATAAGGGGTAAATAGATCTTGAAAAGATATAGAAGAATTGCATCCAAGAACTCAAAACTTAGAATTGCTATGCGTTAGCAGTTTTTAAAAAATGTTGTACCAGCTATGAAATTAATAAAAGTGTTGAGCAGTTTTACCATTTCTATATACTGAATTTTAAATAGCAGTGATTCTAAGGATCAAGGGCCCAGTCTGAAGGAGCTACTATTCTACCTGTAATTGTATCAGTTCAATTTCTGTTTTCTGATTCGATTCTCTTTTACAAAAGTTAAATGAATGCATCAGTGTGTTGATGATTTTATGTCAATTGCAAGAGATAGATATTTCCTTAAGCATTAGATGATTGCTGCTCCAATTCCCATTACTGAGATTTGATGCGTGATAGTTCCTCATAAGTTCACATTTGCTGTTCCTTTTACTTAGTTTACATTTGCTGTTCCTTTTACTTAGTTTACATTTGTTGTTCCTTTCCATTAGAATATAGTTGTTGTTCCTTTCAATAGAAGTACGATTGTTGTTTCTTTTCAATTAGATTACAGTCTCTATTTCTTTCCATAGATAGAGTAATTCTCTTTTTTTCTTTCTAGCAATTGGATTCATAATAATAGTCATTTCTGCAAGTCTTTATTTAGATTCAATTATCACTCTTAAAATGAATTCAATAGATTAATTAGTTCCTTTCCATTGCATAGCTTTAGATTTCAATTCTTAGAATATTTAATGAATGTTTGAGGAACTTGATTGTTGATAAACTCAGATTTTCTTTCACTACACGATTTTAGCCTCTACGAGCTATATGCATAAACTTTGTCGATATTCTTTGAGATAAAAGATGAATGCTCAGGTTGATAAATTAATGTTAAACTAAGGCTGTTTTTAGACATCTTTAGAGCTAACATTTTGGTGCCGTTTTCAGGGAAGAATGTCAAAGGTAGCATAGATTGTGCCTCTGGAGGATGAGGTATTGGAGATAGAAGGTAAGAACCTACGCAGGCAATAAGTAAGATGCTTATGCCAATGCCTACCTCCAGCTAATGCAGTAAGATGTTGCATAGGTGTTTTTCTTTCTTGATTTTCTTTTTTTGTGTGAAGTGTGTATGACTAAGAAGAAAGATCTTGAAAAATCAAAACCCCCACCAAAAATTACCAAAACCTAGGGATTGGTGCTCCCTGGAAGAAACACTTTCATATATGACATCATCCTAAAGGCAAAATCTCAAGCTTCGGTTGGACCTAGAAAAGGATCTACCCGAATCCCTCAAGTGGCAGTTTCACCAACTGCAACCCATGCTGAGATTCATAGCAAAATTGAAGGGACTGAGTAAAGCTTTCAGAGCATAGATCTTCCACCCCTAAACCCCTTAGAAGAGAGAAACTCTTGTAACCTGGAGGAAGGAGAAGGAGAAACCAATGGGATAGCTAAGACAGAACCACCACCTAATCCCAAATCTCCTATGAAGGAATAAGGCATACCCAAAATCCCAGATAGAGGGAGTGCAATCAAATCCCCTAAGGGATCAGATAACCAACCAATTCAAATAAAATATCCAGATCAAGAAATACCTGAAGATTTCTGGCATATTTTCTATCAAATGGCACAACCAAATCCACAACGTCCCCAGACTTCCACTTTGGAATATCCGATAGTTGATCCAATCGCCAATGCCCCCATGAAGGGAATTCCCCTACAAAACCTGCCAACCTTTCATGGATTTATCTTAGAAGACCCGGACCCATTCTTATTTGAATTTGATGTCCTATGTAGAAGGTATGATTACACCTCTGAACCTGAAAAATTAAAATTGTTCACTTCCACTTTGAAAGGAGCAGCGCTACGCTGGTTCATGGGATTAGGGGGAGGAACTATAAACTCATGGGATGGGATGAAACAAGCCTTCTTGACAAAATATCAGGATTATTGTAGAACCAGAGACTTAAAAGATGAAATCTTTCAAATGATTGCAAAATAAAATGAATCATTAGAAGAATATGTCGAGATATTTCAATATAATTTACAAAGATCACCCTATGGCACGTTACCAGGTGAAGTACTTAAGGAAACCCTGATTAAGGGTATGAAAGATGAATGGGTAGAAATGTTGAATTTAATGGGGAAGGGTGACATTTATCAAGAAACTTATGATGACATCGTCCTATTGTGCATCAGGTGCTCAAGAGGAAGTTCACGAACCAGATCAAGGATGCATATCCCCCTCACCAGAAATAACAAAATTACCAGTGGGGGTGTTTCTCGAGATGAAGTTGGTAATCTCTTAGAAAAATTCAAAACAAATATTTTGAGCACTTTGACTAAATAATTGGATGTATTGCAGGACAACTAGAAAAAAATAGAAGCAGAACAAATGTTGGCCATATTTTTCCACAGGTGCAAAAGAAAACATGGTCCAAGGGATTGACCTTTGGACGTGGTCCGGGTTTGCGCTATCTATGCCAAGGATCACAACACAAAAAAATTCCCATTTCTTCCTAGACTGAAAGCTTTCTTTAGAGAGGCAAAAGAAGAAATAAAGCCATTATATCTGATGACTCAATGTCGTTAATGGCAGAATCGGCCTCCAAATACACTGCAGGACCCTTCCTCTTTATTCTCTGAACAGTATAATCAGTAGCAAGCTCATGGTAGCACATGGTAGGGTCAGCCGTTTACTAATCAGAACTGGAAGCCCCAGTAATACGCACCTGCAAATCCCACTTGGCAAAACCAGCCCGCTGCAAATCCTACCTGGCAGAATCAACCAATTGAAATTTCCACTTGGCCTAACTCACAATATCCCACCTCATCCTGGAAAAACTCAAACAACAACATATACCCTTCATAGTGGCCCAACATGACTACTCAAAACCCAAATTGGAATCATAATTGGTAGCACCCCATGGGGATAAGCAACCAACCCACGGGGATGGCCCCTCAAACTCAACCTACACTACAAGCACCACTCCAATTTCCCCAAAATCCACAATCACAATTGCGCCCTCAACTACCAGCCCAACCTCACCCAAATCCAAATAATAGACCGCCTCATCTCGTCCAGATTATGGAGAATGGGGAAGGAGAGACCAGCTCGGTAGGGTGCAATGAACTATGGTTGAGATTGGGAGGAATAATCTCTCCTGGAGAAAATAACATTTTTCAAGAGCAGGAGAGTGAAAAACAACCAACAATAACACCTTCGACTGTGGTAATAACAGAAGAAATCGAGTAGGGGGAAACATAGTCGAATCGCAAGATCCTGATAAGGATGCAATGCCCTCCCCTCCGTTCTCTGAAAGATTGATGATAGACAAACTGACCATATATCCCAACTTCGACATTGTAGGGGAACTCAAGAATTTATATATCAATATTCCACTCTTGTAATCTCTTCAAGACATCCCAATCTATGCAAAAACGATCAAGGATCTATGTGGGAGAAAGCCTGTCAGAAAAATTAAAAATCCATCATCAACAGTACATGTGGTAGGAGCCTTCTCTGATCTAATTTTAGGTAGACAAGAACCGGTCAAATATGCAGATCCAGGGAATCCCATAGTGACAGTTCAGATCCAAGGCTGTTCTTTTTCCAATACACTAGTTGATTTGGGAGCAACCATCAACATCCTGACTATGGAAACCTGCAACACCCTGGGTTTTAACTCCTTTAAACCCACTGCAATAATGCTGCAGTTGGCAGATCGATCGGTAGTTCGACCAGTTGGCACATTACATGATATAGCCATCTCCATCGACTCTTGGGAATATCCGATAGACGTCCTCATCCTCAACCCAAGAAGTGGACTTGAAGGGAATCCATTGATACTGGGCAGGCCATGGCTTGCAACAATAGATGCGTACATAGGATGTCGAGTGGGTAATATGAAAATCACTAGAGGAGGTATCACAAAGAGAGGGATTTACAAGTCCCTCTTACGCAGGAAGAAGCCCTTAGACTTAAAAACCATCTAGAGAATGATGTAATCAATGGGTTTATCAATAGTCCAGCCACCATGAGCAACCCAACCTACCAGATGCTCCAAGCTGTTCTAGACTGTGAAGCACAGGGAGACCTGCTGGAAGATTTAATGGAACAACAAATTCCAACTACAACCATTCATAACAACAAACCCGTCGAGATTGCACCAAGGAGGTATCTAAACATCAATGCCAATTTAGATGGACAACAACAAAAAAAGCTAACTCAAGTCCTCTCCAAATACTAGCAAGCTTTTACATGGGAATATTCTGATATGAAAGGTATTGATCCGCAACTCTGCACAAACCACATTTATGTTGAAAAAGATTCTTGGCCTATCCGACAACCATAGAGAAGATTGAATCCTCACCTCAGGGATATCGTTAAAGAATAATTACAAAAGTTGTTGGACATAGATTTTATATATCCCATCTTAGATAGTCGGTGGGTTTCCCCATTAGTGATCGTCCCAAAGAAAAATGGGAAATGGAGAATCTATGTTGACTACAGGAAAATTAACAAAGCCACTCAAAAAGACCACTTCCCTTTGCCTTTCATTGATCAGGTCCTGGATACTTTGGTAGGAAAGAAATTATTTTCTTTCCTAGACGGTTTTAGTGGGTACAATCAGATTTAGATTTCCCTAGAATATCAAGATAAAACTACATTCACATGCCCCTGGGGCACTTTTTCATACTTTGAGCATATTCAATGATTTGATCAACGAAGGACTTGAAGTCTATATGGATGATTTCACTCCTTATGGCAATGAATTTGATCAAGCACTAAATAACCTGGAGAAAATACTAGAGCGGTGCATTGCGACCAGGTTATGTTTAAGCCATGAAAAGTGTCACATGATGATGATAGAAGGTGTGGTACTAGGGAATTATATCTCTACAGATGGAATTAGGGTAGATCCAACAAAAATAGAGGTAATCCTTAATCCACCTACGCCACACACACAAACTGAGGTACATAGTTTCCTTGGCACTTGAGGATACTATCGTAGATTTATGGAAAATTTTGCAAGAACCGCTGCACCTTTACATGATTTGACTGGTAATGTAGAATTTCAGTGGTCTAACAAGTGTGATGTGGCATTTGCAGGACTCAAGAAGTTAATCTTGACAACACCGGTGTTAAGGGGGCCAAATTGGAAAATACCATTTCACATCTCCACCGATGCATCAGATATTTCCATAGGTGCTGTTTTCGGACATGAGGAGGACAAGAAACCCTACGCCATTTATTTTATTAGAAAGAATCTTAATCTAGCTGAACTTAATTATACAGTAACATAGAAAGAGTTTTTAGCTGTTATACATGCCATCAATAAATTTTGTCATTATATAACAGGCTATACAGTCGTTCTGTATACTGATCATTCCGCTATTAGATATATAGCTAATAAACCAATTACTAATGGACGGGTCACTCGATGGTTGTTTCTATTGAAAGAATTTGATATCACCATCAAATATCGACCTAGGAGAGAAAATCTTGTCACAGACTTCCTATCCCGCATACCCAAAATAGACGACTCCTTAACAGTCGAAGATCAATTTCCAGATGAGAATCTGTTTGTAGTTACTACAAAGCCACCTTGGTCCATTGATGTGGAAAATTACCTGGCAACAGGAAGATTACCGACACATATTTCATCTAGGGAAATAAAACTGATCGTCCAGCGTAGCACACGATTCACCTGGATCAACGGATATCTCTTCCATACAGGAGCTAATCTCCAGATCTACAAATGCGTATGAGATGAAAAAATATACGACATACTAAAGGCCGAACATGATGAGCCCTGTGGTGGGCATTTTGCAGATCGCAGGTCTGGATAGAAAATTTTGCAAATGGGATATTATTGGCCCTCAATATTCAGAGACGTGAAGAAATATGTCCAGACCTGCGATAGTTGTCAACGGATGGGAAAACCAGGTCAGGCTGATGAAATGCCTTTGAAAGAACAAGTAGTTGTGGAACCATTTGAGAGATGGGCACTAGACTTAGTTGGCTCCTTCAATCCAAAGTCAAATCAGAAGGCCTATATTCTAGTCGCAACGGACTACATGACTAAATGGGTAGAGGCAGAAGCCTTACCAAATGCAACAGAAGAAGTAGTCATCAAATTTCTTTTTAAATTATTTGTACGCTATGGAATACAAAGCGAGGTAATTACTTATGGGGGGTCACAATTTACAGCTCATAGAATCACCACCACCCTCAATAATTATCATATCAAACACAAAATTACTTCTCCGTACCATCCACAAGCAAATGGGCAAGTGGAAAGCACCAATAAATTCCTGGAGGCAATCCTGGCAAAGACCGTCTTAACAAACAGATAGAATTGGGATTCTGAGCTCCCAAATTCCTTATGGGCTTACCTCACAACATGGCGTAATACCACTGGGTACTCTCCTTATCATTTAGTCTATGGCAAAGAACCCATCTTCCCAATCGAGTTTGAAATCAAGGCTCTAAGGATGGCCCAGGAAATTGGATTGGATCTTACAAAAGCACATAAACAACGCCTTCAACAACTCAACGAATTGGATGAATCACACTTGTCTGCTGTAGAGCACACAACTGTTATTCAACAACAGAGGATGACCTGACATGACAATCATATCAAGAAAAAATCATTTAAAAAAGGTGATTGGGTGCTCCTCTATGATTCCAGATTTCAGGATTTTCTGGGGAAATTACAAACATGGTGGCTAGGACCATACAAAATCAATGAAGTCCATGATAATGGCACAATCACGTTAAGTACCATCGATGGGTCGGATCTCCATTTCGGGTCAATGGACACCGGATACGACTCTATCATCAAGTGCCCTCAAAAGAATCTTTCTACCAGGAATTAAGTAAGGATCCTACCGTTCGAATTTTGGGTGGCTGGGAAGGTAATCTAGCCACCCCATCTCCATAAATGTTGAATTCTTTTGACACTGTACATGCTGTATATAATTTTGTTTTCTGTAGATCTTATTTAATTTTTTTATTATTTTTGACAGTCATTCGAGAAAATCAGAACTAGGGAGGATAACTATAATAAACTCAATTAACACTTTTTTCTGTTCCGAACTCCTACTTCACCTCATCACCCAAACCCTATCTTTCACAGAAAAATGAATGTGTCAAGATTCAACAACAACAATTGGGCAACTATAATGAAATTCATAACATTGACAAACCATCCACTACTTAATTTTGAAATAAACCAAGTCATAAATGAATTTAGTTGATGACTAATCAACCTTGGATTCAAGCAAACCACATTTCTGGGTTTCTAAAAATTACCTATTCAAATGGTTAAAAACGGAACAATTGTTGTTCCTTTTGTGCGTTTTCTGTTCCTTTGAACGAAACAATTGCTGTTCCTTTTGTGCACCTGCTGTTCCTTTGAACGAAACAATTGCTGTTCCTTTTTGCGCGCTTGCTGTTCCTTTGAACGAAACAATTGTTGTTCCTTTGAATGGAACAATTTATGTTCCTTTTGTGCGCCAACTGTTCCTTTGAACGACACAATTGCTATTCCTTTTGTGCGCCTGCTGTTCCTTTGAATGGAACAATTGCTGTTCCTTTTTGCGTGCTTGCTGTTCCTTTGAATGGAACAATTGCCGTTTCTTTTTCGTGCCCGCTATTCCTTTGCACACCTATTGTTCATTTTGTCGTTCCTTCCCTACATTGCTGATTAAACGCTAAAATTTTTCTTTGGGGTACAACTTTCACCAAATAATTTTCACCAACATTTTTTCTAACGATCTATCATTATTTCGTGGACTATCTCCCATATCTTATCAAATTGTTTTTTTGGATCACTTTCTTCAAAATATCTTAAACCTTATTCATAACCTGTAACCACCATAATTCGTTTATTTTCCCTTATACATACAAATACACTTAAATGATATCTCTCCTTTATAATTAATAAGGAGTCTACGACACAATTTTACTTGGCATCCTTACACTTCTTTATGCCATCCCTTACTCTTAAGTAGTAGATGAGCCTCCCTTCACACACTTAAAAAAAATAAAAATAAAATAAAATAAAATCAACAAAATTTCTTTCTTTTCCCACAAAGAATAGGAGGTCTCATCACGAGCCAACCTATCACGATCATTGGATACTAACCTAAGTGACATTCCCACTATGACTACCACACCAGGGCAATGGCCTTTGACATTTTCTTTTGTCAAAGGACAAGAGGTCTCATCATGAGCTGTCTTGTTCACTTAAGTTACATTCTAGTGAGTGGCATTATCATCATTTGGATACCAAACCAGGATAATGATCTTTTTTTGGGAAAAACTTAAATAATAATAATAATAATAATAATAAAATAAAAATAAAATAAAATAATTAAAAAAAAAAAAACAGGGGGTCTCATCACGAGCCAACCTACCACTATCATAGGAAAATAACCTAAGTGACATTGCCACTATGGCTACCACACCAGGGCAATGGCCTTTGAAATTTTCTAGTCAAAGGACAAGGGGTCTCATCACGAGATGGCTTGTTCACCTAAGTTACAAGATAGTGAGTGGCATTATCACTATCTCGCTACCAAACCAGGATAATGGTGTTTTTGGAAAAGATGATTCAAATAATTATCAAGGATACAGGCTCATCTAAGGGTTAAAAGGTAACCCTGTCGAGGCTATGGACGCCTGCTGGCAACAATGGCTTTGCCTGTGGTATGGAAGTTTACCTTAAACGCCAAGTTTTTGCGTGTCTCTAGATTTCCTTCACTCAATAACATGGCTATCATTTCAGTTGTATTCAATAAAACGAAAAAGTAACAACATTATGATATGTGGGATATTATTTAAATGAATAAATTTAATTTATTCGACGTATGTATCCTTAAAAGAATTCTTTTGAGTATAGGTATATTTCAATTCCACAAAAGAGGACTAGCGTTTAATAATTACCGTTAAAATATGCTGTTTGAAAATAAATCATTGATCCCCATTGACGACCACAGTACAATCATTACTTCTCACCATCAATACCTACACTCATTACTTTCCTCTACACTAACGATCGAGGTCGACCTTCATATTAATGAGGGGAGTGGATGCTCGACACACTTCTCGATAAAGATAGTAATGATTGTAATAAATAACCACATTTGTAAACATTTGTTGTCTCTGATATTTTCTATTTTTGGTAATTTTTCCTCCAAGCTGGTCTAACCAAGTCTGCTACTAGGAACGATAGTCGTCCACATTTTCTCACAAAATGGGTGGCAAAGGTGTGCACAGGGAGCCAACTTTACTACAGGTTACAGAGCAGGAAAGAGACATCCTGCACCGACTGGGGTGGACAGATTACTTCAACCGTCTGCAAGGATATGAAACGAATGTCACACTTGAATTCTTTCAGAATCTACAGGGAGAAATCTGTATGGTGCGAGGCATACAAATCTCAGTCACCCCGAAAATCTTAGCAAAGGTCACAAGATTCCCTACCACGGGCATTCAGTGGACAGGAAGATACACAACACTGAAGGAAGCTGTGGAAACTTTCACAGACCCTGGGGAAGAATTGGATAAGAAGGGAGAGGGAATTAATCCCAGTACCCTCAAAGAACCATGGAAGGAACTGGCAGGGATAATTCAATGGTACATCACCTGTGATGGACGATATGACGTAATTCAACCTCCCCACCTCAAACTACTGGCAACTTTAAAATAATGGTTAATACTTAATCTACCTTTCTTTTTGAATGCCATATTACATGAGGTTGCTTTAAGAACACAAAAATCCAAGGACCCTGTTACTGTTATCAATCACCATAGATTATTTAAACTGATAACAAATAAAGCACTGAGTCAAACTCAATTGACCTCGGATAACCTGATTGAGGCCAATAGACCTCCACAACTGGAGCAACCTGAATTATGCCATAAAGAACCACCATAGGAAATTGAAGATAGACAGGAAGAGGAGACTACTACCCAAAGAGAAATCCCATCTCCTCAAAATGAAGATGAGGCAGACCCTGCCCAAATCATAGAGGCCCATACCTCACAAACACATGCATTAACGAAAAAGAGGAAGAGAGAAACAACTATCCCTAAAACCATCATTCATACAAGGAGAAGAAGCATATGAATTCAAGAAACAACTGAAGTAATCCAGGGTACAACAAAACAACCTGAAGAACTTCAGAATTCTACAGAACAGTCTCCACGGGAGAATGTTTAAGAAATTGGGCAAGCAAAACAAACCTCACCAAGGAATGATTAGGAAGACACCCAACCGACATTAGAGCATCTGAAAAAACAATTTTTGAAGAGATATGAGGTAGAAATAGCTCAGGTTCTGGGAATCTTTGGAACCTTAATTGATAGAGGCACAAATAATCCAAAAAAATGCCCAGAACAAGCCTCCTCTTCAAAACCAACTGAAGATTTTCCTGATATTGAAATGTCTTTTCCAGAGGACACAACATAGGAATAACCTCATATTGAAATAAGAAGCCCTCTTGGACAAACATAACATTTGGAAGGAATAGAGGAACAACCATTTGCTGGCCAGAATGAAGAAGACCTTGAGACCTCTCATAAACAAAAATCAACCAAGATCCTTAAGAAAATTAGAAAGTTAAAAAAGGAAAACAAACTATTGAAGAAAAAGGCTAAGAAGGATGAAGTATTGAAGCAGAAGGTGGGTAAAATCAAGGAAATTATTAAGGAATTGAGGAAATAGTTAGAACAAGCAAATAAGGCCCACGGAAGAAAGAAGAACAAAAGGGCCAGAGTGCAAGGAAGAAACCCTCTTCCTAAAGAAGCAGTTAGTACAAATTCTGTAGGGATACAAACAAACCCTGAAGAAATAGTAGTAGAAAAAACAATATCTCAGAACGAGGAAGTAATTCTTGTAGAAACACAGGAAAATATGACAGCTACAGAAAGAATTGATGCTGAGGTGCATACAGACACCCCACTATTAGAGGAAATAGCTCAACTCCTTGATAAGAATGCTACCATCAGGAGATTGGAGGAAGAATTGATGCAGTCTCAACAAATCCTGGCTCAAAACATAAATGAATAACTAACTATAGTAGAGCACCAGGCACTCCAGTCCCATAAATAGAGTGCTATTGTGGACAGACTGGAAGCAGAACTTAGATTGGTCCAACAAGCATTAACTCAATCCAGGGAAGAGATGGGCATTATGGAAGAATACCAAGCATCCCAATCTCAAGCACATGGTGTCACCATTGATAAACTAAAGGTAGAGCTGGGACAAGCCCAACGAGCATTGGCTCAACACCAATATGAGACGGTCACTATGAATGAACATCAAAATATTTTTAAACAACTGAAGGACATGACAACAACAAAGAGTGAGACCTATGTTGCGTTCACGAGAGCCCAAGGGAAGATAAAAAAGGTGCAAACCCAATTAGAAAAATATTTGGAGCAAATCAAAGAAATCTGTGATGTCTACTCTGATGCTATTAATTGCAGATCCCCTGCCACCAATTACACTTTATTCTTGCTGGAATGATATCTATTATTAAGAGTGAAGGCCATTAGAGCAAGTAAACCTATTTTATTTGCCACTATACCTGAGTTTATTTCATGTTTCAGAGAGCAAGACGAAAAGGTACAATACTTTTTGTGTGAATTGTACTTTCATAATTTCATTTTGGAAGAAAAGAGGGAAGATAACCTTGGCCCATTCATAGGTGACATACAATTTCAGGAATTTCTGTTATTTACTCATAACCAAGTCAGATGGGGTAAAGCTCATAAAAGCTTACTATAGAGGGAAGCTGGGCTAGATCTTTGGGTTAGGGGAGAACCTCCAAAGTCCTTTCCAGCCATTATGCGACTTAAAACCTTTATGAAAAGAGGGGGGGTCATAGACTCCTTAGCCCCTATCCATCTATAGGTTATATGTTCATGTATCATTTGTTTTAGGGAGATTAAGGAGGAAGCTCTTGCTGCTTCTAAATTGATATGGGATGCATCCTCCAGTGAAGTAAAGAGTAGGGAACCCTTTGGGTACATGAATTTCTTTGCATCTACCTACAAAATAGAGAGGTATTCTAGATTGCTCCAAGAGGAAGGGCCTGCTTGGATTGGGTGAAGATATAATCCCCCTATCATCTGGTTCCTTCTAGAAAGTTACCAAAAAGATTATCAAATTAACAAGAAAAGGGAGGATGCTTCTTTTGGAGAACTCAAAAGAAGTAATGGGTTCAGAAGGCCTGGTGAACCAACCTTTACACCTTACAACATTACTACTTTACATGTAAGATTTTAGATTGCATGAGGACATGCAAGAAGGTAAGCTGGGGGGTATGTTAGGTTATGAAAAAGGTATAAATATCTTCATTTTTCCCACATTTCATGATATCATCTTTATTGACTTTTCGATTATTTAGGAGCAAATAGAATAGAAAATGAATAATATACTCTTTTGCGTTATTGTTGAAGTTAGATTACATAGATCCTAAAATATGATTGGAATTGTCTGGTTTTATTACAGGATTGGTTAAATATTGTCAAACCCAAGATAACAAAGGAAACCTTGAAGATACGCAAGCTATTGGAGGTTGAAGACTTTATGGTGCAAGGCTGTTTTGAAGATGATCGAGTTTCTTATATTGTAACTTTATAATAGTAAATCAATATCGAGGATATCTTGATCCTCATGATAGCTTAATTTACCCAGATTATTGTAATATATAAGGGGTAAATAGATCTTGAAAATATATAGAAGAATTGCATCCAAGAACTCAGAACTTAGAATTGCTATGCGTTAGCAGTTTTTGTAAAATGTTGTACCAACTATGAAATTAATAAAAGTGTTGAGTGGTTTCACCATTTCTATATACTAAATTTCAAATAGCAGTGATTCTAAGGACCAAGGGCCCAGTCTGAAGGAGCTACTGTTCGACCTGTAATTATATCAGTTCAATTTCTATTTTGTGATTCGATTCTCTTTTACATAAGTTAATTGAATGCATCAGTGTGTTGATGATTTTATGTCAATTGCAAGAGATATATATTTCCTTAAGCATTAGATGATTGTTGCTCCAATTTCCATTACTGAGATTTGATGCATGATACTTCCTCATAAGTTCACATTTGCTGTTCCTTTTACTTAGTTTACATTTGTTGGTCCTTTCCATTAGAATATAGTTTTTGTTCCTTTCAATACAAGTACAATTGTTGTCTCTTTTCGATTAGATTACAGTCTCTGTTTCTTTCCATAGATAGAGTAATTCACCTTTTTCTTTCCAACAATTGGATTCATAATAATAGTCATTTATGTAAGTCTTTATTTAGATTCAATTATTGCTCTTAAAATGAATTCAATAGATTAATTAGTTCCTTTCCATTGCACAACTTTAGATTTCAATTCTTAGAATATTTAATGAATGTTTGAGGAACTTGATTGTTGATAAACTCAGATTTTCTTTCATTACATGATTTTAGCCTCTACGAGCTATCTTCATAGACTTTGCCGATATTCTTTGAGATAAAAGACGAATCCTCGGGTTGATAAATTAATGTTAAACTGAGGCTGTTTTTAGACATCTTTAGAGCCAACAACCACATACCCTAAAAAAATACCAAAAGGTGTACTGAAAATACATTTCTTAATATTCAATGATATCTGACACTGTCTGCATCTATCTAATATTAATATTAGCACTGCAACATGGTCCTTTAGTAATCTAAACACTGTCCAATCATCCAAGTAAACCTCCAAAAAATTATGAATGAAGTCCTTAAAAGCTGCTACTATTACTCTTGAAAAAATGGCTGGTGCATTCTTCAACCCAAATGGCATGACTTTATACTGAAATGATCCCCATTCTATATAAAATGTTGTCTTATGTCTATCTTCTGGTGCTATCCTAATCTGATGATATCCTTAAAACCCATCTATAAAAGAATATTCTTCTCGGCCCACTACAATCTCCAAAACTTTGTCTGTAAATGGGGTAGGAAAATGATCACATAGGAAAGCATCATTCAATTTTCTTAAATATACACAAATACTGATCCCTCCTTGCTTCTTTTCCTATACCACCATATGAATGATCCATTATGTTTCTTCCACGGGTTCTATGACACCAACTTCCAACATCTTGTCAATTTATGCCTTTACTTTCTCTTTGTATATTGAATTCAATCTATAAGGTATCTGTCTTATAGGTCTATCTTTTGGCTTAAAAGTGATCTTCATCTCTCCTAATTATCCTGCTAATCCCTTCATTTTTGAAAATTTCATTGGGAATAAGTCACTGTACTCGTGTAGTAATTCTGTGATTCTTTCTACTATTTGATTATCCCAATAATCTCTAATGATTGCAATCTTTGGGTTTTCTACAGTTCCAATGTTTACCTTATTGATCTATAATGGCATAGTGTAATATTCTAAATCTATCTTTGGAACTTCTATTTCCATTTCTCCTTCAACTTATGGGATCTAGATATTTCATGGATTATCCTTTGCTAGATCTTCTTCTTCTGCGACGTGATAACAATGTAGTAATTATTTCACTATCTGTTTATTCTGCTTCTGATATTTTGGGATTATTTCAAATTTTGGTTCAAATGTTCTGTCTCTGACCACCTTCAGTGTTGTATCTATCTATGGAATTTCATGCTCAAAGGAAAATGTAACTACAAAATTTCGTTGTATCGCTTCCTAATTTGCAGTTTCTCGGTGCTGTTCCTGTTCTGTGTACCGGTTCTTTGGAATGTCTTCTAATGTGTGAATAAAATGACGTGGCCATTATTATGGTGGTACTAATATCCATTGAACCATGCACCTATCTACATGTTCTTTAGGTTGTCCAATTCCATCATATTTCTCTTGATATCTATGCTCCCACTTTGCGCCGAATCTGATGCGCAGTAATCTCTTACAGTGAAACCAGTTGTTTATATTCTCCTTATGTGTACCCGACCAACATGTAGGTGTAGATTTCAAATAAATATCTAATATTGGTAATATTTGAATTTATACTACTTCTAATTCAAACTTCATAAAAAACTCTTCTAAGTCATTCAAACCATAAAAAGTAGGAGGCTCTCTTACCTCTGAACCAATCCATATCATCACACATGTTATTCTGGCACATCTTCTGGTGGATAATTCATGTAGTCATTGATGCCAATTCTCTAGTCCTGTGTCAAATTCTAAAGCATAATAACTAATACTCCTCCAACTGAGCATGCCATCTATAGTTGTGACGCAACACCCCTACCTCAATAGGTTCTGTGTGACCTCCTGGTCTAAGGATCGTTCTAAATTTCCCTTGAGCGAGAATGGCTCTTTAGTTCCCACAAGAACCTTCACACATGTAACCACGGGTCCTTCTAGGGTTTACTCCTACACGAACAAGCACATGACGCGAACCTCCACTCCACGTGACCAACCGATGTGACCACGAACTTTACCCGAAAAGGATTTTCGGATTTCGCGACTTCACGATTTTTGTTGTTGAGCTCCTCTGAATTCTTTGACTCCTAAAACCCAGAAATGGGCTAATGGATCTACTAGCTCCTCCCTTTATGCTTCAACCATGTGACCTTAGTCACGTCCTGGGGTCCACCTCCGAGCGTGTCAGGATTTCGCGACTCGTGAGTTCACGATGCAACCTCTTCTCCCTTTCCCGAAGTCCAAACTCATGATTTCTTCTCCTTAGATCGACAACCCTAATATTTCCATGATTTGACGATCCAGATTGTGTCGGAATTTCGTGTATCGGTATTTCACAACTTACGAGATCTCCAAGTCACGACTTTCTCCACACTCCGACTCTCGAAGTGCCAAAATATGAAATCAAAATATCAACGACACCCGTTTATCTAGATCTAACGATGAATATTCCTCTTGAGCTTATGAGTGTTGGCAGACACTCAGCCTTAACTACCTGTTGGGCCCCAACAACTCCCCCTAATTTTTTTACAAAATTTAAAGGCCCCCCTGTTAGAATCTTGATAATTATAATGAGCTACAGAATCAACCTTTTCAAATAGTTTTATACCTTGTCTTTCTTTGAGACAAAATCAAGACATTCACTATAGTATGATATATTCATTACAAGAGTATATGTCAAAATTTAGAAATGATCATAAAAATCGCAATTTAAACAAAAACGTTAATTTTTATCAAATGTTTACTTTCGTTTAAATAATGATTATTTGTTCTTTATTTTGCTCATTAGCAAGTTTGACTATTTTGAATAATGGGTTCAATACTTCATCAAATAATATCTTGGTTGATTTCTCATTTTCATGAAATCATTTGGTGATATTAATTAATTAAATTCTTTTTTCATTTTGCGACTCATTTCAAAATAATAATAATAAAAGAATTATCTATCATTTGTTTGATTTTGTAAAAAACTAAAATTAATATTTTTTCTCCATTAACTTGAATCTTCTAGATCATATTTGAAATCAAATTATAAACAATGTTTGTTTATAAGTTATAGTTAGCTTAAATTCATTTTTGATTTTTCTAGATTTTGTTTTATTCACAATTTTTAGGTTATTAATTTTTAAGTTATTAATTTAGGTTTCTTTTTGTTTCACAGGTTTCTATTATCAAATATTTGATACAGATATGATAATGACTTGATTTTATTATCCAAATAATTTCAAGATGATTGATCCAAAAATAATTTTGGATTGCTACAAATAATTTTATGAGCAACAACAGATAAAATTTGGAAAGACGTCAAGATCAGAAAGACGATTTTGTAGAATTGATTGCAGCCAAAACGTGAGGAATTTGAAGAAACGGTTGAAAACCCAGAACCAAAATGGACCCATTTACCTTCCACATAGATATTTTCCCCCAAAAATGCACGATTTGAGAGATATTGATGTCTTTTTACGAGGTAAATTTCAGGTGGCAAAAATTGATAGTGATGCCCAGTCTGTTCATTCATTGTATAAATATATGAGAAAGTTAAGAGCCATAGGAGATCCAAGAATTGGAGAGGAGGATTTTAATCCTTTCTCTTTTGTATATTATTTCTTTTTTAAACTTTTTATTTCTTTTCAAATGGAGTAATGGATGGATGAAATCTTTGGGAGAATGGACAAATATTTTTAAAGAAGAATAAGGAATTCCAAGTTGCTTAATGGCTTTTGTCTTGTGAGTAAAATGGTTTTATTTTCATTATAATATCTTCATATTCTTTGAATAATTGATTATGCATTGATTAAAATAGATTTAGTCATTTTTATCAATACACGGTTAATTATTATCATTTATGTATTAATTTTTCCAATCTTTAAAGTCTATTATCAAAAAAATTTCTTCTAGGACTACAGAATGGACAAATGATTCCAAAAACTTAATAGAACGACATATATGCATTTTGGCTTTAGCCTTTTGTTTATAATGTTGTTATTTATGTTTTTTTAATCCTGTTACATGTGTAGGTTTGATATCTTTAGATTAAATGATCAATGATGTGTAGGAGGTTTATATTATAAATACCATCTATCATTTGCTTCATCAAAATACAAATGCTGTGATTATATCTTTGATTTAAATAATGGGATTTATCTTTCAGTTTTAAGTTGAATGATAAAATGCATAGATTGCTTCCAGATTTATCTTGTTGTAATCATGTATAATTATGAGATCACAGGTTTATGTTTTTGTTTCCTTTTCTGTCATTAAAACCTAAGCTGCCAATACATGTTTTGAATTTATTTAGAACAATCATAAGGTTAATTATAGGTTTCTCTCTTGGACATGGTAGTTGGATGCTCACCACTCATGCAGATGCTTAGATACACCTCACTAATTCACTGACATGATAGTTTCTTTGTATTTTTCTGTCATTTACATATTATTGAAACTAGAATGTATGGTTCAGCTTTGACTATCCACATGTTCATGTTTCATTAACTTTTTTTGCAAGATTATTTAAATTTATAAAAGAAAAACAATAAATATTTTTATGTGCTTTCTTTATCTACTTCCTAGAAGCAATCATTTTTCACATCGATTTTCGTAAGTTTTGATTAAAACTTGCATCTTGTAAATCATGTAAATAAATGAGACTTGTATATCTTCTGCTTAAATACAACTACTACAGTTACATTAGA
>ML783694.1:118397-164348 GCA_009831015.1 Picea engelmannii
AGTAAATTTAAACTATCAATTCAACCCTGACCCAAGGTGCCACGAGTAGGACTGCACTCATCTTAATGAGGATTTTCCTATTTTTAGTCTCTTTTATTTTTAATAATAATGCTTGGTCAAAGTAACATCTTATGCATCACTATATTAAGAAAAGAACTTGCTCGTACATGATATTTTATATGATTTAGTTCTTTATTTTATAGTGAGATGATAGTGGATACAAAAACTCAAGTTTATCTTTGGCCAAAATCATTTCCTAAAAAGTTTTCTTTTGCTGTTTTGATTTTGTGTACTTCTGATTTTGAATCCCATTAATAAAATTTGATTTGGTTTGTTGTGTGCTTTTGTTTTCTTTGATTATTTTGAATGAGTTTTCTTCTTATCTTTCTTTTTGAATCAATATATTTCTGATCAAATAATTATTGTCGAAGGAAGCATTTATTTTAAGACTTGTGTTTTTCAAGCAAATTGAAATAGTTCAAAGAGGTTTTGGTATTAAGATATAGCTCAGACAATTGATTTTTAAGTCAATTGTCACTCTCATTTTGTCCTCAAATTATCTTTGCTAGAGTATTACACCATATATATGGTTTAAATTTTTGAGAATTACGATGATCTTTAAACTTTTTATGCCGTCCATATTCTTAAGGAATCACTTTTAAGTGCTTCCCCATTCTCTAGATGATTTCTTAAAGGAAATCTAAAATCTCTAAACCATGATTAAACTTCTAGTTTTGAAAGAAAATAAATAACATGGTCAACTATTCACCTATATTGCAATTAACCTCCAGTATCACCCCACTCTCTTTGTGATGTAGGAGCATCGCTCACTCATCAAGCGAGCCAGTGCGTGGAGCAGGGAAAGACAGCTGTACAAGCCAGCAAAAATTCTTTTTGAATTTTACCTTGATATTTGTTGCGCAAGCATTAATGAGTTAATGTAATGAAGCGCACTTGTATTGTATTGTAGATAGGAAGGCATTTATTAGTTTTAAATGCTGTTAGATATAAATTTATTGTAGATTTGATAGTTTCAGATTTCAAGAGGGAAAATAGAATATAGGCACCCTCCTTTGTATCATTGTATTATTGAAGCATTCTGAAGAAAAGAGCAGAGCAGAGAACTTGTGAAGAACACCCATGTACAGATTGAATTAATAGAAGGAAGTCTTTGATTCACTTTCATGGTTTGTGTGGTTTCTCTGTGTTGATATTATGCTCATGTCTGTTTGTTTTCTGTCATACGTTTGCTTTGATATGCTGCGTATATGATTTCATAGTTGATTTGAAATCTATGAGAAAGAGGAGAATGAGTTTCAATTGTTTCTCTGTCTGAGCCAGGAGATTCCTGCATAGAGTGCAGTCGAATTCATCCGCATAGAGTGCATTGATGAGGTCAGATAGTTGAACTCTTATTCTCATCTGCCCAGAAGTTGAATTGGGGTATTAGAGTCGTGCAGGAGAAGTGCAGGCTGGATGTGAAGTCTCAGTGGCGATTCTGAGCTTGAGAGAGTGGAAGATTTCTGTTGCAGGTGAGTGCAGGGAATCTGAAGGATCCAACACTTAGAGAGTTGTTGGAGGCCGAGTGTGAGAAGCGTGTGCAAAGTCTCTGAGGGAGGCAGAACTGACAAAGCTCAGGAGGAATAGTCCCTTGTGAATTCTGTGAAGAAGAGCACAGGTGAGGCTTGAACCGGAAGAAGTTTTGGAGCAGAAAGAAGTTTCTCAAGAAGGAGAATCGGGTTTCGGTGTTCGGAGTTTTCGACATCGAGGAAAACTTGCATCACGGATTTACGATTCGCGAAATCCCGACGGCGACATGGCAGAGTGGGACCATGAGGTTTTAGTGGAGTACAGGTGGAGCTGTACTGGATTTCAAAGGCAGAAGGTCCAAGTCCACACGTGCATCGGAGATCGGCACATCGGGCATCGGGGATTATCAGTTCGAGTGTTGACATCGCGGATGGTGATTTCCCGATAGGGAAATCCCCAACATACAAAGTGTTGAACCTTTGACCATCGGGTTTCGGGGAAGTGAAATACCCGATATTATGAGCGTTGAACTCGCGAGTTCCGATTTCCCGATAAGCGAGGGGAAGATCGAAGAAGGAGTTACTGTGGGTAGGAGAACTCCCGAGGGGAGTTGGAAGAGTTCTTTGACTCTTCAGGCCTGAGACGAAGAAGGTCCTGGTGAGAGCGGGTCGGACCGTGAGGGTTTAGAGGATCATACCAAGTGGTATCAGAGCAGGAGAAGAGTTCTCTTTGTTCCGGTAACAGAGAGAAGCAGATTTCATCACGTCGCCTAGAAGAGAGAGACAGTCACCTGATCAAGAAGACAGGGACGCCCGAAGAAGGGGTAGACCAGTAGGGAATCTGGAAATGGAGCGCCAGATGAGAGATCTCCGAGCAAGGCTTGAGGAGATGGAGACTGCACAGAGATGTGGAGCTGGTGCTGGAGAGTTCAGTGATTCCGAGGCAGAAGAGGAAGCTGGACATGATGAAGGTGAAGTCACAACAGAAGATGCCTCAACTGAACGGTTGATTAGAGCTACCGCCAGGATGAGCTCAAAGACAAAGATGGACATTCCCATTTATGAGGGGAGTATAAATGCAGAAGAGTTGCTGGATTGGATCCGAGCACTCGACACCTACTTCGATTATGAGGATATCGAAGAAGATAAGAAGGTAAGGCATGGTGTTACTAAGTTGAAGGGACATGCAGCCTTATGGTGGGACGAATTGCAGGCTGATAGGCGCTGCAAAGGAAAACATAAAATTAAGAGCTGGGATCAGATGATCGCTAAGATGAAAGTGAAGTTCATCCCGAGAGATTACCAGATCACACTGTTCAGGCGAATGCAGAACCTGAGACAGAAGATGATGACGGTGAAGGAGTACACCGAGGAATTTTACAGGCTCAACATCAGAGCTGGTCATCAGGAGAGAAATGATGAGAAGGTGGCAAGATACCTGAATGGTCTAAGATATGACATTCAGGATGATTTAAGCATGGAAGTTATCAGGACTGTGGAAGATGCTTACCAATTGGCTCTGAAAGCCGAAGAGAAGATGAGCCACAAGCAGGGACAGCGAGGGCGAGGCAGAAGTCATCCCAGAGGCAAGGCAATTGCCCAAGATAGAACTCAGAAGCCCAAGGAGGAATGGCAGAGACCTCAGGGTAAAATGGAGAGAGGTGGATCCTCACAGCGAGGACAACAATATGCTGAACCGAGGAGGCAACATACTGAGCAGGGTGGCGGATATGCTGACGCCAACACATTTCCTTGTACCAGAGGTAGAGGACGAGGTAGAGGAGGAATCATCACATGTTTTACATGTGGAAAAGATGGACATAAAGCCATGGATTGTCCAGACAGGAAGATGGACAAAGGAGAAGCTCACATCACAGAGGCGCAGAGGCGTGATGTTGAGGGTGAAGACACCGGAAGTGGGAAGTCACTGACGGTGCACAAAGTTCTCTTGACACCTGAGAAAGAGGTGGAGGACACAACTCAGAGAACCAGACTATTCAGAACGAATTGCAAGACCAAGGGCTGGAAATACAAGGTTATCGTGGACAGCGGAAGCACCGATAATCTCATTTCGACTGAGATGGTGGAAAAGATGGAGCTAGAAACGACCAATCACCCGAGTCCATACAAAGTGTCATGGCTGCAGAAAGGACACCAGGTAAGTGTTACAAAACAATGCTTGGTTGAATTTAAAATGGGTGAATATAAGGATAAAATTATGTGTGATGTCATTCCCATGGATGTCTGTCATGTATTATTGGGTAGACCATGGAAGTATGATAGAAATGTTGTTCATGATGGGAGAATGAACACATACACCTTGGAGAAGGATGGGAAAATGCACACATTGCTTCCGATAAAAGATAAAGAAGTGAAGCCAGAATTAAACAACACCATACTTCTCATGAGTGGGAAGGAGCTTCTCACAGAGATGGAGAAGGATGAAGATCCACAATTCTTTGTTGTCAGAAAGCCGAGAATTGTTCTGACAAGCACAAGAGTGGACGACTTGCCAGAAGAGATTCAGGAACTGCTGGGAGAGTTCGCTGATATCATCGTGGACAAACTACCTCGTTCGTTGCCACCGATGAGGAGTGTGAGTCACCATATTGACCTCATACCAGGAGTAAGTTTTCTGAATAAGGCAACGTACAGATTGACGCCTCAGGAGAACGAGGAAGTCAAAAGGAAGATACAGGATCTGCTGGATAAAGGACTGGTGAGGGAAAGTTTGAGTCCATGTGTTGTTCCGACAGTACTAAGTCCAAAGAAGTATGGAGGCTGGAGAATGTGTACAGACTCCAGAGCGATAAACAAAATTACCATCAGGTACAAATTCCCACTACCGAGAATGGATGACTTGATGGATTGCCTAAGCGGGGCAAATTATTTTTCGAAGATTGATCTCAAGAGTGGATATCATCAGATTCACATGAGAGAGGGAGATGAGTGGAAGACAACATTCAAAACAAACGAAGGTTTGTACGAATGGCTGGTCATGCCGTTTGGTTTGACAAACGTGCCAAGCACTTTTATGAGACTGATGAATGAAGTCCTGAGGGAATTCATTGGCAAATTCGTGGTCGTGTATTTGGACGACATATTGATTTTCAGCAAGACCAAGGCTGAACACTTAAGGCATTTGGCTATTGTGATGAGAAGACTACAGCAGGAGAAGCTGCTGATCAATTTGAAGAAGTGCTCGTTTTTGCAGACAGAACTCATTTATTTGGGTTTTTTGATTTCGGCGAATGAATTGAAGATGGATCCTGAAAAGGTAGAAGTGATCAGGAATTGGCCATCGATGAGAAATGTTTTCGAGGTGAGAAGTTTCCATGGATTGGCTAGTTTCTACAGGAAGTTCATTCAGAATTTTAGTGGAATTAGCGCCGCCATGATGGACATAGTGAAGAAGCGACACAAGGTTTTTCACTGGACAACAAAGGCTGAGAGGAGCTTCCATCTGTTGAAGCGAAAGATAACAGAGCAACCAATTCTGGTGTTGCCTGATTTTCAGAAAACGTTTCAGGTGAAATGTGACGCCAGCGGATATGCTGTAGGAGGGGTCTTGAGTCAGGATGACAGACTAGTGGCATATTTCAGTGAGAAGATGGATGATGCAAAGCTGAAGTACTCCACATATGATAAAGAGTTTTATGCCATCATACAGGCATTAAAGAAGTGGAGGCATTACTTAATACCCAAGGAATTCATTTTGTACAACGATAATCATGCATTGCAGTTTGTGAGTCAACAGGATAAGTTGAATCAGAAGCATGCAAAATGGGTAGAGTACATGCAAAATTTTACGTTTGTCATTAAGCACATTTCAGGAACTGCTAACAAAGTAGCTTATGCTTTGAGCAGGAAATGTTTACTATTGCAGGAGTTCAGAGTCAAGACCTTAGGTTTTGAGAATCTGAAAGACATGTATGCAGGTGATGCAGATTTCAGAGAGGCATATGAAGCAGCTGAGAATCCAGTTCTCAGGGATCGGGGTCCATGGCTGGAATATATGATCCAGGAAGGATTGCTGTTCAAGGGCAATCAGCTATGCATTCCGATTTTCTCTATGAGGGAGAATTTGGTGAAAGAAAAGCGCAGTGGAGGCTTAGCAGGTCACTTTGGGCACGACAAAACATTCGCGAAGCTGAGCGAATTGTATTATTGGACAGGCATGCAAGCAGACGTGAAGAGGTTTGTTGACCGATGTCGAATTTGTCAACATTCCAAGGGCCGAAAGCAGAATGCTAGGTTATATCAGCCATTACCCATACCTGAGAGGTCATGGGAGGCAATTAGTAAGGATTTTGTTCTGGGATTGCCGAGAACACAAAGAGGAGTAGATTCCATCTTCGTAGTGGTAGAAAGGTTTTCGAAGATGGCACATTTTATTCCATGTCAGAAGACCAGCGATGTGATGCACATCACAAACTTATTTTTCAAAGAGATTGTGCGACTGCATGGATTGCCGAGAAGCATAGTCTCGGACAGGGATACGAAATTCATAGGTCATTTTTGGAGGACGCTATGGAAAAAGCTGGGAACTAATCTGGCATTTAGTTCAGCTTACCATCCTCAGACGGATGGGCAGACCGAAGTAGTCAACAAAAGTCTGGAAGATCTGTTGAGAGGCTTAGTGATGGAGCATCACAGCAGTTGGGACCAGATATTACCGCAGGCAGAGTTTGCGTACAACGATTCCGTGAATCGGAGTACAGGAAAAATCCCATTCCAAATTTTGTATGGAACACAATCGAGGAGAGTTTCTGAGCTCAGGGAGCCAGGACAGGCTGAAACTAGTAGCGCGATTGCAGAAGGATTCGCTGAGGCGATGCAGGAACTTCACAGTCAGGTGAAGCAACGACTGCAGAAATCAAATCAGGAGTATAAGCGCAGAGCTGATCAGCGGAAGAGACAACTTCAGTTTGAAGTTGGAGACATGGTTCTGGCACACCTGAGGAAGGAAAGGTTCCCAAGGGGAACGTATAACAAGCTCAAAATGAAGAAAATCGGGCCATGCAAAGTCCTGAAGAAATTCGGGGAGAACGCGTATGAGCTTGAGTTGCCAGATGGCATCGGGATATCTTCGATTTTCAATATTTCAGATTTATACCCATACAGGGCTGATGAAGCAGAAGCTGGAATTGAAGAACCAGTGATCCAGTGGCAGAAGCATTTACCAGTTGCAGTGAAGCCACAAATGGAGTGCATATTGGACAAACGATTGGGCAAGAAGACCAGGTGAAAGCAGTGTTTTGAGTACCTGGTGAAGTGGAAGAATCACCCAGTGGAGGATGCCAACTGGGAAACAGAGGCAGTTATACAGAAGCACGGGCACACCGTGCAGGAACTCATGAACATGAGCCCATGAAATCTTTTGAGCCGAGGATTATGATGCAGGAGCATCGCTCACTCATCAAGCGAGCCAACGCGTGGAGCAGGGAAAGACAGCTGGACAAGCCAACAAAACTTCTTTTTGAATTTTACCTTGATATTTGTTGCGCAAGCATTAATGAGTTAATGTAATGAAGCGCACTTGTATTGTATTGTAGATAGGAAGGCATTTATTAGTTTTAAATGCTGTTAGATAGAAATTTATTGTAGATTTGATAGTTTCATATTTCAAGAGGGAAAATGGAATATAGACACCCTCCTTTGTATCATTGTATTATTGAAGCATTCTGAAGAAAAGTGAAGAGCAGATAACTTGT
Source organism: Picea engelmannii (assembly GCA_009831015.1). Classification (NCBI taxonomy): domain Eukaryota; kingdom Viridiplantae; phylum Streptophyta; class Pinopsida; order Pinales; family Pinaceae; genus Picea; species Picea engelmannii. The sequence continues at coordinate 125,641 of ML783694.1, forward strand.
GAAGAACACCCATGTATAGATTGAATTAATAGAAGGAAGTCTTTGATTCACTTTCATGGTTTGTGTGGTTTCTTTGTGTTGATATTATGCTCATGTCTGTTTGTTTTCTATCATACATTTGCTTTGATATGCTGCGTATATGATTTCATAGTTGATTTGAAATCTGTGAGAAAGAGGAGAATGGGTTTCAATTGTTTCTTTGTCTGAGCCAGGAGATTCCTGCATAGAGTGCAGTCGAATTCATCCGCATAGAGTGTGTTGATGAGGTCAGATAGTTGAACTCTTATTCTCATCTTCCCAGAAGTTGAATTGGGGTATTAGAGTCGTGCAGGAGAAGTGCAGGCTGGATGTGAAGTCTCAGTGGCGATTCTGAGCTTGAGAGAGTGGAAGATTTCTGTTGCAGGTGAGTGCAGGGAATCTGAAGGATCCAACACTTAGAGAGTTGTTGGAGGCCAAGTGTGAGAAGCGTGTGCAAAGTCTCTGAGGGAGGAAGAACTGACAAAGATCAGGAGGAATAGTCCCTTGTGAATTACGTGAAGAAGAGAACAGGTGAGGCTCGAACCGGAAGAAGTTTTGGAGCAGAAAGAAGTTTCTCAAGAAGGAGAATCGGGTTTCGACATTCGGAGTTTTCGACATCGAGGAAAACTTGCATCACGGATTCACGATTCATGAAATCCCGACGGTGACGTGGCAGAGTGGGACCACGAGGTTTTAGTGGAGTACAGGTGGAGCTATACTGGAGTTCGAAGGCGGAAGGTCCAAGTCCACACGTGCGTCGGAGATTGACACATCGGGCATCAGGGATTGTCAGTTCGAGTGTTGACATCGCGGATGGAGATTTCCCGATAGGGAAATCCCCGACATACAAAGTGTTGACCCTTTGACCATCGGGTTTCAGGGAAGTGAAATACCCGATATTATGAGCGCTGAACTCGCGAACTCGCAAGTTCCGATTTCCCAATAAGCGAGGGGAAGATTGAAGAAGGAGTTACTGTCGGTAGGAGAACTCCCGAGGGGAGTTGGAAGAGTTCTTTGACTCTTCGGGCCTGAGACGAAGAAGGTCCTGGTGAGAGCGGGTCGGACCGTGAGGGTTTAGAGGATCGCACCACTTTGTCATCAAGAAATCTATAATTGTATTATTATTTAAAAGTGACATAAGAGGGTTGAAATCACTTATGTGTGGGAAGTGTGTGTAAACCCGTCGGGGTACTGAATAGGCTCGATGACAGCAGGTAAATGCACACATGATACCAAGACAACTTCATCGGGGTACTGAACAGGCCTGCTGGTAATGAAGCAATGTTGGGTCGAGAGGTAGCAGGTATATGTTTTTAAATTAGCTTTTATGGAAGTATACATCATGTGGATACAACTATTGGATGGGATTAAAGCATTTGAGTGGGTTAAATGACATCCCTGTTGAGGCTATGGATGCCTGCTGGAAGTAGTGGCTCTGTCAACAATATTGAAGTTCTTTTATAGACATCGTGACTCTTTGATTAAGACATTATTTCAGGTTATAATCCTCTGCAAAGAAAATTCTATTGTCTGGTTATAACATTTAGCTTATCATAATACCTTATGATCTCAGAGTGAATTTATTTCAGGGAGCTTAAATCATTTTTTAAGTCTTATTATTTTCTTCCTGAGATGAAATATTACCATATCAGAGATAACTGCTTCACCCAGTAAGTCACCATTTGTTGGGCCCCAACAACTCCCCCTAAATTTTTTACAAAATTTAAAGGGCCCCCCGTTAGAATCTTGATAATTATAATGAGCTACAGAATCAACCTTTTCAAATAGTTTCATACCTTGGCTTGCTTTGAGACAAACTTAAGACATTCACTATAGTATTATATATTCATTATAAGAGTATATGTCAAAATTTAGAAACGAGCATAAAAAATGCAATTTAAACAAAAACGTTAATTTTTATCAAATGTTTACTTTCGTTTAAATTATGATTGTGTTCTTTCTTTTGCTCATTAGCAAGTTTGACTATTTTGAATAATGGGTTCAATACTTCATCAAATAATTTCTTGGTTGGTTTCTCATTTTCATGAAATCATTTGGTGATATTAATTAATTAAATTCTTTTTTCATTTTGCATCTCATTTCAAAATAATAATAATAAAAGAATTATCTATCATTTGTTTGATTTTGTAAAAAACTAAAATTAATATTTTTTTCTCCATTAACTTGAAGCTTCTAGATCATATTTGAAATCAAATTATAAACAATGTTTGTTTATAAGTTATAGTTAGTTTAATTTTTTTTTTGATTTTTCTAGATTTTGTTTTATTCACAATTTTTAGGTTATTAATTTTTAAGTTATTAATTTAGGTTTCTTTTTGTTTCACATGTTTCTATTATAAAATATTTGATACAGATATGATAATGAATTGATTTTATTATCCAAATAATTTCAAGATGATTGATCCAAAAATAATTTTGGATTGCTACAAATAATTTTATGAGCAACAAGAGATAAAATTTGGAAAGACGTCAAGATCAGATAGATGATTTTGCAGAATTGATTGCAGCCAAACCGTGAGGAATTTGAAGAAACGGTTGAAAACCCAGAACCAAAATGGACCCATTTACCTTCCATGTAAATATTTTCCCCCAAAAATGCACGATTTGAGAGATATTGATGTCTTTTTACGAGGCAAATTTCAGGTGGCGAAAATTAATAGTGACGCCCAGACTGTTCATTCATTGTATAAATATATGAGAAAGTTAAGAGCCATAGGAGATCCAAGAATTGGAGAGGAGGATTTTAATCCTTCTCTTTTGTATATTATTTATTTTTTAAACTTTTTATTTCTTTTCAAATGGAGTAATGGATGGCTGGAATCTTTGAGAGAATGGACGGATATTTTTAAAGAAGAATATGGAATTCCAGGTTGCTTAATGGCTTTTGTCCTGTGAGTAAAATGGTTTTATTTTCATTATAATATCTTCATATTCTTTGAATAATTGATTATGCATTGATTTAAGTAGCTTTAGTCATTTTTATCAATACATGGTTAATTATTATCATTTATGTATTAATTTTTCCAATCTTTAAATTCTATTATCAAAAAAATTTCTTCTAGGACTACATAATGGACGAGTGATTCCAAAAACTTAATAGAAAGGCATATATGCATTTTGGCTTTAGCCTTTTGTTTATAATGTTTTTATTTATGTTTTTTTAATCCTATTACATGTGCAGGTCTGATATCTTTAGATTAAATGATCAGTGATGTGTAGGAGGTTTATATTATAAATACCATCTATCATTTGCTTCATCAAAATACAAATGCCGTGATTATATATTCGATTTAAATAATGAGATTTATCTTTCAGTTTTAAATTGAATGATAAAATGCATAGATTGCTTCCAGATTTATCTTTCTATAATCATGTATAATTATGAGATCACAGGTTTATGTTTGTGTTTCCTTTTCTGTCATTAAAACCTAAGCTGCCAATACATGTTCTGAATTTATTTAGAACAGTCATAAGGTTCATTGTAGATTTCTCTCTTGGACATGGCAGTTGGATGCTCACCACTCATGCAGATGCTTGGATACACCTCACTAATTCACTGACAGGATAGTTTCTTTGTATTTTTCTGTCATTTACATATTATTGAAACTAGAATGTATGGTTCAAATTTGACTATCCACATGTTCATGTTTCATTAATTTTTTTTGCAAGATTCTTTAAATTTATAAAAGAAAAACAATAAATATTTTTATGTGCTTTCTTTATGTGCTTCTTAGAAGAAATCATTTTTCACATCGATTTTTGTAAGTTCCGATTAAAACTTTCATCTTGTAAATCATGTAAATAAACGAGACTTGTATATCTTCTTCTTAAATACAACTACTACAGTTACATTAGAACATATGTACATGGGTTCAATAGAAACAACTATATACTTATACAATCTCTGTTCTTCTCTCCTATTCTTATTTCTTCTAAGCTTCTAATTCTTACAATGAGAATAATCTTACTATATCATACATACGAGGGAACTTTCTAGAGTCCCCCCCCCTACATCTCTAAGCTAACAAATCAAAATAAAGTCTACAACTACTTTACATTTATTATAATAAATGACTCCAACAAATAGATGAGAGAAACTTCTCACGATCTGGGTTACAGTTTTCAAACCATAAAAGAAAACATATCTTTTCCAAATATTACATTAATGCTTCATCTTTTAAAATTCAAAATATCTTCAAAATATGCGTTGGTGCATTTCCAGCTGTCCTTCCACTTTTGTGCTTACTTTGCTAGCTTGCTTACGATGCTCCTGCATCATAATCCTTTGGCTAAAAAATTCATGAACTCCTACACCATCTTTCCATGTTTCTAGATCTCTGCCTCGCTTTCCCAAGTGGCATCTTCAATCGGGTGTCCTTTCCACTTTACCAAGTACTCAAAATATGTCTTTCTTTGAGTCTTCTTGCTATCTCTCTGATCAATGATCTTTTCCATCTGTGGCTTTTGAGCTATAGACAGCTGTTTGACCCACTGAACTTTCTTTTGGTTCTCTTCTCCTCTCGCTTCATCTTCTCTGTAAGGATATATATCCACTACGTTGAATATGGGTGAAATTCCCACACCAAATGGAAATTCTATTTCATAAGCATTTTCCTCAAATTTTCTTATGATTTTACACGACCATATCTTATTCATTTTTAGCTTATTATATGTTTCCCTTGGGAACATTTTCTTTCTTAGATGTGCTAAGACTAAGTCTCCCACTTCAAACTTAAGCTCTCTTTGGTGCTAATTTTATCTGTGCTTATATTCTTGGTTAGAACTTTGCAACCGCTCTTTAATCTTACTATGGAGCTCTTGCATCTTTGCTGCAAAATCCTTTGCTCCAACACTTCTGAAATCACTCTTCTCTGAGTCTCTCAACTTAGATACTCCTCTTGGATGCATTCCATACATTATCTAGAATGGGATCTGTTTTGTGCTCTGGTTAGGTGAGTCATTGTATGCTAATTCTACTTGCGGAAAAATATGATCCCACTGACTATGATGTTCAGCTACTAAACTCCTCAACAAGTCTCCCAAACTTCGATTTACTACCTCAGTCTGTCCATTTGTATAAGGGTGATATGCTAAGCTAAAAGATAAATTAGTCCCCATATTCTTCCATAATTTCCTCTAGAAATGACCAACAAATTTGGTATCTCTGTCTGAAACAATACTCTTGGGTAAACTAGGAAGTCGAACAACTTCTTTGAAAAACAGGTTTGCAATGTGTGTTGCATCATTAGTTTTCTGACATGGAATGAAATGTGCCATTTTTGAGAATATTTCAACTACCACAAATATGGAATCACAACCTCTCTGTGTCCTCGATAGTACTAACACAAAATCCATGCTTACCGCGTCCCACAACCTCTCTGGTACTGGAAATGGTTGATACAACCCTGTATTCTATCTTTTCCCCTTTGTGTGCTGGAAAATTCTACATTTGTTCACAAACTTCTTGACATCCATTCTCATCCCTAGCCAATAATACAAAATTTTTAGTGGCGCGAATGTCTTATCATGGCCGAAGTGTCCAGCCAATCCTCCACTATGTTTTTCCTTTAGAAGATTCTCTCTCATAGAACTCTTTAGGATACACAACTGATTTCCTTTGAATAATAATCCATCCTGAATTAAGTATTCAATCCATTGGCTTCTGTCTCTCAAAACATGATTTTCGCATGCTTCATCAACATCCCTGAAATCTCAATCATCCTTGTACATGTCCTTAAGGCTATCAAAACCTAAGGTCTTCACATGAAACTCCTGCAGAATCAAACATTTCCTGCTCAATGCATCAACGAACTTGTTAGTAGTTCCATAAATGTGCTTTATAACAAAAGTAAAGTTTTGCATAAATTCAACCCATTTTGCATGTTTCTGGTTCAATTTCTCCTATGTGGTTATGAATTGTAAAGAATGGTTGTCACTATACAAAATGAACTCTTTCGGAACCAAGTAATGCCTCCATTTATTTATCACCTGTATGATTGCATAAAACTCTTTATCATACGTGGAATATTTCATCTTGGCATCATTTAGCTTCTCACTAAAGTATGCAACTGGTCTATTGTCTTGACTTAAGACTACTCCAACCACAAATCCACTTGCGTCACATCTCACTTGAAATGTTTTACTAAAGTCTGGAAAAACCAAAACTGGTTGTCTAGTTATCTTCTCTTTCAACAACTTAAAAATTTTCTCTACTTCTTCTATTTAATGAAAAGATTTATGTGTTTTCTTGACTGTGTCCATCATTGGTGCATAAATTACACTAAAATTTCTAACGAACTTCCTGTAAAAACTGGCTAATCCATGGAAGCTTCTGACTTCAAAGATATTCCTTGGAGACAACAATTCTTTGATCGCTTTTACCTTCTCAGGATCCATCTTCAACCCATTCGAAGAGATCACGAACCCCGAATAAACAAGCTCTTTCTTCATAAAAGATGAATTCTTCAGATTTATCAACAACTTCTCTCGTTGCAACCTCCTCATCACTAGAGTTAAATGTCTCAAATGTTCTTCCTCAGTCTTATTGAAGATCAATATATCATCAAGATACACAATTACAAATTTTCCAATGAAATCTTTCAAGACTTCGTTTATCAATTTCATAAAACTACTTGGCACATTCGTCAAACCAAACGTCATGACAAGCCATTCATACAACCCTTCATTCATATTGAATGCTGTCTTCCATTTATCACCTTCCCTCATTCTAATTTGATGATATCCGCTTTCCAAATCAATTTTTGAAAAAAACTTTTCTCCACTCAAGCAATCCATCAAGTCATCCATCCTCGGTAAAGGAAATCTATAGCTGATGGTGGTTTTGTTTATAGCCCTTGAGTCTATACACATCCTCCATCCACCATCCTTCTTTAGATTTAACACTGTTGGCAGAACGCATGGACTCAAGATTTCTCTAATCAACCCTTTGCCCATCAACTCCTAGACTTGCTTCTTAACTTCTTCATTCTCCTGCGACGTCAATCTGTACATTGCTTTGTTTGGTAAACTCACTCCTGGTATAAGGTCAATGTGATGGATTATTCTTCTGATGGGTGGAAATGAACAAGGTAAATCGTCCACCACTATATCAACGAAATTCTCGAGCATCTGCTGAATTTCCTCAGGTATATCATCTATCGAAGTACTGGTCAAGACAACTCTAGGTTTTCTCACCACAACAAACTACATTTATTTTTCTTTCTTGAATTCATCCAAAAGTTCCTTCCCACTCATGAGAAGTATAGTGTTGCTTGTTTCTACTTTCACCTTCTTGTCTTCAATTGGAAACAACATATGTGGCCTACCATTATTCTCCAAGGTGTATGTGTTCTTTCTCCCATCATGAACAACATTTCTATCATATTTCCACGGTCTTCCCAAAAAAATATGACAGACATCCATGGGAATAACATCACATAAGATCTCATCTCTGTAACCCCTATATTAAATTCAACTAAAAAATGTTTAGTGACTGTTACCTGATGTCCTTTTTGCAACCACGAAACTTTGTATGGGCTCGGATGTGCAACTGTCTCCAATTCTACCTTCTCCACCATTTCTGTGGATACTAGATTGTCTGTGCTTCCACTTTCCACAATTACCTTGCATACCCTATCCTTGGTCTTGTAAGAAGTTCAGAACAAACTGTTCCTCTGGACTGGATTCTCCACCTCCTTTTCTGGCTTCCAGATAATTTTTCGCATCATTAAGGATCTTTGGCCTTCTGCATCTTCTGCCTCAACATTTCACCTCTGCGCTTCTGAAATGTGAGCTTCGCCTCCTCCATCTCTTTTTCTATCAGGACATTCAAAATATTTGTGTCCTATATTTCCACAGACAAAACACTTTATTTCACCTCCTCTACCTCTTCCTCCTCCTCTTGCTCGAGGAAAAGTGTTCCTATCGACATATTGTCCTCCTTATCAGGGATGATTTAAATATGGAAATTTATTTTAAAATGTAGAAACCTTGGCGAATCTTACTAATTCTTCATATGACAATTATAAATGTTTGGCGATATTTTTGTAAAAATATTCAAATTTCTAAGGATTATATATAGTTTTTATAAAATTTTGGCGATTTTTAAAAATAATTGTATCCTATAGAATTTGGGCGAATCATTTTTAAAATAGCGAATCTCGTTTTTTGAAAAACCATGGAAAATTAGCCCATGAGCAAAATTTAGCCCCTAAAATCATCCATGCTCCTTATGAGCTTCCTCCCCTTTCTGGGTGGTTATGAGGTTTATTTTCTTCATCCTTGGGCTTCTGTACTCTGTCCTGGGCAATTGCTTTGCCTTTGCTCTGACTTCTACCTCTGCTCCTTTGACCTTTCTTTGAGGCCAACTTTACTTCAGCCTTTGAAGCAATTTGATAAGCATCTTCTACATTTCTTATTGTTACCATGCTCATCTCGTATTGAATTTCATATCTCAAGCCATTCATGTACCTGGTGAATTTTTCATTATCACTCTCATGACGACTTGCTCTAATGTTGAGTCTATAAAACTCCTCATTGTATTCCTTCACTGTCATCCCCTTCTATCTCAAATTTTGCATTCTCCGAAATAGATTAATTTGGTAATCTCTGGGTGTAAACTTGGATTTCATATTTGCTACCATCCTATCCCAAATTTTGATTCTTTTCTTGCCTTTGCAACACCTGTCAGCCTGTATTTCATCCCACCACAGTGTTGCATGCCATTTCAATCTAGTGACAACATGTTTAAACTTCTTATCCTTTTCTATATCCTCATAGTCGAAGTATTTATTTAGATCTCTAAACCAATATAGCAGCTCCTCAACGTCTAAGTTGCCTTCATACATCTGGATGTCCATTTTTTCTCTGGCACCTATTCTTGCAACAATTTTGAATAGACGTTCCTCTATAGCATATTCAACTACAACTTCTTCTTCTTCGGGCTTGCTTCATTCTCATTTTCAGATTCACTGACATCTCCAGTATCAACTGTTCATCTCTATGCTGTCTCCATAGCATTCAATCGAGCATGAATTTCTCTCATTTCCCTTTCCACAACTGGATCAGGCATGGGTCTGTATTGACGTCTTCTTGGTGGCATTGTTTAAATATTCTCCACACAAAATTTAAATCACAACTGTCCTCTTTCTTCCTTCACAAAAAAAAAAGTTGTTCGCTATGCTCTGATACCACCTGACGTAGCACCCCTACCTCAGTAGGTTCTACATGACCTCCCGGTATAAGGATCGTTCTAGATTTCCCTTGAGCCAGAATGGCTCTTTAGTTCCCACAGGAACCTTCACACATGTAACCATAGGTCGTTCTAGGGTTTATGCCTGTGCAAACCTCCACTCCACATGACCAACCAATGTGACCATGACCTTTACCTGGAAAGGCATTTTGGATTTCGCAACTTCGCGATTTATGTTGTTGAGCTCCTTTGACTTCTTTGACTCCCAAAACCTTGAAATGGGATAAAAAATCTACTAGATCCTCCCTTTATGCTTCAACCATGTGACCTCAGTCACGTCTTGGGGTCCACCTTCAAGTGCATCAGGATTTTGCGACTCGTGAGTTCACAATGCAACCTCTTCTCCCCTTCCCAAAGTCTAAACTTGTGACTTCTTCTCCTCAGATTGACGACCCTAAGCTTTCCATGATCTGACGGTCTATATTGTGTCAGAATTTCATGTATCAGGATTTCATGTATCAGGATTTCACAAATTATGAGATCTCCAAGTCATAAATTTCTCCACACTCCGACTCCTGCCGATATAGATCTAACGACGACTATTCCTCCCAAGATTATGAGTGTTGACAGACACTTAGCCTTAAATACCCCGCTGATCCACTGGATCTAATGGTTCGCGGTGAATCGATAGTTCTCCCTCCGAGAATTTCAATCGTTCATTTGAATTATCCATACTCTTGGCCAAATAAATCGGTGCCTCCTTTCTGAGCTTGATTTCTATAAGGTGACTTCAACCCTCATCTTCCTTTCGAACTCTTCAAAGCCTCTATCCCTCTAGAGCTTGGTTCTTATTGCAAACTCAAGGAATTCAATGGATTCTGCCCACACTCCTTGTGGCTTCATGATAATATCTTATAATCTGAACTCTCCAACTCTATGCGCTCCTTGTGACAGTAGCTCTTCAACCATTCCCTGGGTTGGAAAATCCTAAGACTTCAACTTTCCTGCGCACACCTTACACGACTCTGTCCTACACTTGCACTTCTGTTGGTATGAGAACAATGATATATCTCCTGAGATTTTCTGAGGTAAAACTCAGAATCTTGTCAACACACTCCTTGCGAACCCTTGTTGCACTCCTTGCAGGAATTCCCAGGACAAGAAATAATTTAAACTCATACTCTCCCTCTCACAGAATTCATACATTCAACATGAAATCATGCATACACACATCATTGAAACAAATGCATAAGAAAGCATATAAGCAAACTGTAAACATACCATTCAATAGATGTGAACAATATTCATCAAAACTCCATGAAATTGAGTCAAAGCATTCTTATATTAACTCAAGTGTCTCTGTACATGGGTTCAATAGAAACGACTATTTTCTTATACAATCTTCTACAATCTCTGGTCTTCTCTCCTATTCTTCTTGCTTCTAAGCTTCTAATTCTTACATTGAGAATAATCTTACTATATCATACATACAAGGGAGCTTTCTAGAGTTCCCCCCCCTACAACTCTAAACTAACAAATCGAAATAAAGTCTACAACTAATTTACATTTATTACAATAAATGCCTCCAACAAACAAATGAGAGAAACCGCTCATGATCTACGTTACAATTTACAAACCATAGAAGAAAACATATCTTTTCCATATATTAGATTAATGCTTCATCTTTTCAAATTCAAAATATATTCAAAATACACGTAGGTGCATTTCCAGTTGTCCTTCCACTTTTGCGCTTTCTTTGCTGTCTTGATTACGATGCTCCTGCATCAAGTTGGGTTGATATAATCCTCTTTGTGCACAATTGTTCGATATAACTAATTTACATCTTCTGCAAGAATATTGTCAGTCACAGGTTCCACATACCTTCCTCCTTCTGATGGATCCAATGGTGCAATAACTTTGTATTCTCTAGATTCAAATATCATCTTCCTTGCCTTCAAATTGATAATTTCCTGGTGAACAAAGGCCCAATCTAGACCTAACAAAGCCAGATATAACAAAGTATTATCCACTATCTCAATGACTTCAAAGTATGCCATGGTGCACACACCATCTAGATCTACTGGAATCCCTTTCAATCTACTAATAGGTACCACTCTATGATAATTTTCTAACTTCATCTGAATAGGTGAATACCCCAATTGAGGTTCTCCCATATCTTCCTAGGTCTTCTTTGGCAGAACATTGACTTCAGAACCTAAGTCTAGTATGATATCCCACATATTGAAATCTCCTATGTTTGCATTCAACCTGAATTATCCACTTGTTCTTCTCTTCTTCCATACTTGATTCACTATATTTACCCCTTCTTCCCTAGGATGACACTTTTCTAACATATTTTTCAATATTTGTAAAGAGTTTCTATCATTCATCAAATTTACACAAGATCCAAAAAAGTTTCTTAAGTTACTTACTTGCTCTGAAGGATTCTCTTTGCTGGTTTGATCAAATAATGGGGGCATGTCATACACTGGTACCTCATCTACTGTATTTGTTCCCGAAGTAGACGTAATTTTTTCTTTCAGAATCTCCTACCTAGCTTCTTTAAATATCTCTTTCTCTTTGCACACATCAAACCTCTGTTCAGGCGTTGTATTCTTCCTAACCCACTAGTATTGATCCTGATCCTTATTTTCTACATCTTCTCCTGTCTTGGCTCCACCTCTAGTCACTATGTTAATATTATTCCCTTCATCTTCTCTGTTTTCCACTACAATCCATTGCACATTCTGATTGTTCTGGTTCCTCTTGTCCTGTATCTTTATCAACAATGTTAGACAATCTTCTGTTTCATGGTTTGTTGCATGACAATACATGCATGTCGTGGGTGGTTGTGGAAAGTCTCTCTCATAGTGTCCAGGTTTCTGAAAATTGTGACACACTATTGGTCCTCGACCTCCTCCCAAGCCTCTTCCTCCATGACCTCCTTCTCTGAAGCCTCCTCCATTACCCTGATTATCTCTACGCAGTGTATTATACAGAGGTCCCTTATTGTACTGCGGCTATGCATTATTGTACTATGGTGGTGCTACACATTGTTGTGCATTGTTATACTTTGGTGGTGGTCCAAACTATTGTGTATTGTTGTACTACGGTGGTGGCTGAAACTGCTATGCGGTATTATATTGTGGTTGCCACGCATTGTTATACTACAGATGCTATGCAGTTTTTCCTATTATATGTTCAAACTACACCCTGTATGTATCTAAAACCATTTCTTTCATCATATCCAAAGTTCTATAGTCCTTATCTTTGTGTCCTACCGACTTACAAAAATTACAAAATGTACTCTTCGGTATTGTCTAATAATTATGCATCATGGGACAATGATAAGAATCATTCCCATGTATTTTACAAATCTCACACCATGGTCCTCTTGAAGATAAAGGGTTTGGCATACCCACTCCAATATACTGCACAAATAATAGGCACTCATTCTTGTGATTCCCTTTAGTTCTACATAATGTGCACCAAACCTCTTCCCTTTTCTCCTTACCTTTATTCCGATTCAACTGGAATTTCAAATTATTCAAGTCTTGCCTCAACTCTTCCACAACTAGATCTATCTGCTTATACTAATTTTCCTCTAGCTATAAGGAAGCTTACAGATCCTCATCCTGACTTTGGAATTTCTGTTGTCTCAAAGGATACTTCAAGTGTGGCAATAAAGACTTAACAAACAAATTTCTATGCTTCATATCAGTAATAGGGTATTTCAACTTACATTTTAGTCTCTTGAACTTCTGGTCCACCTCCCAGACTAATTCTCCTGGTTTCTACTTAATCTCTATCATTTCATTCATGAACTGGTCTTATGAACTTGGTTTCTAGAATTCATTTATTAATTGCCTCTTTACCTCTGCTATAGTTGTAGGCGCTCCCATTGAATTATTTGTTGCGAGACCCATGTACCCGTATAATGTGTGGTCTCTGAATATGATTTCCAACTGCGCAACCTCTATATCTTCATATGTAATCTTCTTTGCTGCCCATATATTCTCACAGATAAATAAATTCTTTTTTGGGTCATCTGACCCATCCCCTCAAAACTCTGTTAATCGAATAAATGGATATTGTCCTGCCATTGTGAAGTTTGTTGTACTACCACCTCCGTGCGGTGTATATACCTGACTGCTATTTGCTGAACTTGCACTTCTACTTGAGTTTCCACTTGACCCATGTCCTGTAAAAATTATTCTACCACTAATCACTTGCTGGTTAACAAGATTTTCTTCTTCAGATATATTAGTCGCACATGGGGTTGTGGGTTCCACACTAATTCATATCTGGAATGGAGAGCCTTATTCTGCGCTGGACCCATGAACTATGGTTTTCCTCTCATATGTGGCACACAATATATCCTCAATATTTCCTGTGGTGCGAAGATCCTCTACCTCTTCCTCATTGTTGTCCAAGCCCTCTCGCTTGACTACTTCCCTCTTATTGCTATTCATCTTATACTCGTAGGGTTGTCCGCTGTGCATCACACCTACTTTCCTTATGATATCCTTGGTCTATTCATCATCCATCATGATGGGGTCCATTGCTTCCTTCTTCTGGCTACTCTCCAGAGCCTTCTCCATATCTCAAATATTCCATAGTGCTTCCCTCAGCTCCCCCATGCGCATAGAGTGATCTAGCTATATGATTCCATGGTCATCACACCTTTTTCATGTAATATGATCTTGATCGATATGTAAAGAGACCTAATGTACCTTCCTATGGGTCCCTTCAATAAATCCTACTCTGCATTAGTATACGACTTCACTGTATCAAATGCAAATTCAGTAATAAACCCTGCAGTAATACCGTCTAACCAAAAATCCACTACACGTGTGAATTTATTATTAACCCTTTCCAGTCACCCAATGTTCTCAACAGTCCACTCTACTGGACTAATATGATTAGTCATATGGGTATCCTTCAACCTCAATAATCACTCCTGTAATAACTCTGGAAAGTAACAAAAATATTCTTCACGCAAATCAGTAAACACACACCTTTGCAGATATTGACGCGGTGTATACCTGAAACCCTTATTATCTTTTTGCATGAACTCTAGCTTCTTTGTCTCAAACCATCTTTCAATCTCTTGTTTCATAGGATTCCATTCTCTAAAAATCCCTTTTTACCACTACATCTTATTCACCAAACCCCTTCCAGGATATTCTTCCGAGTTCTAGCCGACAACAAAACCATTTGTTGGATGTATGGGTTGACCCGGGTTCTACCTTAGTTCTCCAACGAAACCCTTTTCACCATCGACCCTTCTAGTAAACTAGAAGGATACACCGTGCATAGAGTTCACAACACAGTCTTACCTGAGATGGCTTATGGGTGATTGCAGGACACAAATGTCTGCAATCATGGAAAATGTTGGGGATGTTCTTTTTACTTCTTCTTCTAATTTAACATATATTCTACCATAAAATTCATCATATCTACCATTTTATCCATTCAATAACATATATTCTGCATACCCATTTTACTGCACACTGTAAATAAACTTTAACAGATGCATTCATTTATCCATTCATTCATTATAGAGCACATAAAAGAAATAGAGCACACATAGAGACTCCATTTTATCGTGGTTCACCCCCTGGGATATGTCCACAAATATATTCTTCTTATTTCTTATTCTTCATTAAAATTGCAGTGCATGCATTACATCATAGGGTTTAAGAATGGTGAGGCTAACCAACATTGCACCAAGCTCTACAACTTGTGACCTGACCCTCAATTACATCTCAACTCCGACTCCATCCGAGCTCTACAACTCTCAACAAAATACAAACTTCAACTCAAAACTAAAAAGGATGCTCAAAGTACTCCGCTCATTCCAAAGTTCAATGATAAGATCTGATATGATATGATGATCTCCCTAGATGCCTCATACATCCTTTATTTATACTACAAAATGGGAAAAAACCCTTACATTATGACTAAAAAATCCTAATCCTAAGTGGACTCAACTTGTCCACTTTCTAACTTCCTTCTGTGCAGTTGGTATTAGATCCAAGTGTTCCTTGTGTTGATCTTCCTTCTTTCCTAGCACACTACTTCCTTTTCCCTTTGTCGCGCTACTTTTCCTTCTTTCATGGCACATGTTTTTTCCTTTGGTCCATTCTTCCTCCATAATGCGCTTAACTCCAAAAATTTCTTACTCCAACAACAAGTCTATGTTTGGGTGGAATGCTCGTCCCAAGCAACTTGTTGCAAAACCATTTTTAAAAGATAAGCGTTTTATCTTATTTATGTGTTGCAATATGAGTTTAACTGCTGTGTATTAACTCTATGTTTGATAATGATTTATATGTTGTTGTATTTGAGTTTATTAGCTACATTTTATGTTTAGCATTCTATAGATGCATATAATTAATGGTATCAAACATTAGTAAATCTATGTGTAATTCATAACTGACAATCTATTGTAAATTAGTCAACATAATTTTTTTAATTTATGTGTAATTCCACATGTAATGGACCTCAATTGGGTTGGAGAAAGTTACACAAATCACCAAGAGGGAAGTGTCCTCCAATGGATGGGACATTTATAGATGACCCTGGGACACATATATTTCCATAGGATCTTGGGATTGCTCCTCCTCTTGCTTCCTTTTCATTTCCTCTTCTTCCTTTGTGCTTCTTCTGCTGCTACTACTTTTGCTTATGCTTTAGCTTTCATTACTTCTTCTTGTATTTTGCACCCAAATTGTTCTTCATTTCTTTTATTTTGTTCCTCTTTGATATTAATTCAACAACTTCTACTGATTTTCTCTTTCTCTCCTCTTCCTCCCATTATTTAATATTTTTTTTTTTATTCTTTCTTTTCTATTTTACTGTTGGTCTGGATTCCTCTTCTTGTTTCTTATTTTTCTCTGCTTCATATTTTAACCCGATTTCCTCTTCTTTCCTCTTTTCTTGTGCTTCTCTAGCTCTCTTTTCGTCTTATATTTCCCCCCTGTGTTGAGAGATACTTCCTCTTCTGATAATTAAATTGTCATAAGTTCTAGACATGCGATGGATTTCTTCTTCTTCCCAGGTTTCTGACTCAGAATTCCATCTATACTTTTAGTTATAACATTGCATATTGATGACTCCTTAGGGGTCATGTATGTGGAATATTTCCTCTCCAAAGTGGAACAAAGCTAAGGTGTTCACCTCTTATTGGTATTATTTGATTTCTTTTAATGAGTATGAACCTACCCAAACTGTCAGAGGTGGCCAGATTGCCTTCTTGTCTCTGCACATAAATGCACATACTCCATGTATCATTGTCTGATAGTCAATTTCCTGCAAAACCAACCTGTCCGGGACAAATTTAGGGAGAATATGAAGGGTTTTAATGGTCACATAAAATTTTATGTAGGTTCCATGTTAAAGTAGGTACTATTCACCTAATCGACCTATAATGTCTAGATCTTTGTCAGTCATATAGGGCGCTGGTGAGCATAATAGGAGTTGGTAAAGGGGATATAGAAACTTTTCACAAATTTTGTGGTACTTGAACCGATAATTGTGCTCCCATATTACTTTGAAATAGATATTAATTGGGGGATTTATTGGCTTCCATGCCCAACCCATCCTTGGGTATACACGGATTACACACATCATGTCTAGTAGATAAGTTGATACGTGAAAACTAGGGTATTTTTCAAGAGCCACGTGTTTGGCAACATTGGTTTCTTGTTTCACTGTTGAGTATAGAATGTCTTTCTAGTTGAAACATTATCCCTAGAATATAACATAATAAATCATGGGAATCCAATATATCTTGAATTTATTTGCATCTGGTTCCCCATAGGTCCTACACACCATGGCCATTGCATATTGATACAATAGCCTGAGAGCATTTGTAGGGTACTTTTTTGAAGTCCTAGTTTTGAAATGTTTGCTAAGTTTGTAGCATTCCTTTAAGAGGTCTCTAGGATTGTGAAGAAAAATATTCACCAACTCATCATCTGAGATATTTTCACTCTCTTCTAAATGATAGCAGGAAGTAAATGTCAAAGGTTGGAAAGAACCAACTGGCTAGAATTTTGCACTGATTATATGTTTGCTTTACTATCCATGAGATAAATTATGCATAGGGGAATATCATTGCACAAGCTTCCATCTTATATAGCTTATATTTATTGATGGCCTTGAATACCTTGATATCATGATATTGCTCCGGAATTTGAGGGAAGGTTTGGTTAATAAGCATTTGATAAATCTCCCCCCATTTGAATGTGATCTCTTTATCAATGAGGCTTTTGGTATCATCATAAACCACCCTAGGAGTATCAACATATTCTTCCTCCTCATACCTGGCTACGAGAACCTATTCAATGGGAGCATTTTCTAGGTTATGGGATCCTTTTCTAGGTGGAGACATGTTTCGACCTACCAATAACAAGCTAAATCACAATAGAAATTTTTTGATAGTAGTTCAAGAAAAATAAAATAATAAGCATAATGAAAGTGAGCTAACTCTTCTATTTTCCATAGAAAAGAGGTTCATGAGTTGAGGGATAATCTCAATGGAGTTCTTCATTGAGAGAAGAATATATATTAATAGATTTTTATAGGGTTTCTAGGGCATCGACATGAATATAGATTCACTGTCGATACATGCTATATCGGTAGTGAAACCGTATTTTTGTCTGTTGTTACAAATTTCTTTATTATGCACTGGATTTCAAATATCTCTAAGCGTTGGGTTATGCCGATTCCTCACACTATAGTTTTAATACCCAATCCTCCCTGTTGACGATTAAAATCACAACGAGGATGTCGCTCGCAAAGTATTAATTAAGCCTAATAATTATAATATAATGAGACATATAATGCTAGTAGGTGGGACCCCCTTGTAGATTGGGAGATCAGATCTGGTTCTTATTTCATGTTTATGCTGCTGTTCGACACTGCTTACATAGTTCTAATTGTGACAAGTGAATGATGATTAAGGCATGTTATGTTTTGTTCTAAGCTCTGATTTCATGTTACGATGGCCTATGTTATCCATTGCTACCATTGCTACCTGTTCCGGGATTCGTTACTTTCACACCTACACAATAGATATGTTAGTAAAAATACATAAGAGAAGTTTAAAAGAGGCAAAATAAATATAAACAAAATGCAAAAATAAAAGTTTGAACTATGCTACTATGCTACACTACATGCATTGAAATTAGGATGATCGTTGTTAATCGTAGCTATGCAATTTATTGATTTATATGAAGGCATGATTGATATATGTTATGGTGTAGTTGGCGATGGTTAAACGTGACATGGGTGGTGCTCTTGGTAATTAGTGGATGTTGGTTTCAATGCATGTTTAATTGAATGGATTAGTGGATTAGTGGGCGGGCCTGTACTAAGGAATTGAATGACTGGAGGGTGAAGGCAAAGTGCATTTACTACACGTCACTCATACTCCTTCCATTGGATGCCACCCTAGTTAGGATATTTTTCAACTGTGTTTTGCTATGGTTAGGCTCTGACTTTCAAGCAGAGGAAGAACTGCTCGGACAAGCTCGCGTTTTAAGGTGATTTTGGTAACAAGTACGTATTTTCGCCATCCATGAATCTTCTCTGGTTATGAAATAGATATTGGCTTAGAATGTATGGGTCTGTGATTTCCTTAAGTATGGCAACTGTGTAAATTTGTGATATTTTTCTGGAATGAATCATTGGTGGATTTCATCGAAATACTGTTTGAAGTCACAATGTTATTGGTCATTATGAGTGTTAGCAACCATAAAGGATCTTTGTCATCTTTGTTGTATTTAGTTGGAGGGTTTCATTTGGTCTAGAGTGGATAGCTGTATCCATGCATTCATATCACCATACCCAATCTTTTTCTATTATGGGGTTTACTGGGTTTGAAACGCCTTGTGTCACTGAGCATTGTTTCACTTGGGTATGGGTTTTTTATGTTACTAAGGGTTGCGCAGTGGGTTATATTGCTTCTTCTTGGCTCTATTTGATCTCAGCATTGTTATTTGGTTGATTGGGAGAGCCACGAGGGTTATACCCTACATGTTCTAAGTGTGTTACAAGGCCAAAATGGAGCTTTGCTCCTCTGTTCATAATATCTCTTATCTCGTGAACTGTCACCCCATCTGTGAATTTGTTGGTGGTATATACTATGTGTGCATCATTGGTCTCAAAGGTTCTCACCCGATGATGGGATTCAACTTCAGTCTCCTCGCGTTGGTCCACAAAGTGAACACTTGATTTCTCAAGCCCGAGTTTTGAATAAGGGAACCGTTATGGCTGGTCGGGTATACTATTGGTTGTTATGAGTTGTTGGTATATTGTTGATAGTGTTCGATGTATGGCTCGTATCTGTTGCTTCTGTTAATAGTGGTGTTGGTTTTGGTATTTAGTCATTTAAAGGCTTCGTGCGTGATGCATATGTGTGGCGTTCCTACAACGTGTTAGGTTGAGTTAGTGATTATTGTGACTGTGTGTTTTAATTTCCATGGGAGTATTGCAATCGTGATGATTATGGTATGGACATCCACTATATATTCTATGAATATTATTGATTGCGTCATCAGAGATGGTCACGGGTTTTAAACAAAATGGTTTTGTTGCAAATTTGGTAAATTTATGAGTTGAGATCAGGCTTACTGTTGCTACCTCATTATATTGATTGATAGCCCATAATTATGGATGCTTAGATTCATATTAGTTGGACCTGTACAGTCACAAAAATATTCTACGCTTTTTTGAATGGTCTGTGCATTCCAAGCATATTATGAATTAAAATGGTGATTGCTATCTGTGTGTTTAAGTGGCAAGTCAAGATCTTTGCAGTTTAAATATTGATGGTTATATTTGACTGTCCATTATATGCGTTGATGAATATCATGCATCATTGTAGAGATAGATATAGGTTCTGTGAAAGTTTAAACCCATTTCAATTTAATTATTAAATGAATTGAAGGACAAAATCAAACACTACTTTTGAGTTTGTATTTGAGGATTGAAATAATTCGTGGGCAGTGGTTGATGAGTTAATACTGGACAGAGTAGAAATAAGTGGCTGATTATTCATTTGGGGATTGTTTTAAAGGATTAAATGGATAAATGAGAAGAAAAAAAACTCCTCTACGGATTGTTGTGGAATGCATACTGCCTTGTTTTGATGACACTGTGTTACAGATTGATTGCGAACAATGAGAGAGTTAATGGACATAATTGTTTGAATTTTACACAGTAGTTGTTCTTTTGGCACAGTGATCATTTTGGTTGGTGTTGGATCTTTTAAGTTGATATGGAATGATTTTATGGATTACTTAATTAATTTTATGAACAATACTCGCTCTCTTTCCCTACCATTACTTCGCTTTTCACTAATTACAACTCCCTCACCTTCCCACATCCATTTTTCACTCCCTGTTCTTAAAATTTAATTACAATGAAGAGAATTCTATTTTGAAATAGTTTGAAATCACAGTTTCTTGGTTGGAACACAGTGATATATTCTTTGGTTTACATTACATGTGATTTTTTGTTGTCTTTGAGCAATAACCATGATTATTTTCCCTCTCATTTTATCATTTTTTGCTCAATACAAACCCCTCGCATATCCCAGAACCTTTGGTTCACCCCTTTCTCATTGAAAACAGTTGAAAAAATTGTATGGATTGGATCGCATGAGTCTGATATGTGGTTGAGCCAAAATCTATTTCATATTTTTAAGGAGTTGTCATGTATGGTTGTTAAAGGAACCATTTTCTAATCAATCATGCATGCAGGAATGATCTTTTTTAGTTGAGGTAACCATGGAAAAGGCAACCGAGGGAGAGGTAATTGGAACAGAGGCCCAAGAAGGCCAAGATTCTCCATACACTTTGACGCTGACTCACAAGAGTTAGTCCAATTGTTTCAGGATGGTTTTTTCAATTGGATTAGGAAGGGAGTGGTCCAACCTAGGCTTGAAAGGCCTCCCTTCCAAGCTCCATAAGCCCCTAGTATTATCGTGCCCTTGCATGTATTATTGCAACCCGAGGTTCCCAAAAATGACAGATGGAAAGAGATTGTCCACTCGATAGTCTCCCAACATCATGGCTGGCCAAATTTGTCCTTACCTGCTCCCCCGCCTATTAACCAGATTGTCCAATCTTCACTTGTCCACTCACCAGTTCAGTCCTCTCATGCTAGAAAAAGGTTGAAAACCGAGGCCCACCATGCCCTTGACAAAGGAAAAGCCACTGTTGCCCCTTCCTCACCCTCCAATGGCTCTGATAAATCCGTGTCTTCTCGGATGCATTTGAGGGACGATTGTTCTCATGTGATTAGTATGATTAGGCCTAAATGCTCAACGCATCCAAAGGAAAATTTAGAGAAAGCAAAGGGTGACAACAACAATCAAGGAAATATTGCATCTCAGAGTGGAAAATATGGTTTTTGAGTTTTATTTTATTTATTATGGATGACAGTTGACTTCAAAAGTTTTGGACAACATGTTTTCTTTGGATATATGAGTAATATATTTTTTTGAAAACAATTTCAAATATCAATGAGATAGTTGTCAAATGTGAATGTGATGATGGGAGTCACAAGGAGGGGTGTTTTTCTTAATTAACTAGTTATGTTATGATTGTTAAGAGCTAAAGGGAGTCACAAGGGGTCCCACCTACTAGTTATTATTTATTTGAAACCCTTATTATGATTATTACTTTTCCCCCTTAACTAAAAAGTTGGTTGAGTTTTTAGTTAACTTAACTAATGAGGTAGTTCAACTACTTCAACCAATTCTGATTTTCTTAAAGGCAAAAGGAAAGGGAGGATAAAAGGAGAAGCATACTAAGGTTTTCTCTTTGAGTTTATGCTGAGATAGTTCATTTTTCATTCATTCCTTAATTTATCACAAGCCTAATTATTTTTTATGATAGCAGGGTCTTATTGTAGACAACAACATTCATGGTTGAATTACATCATTCAGACACTTGTTTTTCAGAGGTGTTGATCTATCTTTGATAGTCTGTGTAGACTTGTCTGTTTGTGAATTAGTTTTCATGATTGACAAAGGCTATTGTGCAGAGTCAAGTGGGTAGCAATCTGTGGCAAGATGATCCAACTTTTAGAGTTTATTTTTTGATTTTATGTCAGAGGTCCTTTTGTATGTTCTATCGAGGATGTCTAGGTTTGACTTTGGTCCGAAATTTCAGCATGATATTTTTAAAGAGAATGACTCTTTGGTGAATAGGAATGAAATAAAGGATTGATTTATGTCTCCTTTGTGTTGATGATCATCTTGGTGTCTTTAATTCTGTCTTTACATTTTTTTTCAACAACTATTATGTTCAGAAAATCATATTAAAATGAATTTTCCAGCAAGCTTTTATTTGTGAAAAAGACTAGCCTAAGCACTTGTAATTGATACTTGTGAGTTAGGATTTTATTTTTGATGGCTATAAACCTAGGGTGACATTCCCGTATATTTTTTTTTAGCCAAGAAAAATCTGAAAATGCTTGAGTAAGATCATTTCATATCTTTTCTTAATGACTGTTCCTATTGCAAGGCATCCCAATATTGAGCCCGGTCTTCAAGATATGACCAACATTTATTTGAACCTGTTTAACACCATTTTAGACACTACCAATACTCATGCTAAGCTTAATCATTCATGGGCAACAATTGAACAAGATATTAGTGCCCAAGAATGTTGGGAAGCTAGACGTAGACAACCTAGAAATCAACAGTAACCTTCTTGTTTCTTCAGTTTTTTCCTTTCTTTCATGTCCTTAGATTCTCGTGTTTCTAGAATAGGAAGAGGCTTGTCACCTGAAATTAATCCTATTTTTGAAATAGGAATAAGAAATGTTGTATTATCTATCCAACAAAGTGATCTAAGGATAACTTTGTCTGATTCTTCAAGTTTGTCTTTTTATCATTCACCTATGATCGACAAGATGGAATCCAGTGGTAGCTCTGGTGTCACTGGAAGTGCTTCCTCTTCTCAATATTCATCTTCTTTAGTGATTGGTAGCTTATATAGCCACCATATCCATGTACCATCTACCACAAATCCCACCAAATTCATTAAAAAATATGGGATTTTTCAGTTTGAAGAAGATGCCACAACCACACCATGGCATGTGTCCTATCCTCTTAACCTAGCACCTACTACTCGTCCACTTCCTAAATTCAAAGAACATCTTCCTAGATTTTCAGGAAATAATACTCTCACTATGAACAAACACCTGGTGGCATTTTCTAATGCTTGTCACAACATAGGGGCCAATGACAATGATACTTGCATGCACTTATTCATCAATTCCTTGGAAGGAAAGCCTACGAACGATTTAACCAAGCCGCTTTCATGCATGACTACAATGCATTACCTTCCCCATACCATCATAGGCTTGAGGAAAAATCCATTGATAATATTAGTTCCGCTCTGCATACTTGTTCAAAGTATGAAGAGAAGCTTGAAAGAACAGGTCTTCCTCAGGGAGAATCAGTTAAACAAACATACATGTCTGATCTCTTACAACTAGTACAAGATATGAACAATTGTATGATAGAATTGAGCTAAAAGGGACTATCTCACCTTTCACCCTTGAAGCTTTATCCTCTTCTACACCTCCCTTTAGAAACCCAATTGAAAATAATTTTCAGCCTAAAGTTATCTTTCCTCGAAGTTGGTGTAACTTTTGCGAGGAACACCACAAGGAAACCACATGTGAAGTAAGAAAGAGTGCCAATGATAAGATCTTTGGTAAAATACCAGAAACTACTATCACTGTCCTAGATTTTGCAGAGCCAGAAAATGTCATGATCATCAATACTAGAGGGAAAATTTGATCCTCCCCACAATTCTTCTAGCCCGAGCTCATCCTCACCTACTGCTACTGTCCAGGTTCCTAAGGTTCCTGATAGTGAAGGAACAAATTCCCCTCTCCCCTATTCCAAGTACAATATATTGAATCAGTTGGCCAACATTAAAGCAGATGCAACCCTTCTGGACATGGTTTTCGTCCCTGAGAAACATAGGCATCTGAAACAATTCATGGAAGGAAAAGCTTCCATTGTAGCCAACCTCTCTAAAGAGGTGAAGGAAGAGGACTCATCTCTAAATAAGGTTGGTGTGAATAACTTTAGGTACCATGTAAAAAATACCCCTTTTTATATTTCTGTAAATATTATGGATAATATTTCCCATTGTTGCCTCATTGATGGCGGTTCGATCCCAAGTGTGATGTCAAAGATTATTATGGAAGATCTAGGCTTGTCTTGTACATATGAAAATTCCAGAAGCATGCTCTCCTATAATATTCTAAAACAAACAACCATAGGCGATATTAAGGATGTCACCTTAGTTTTGTGCGCTCATCCTGAAATAAGGACAACCCTCAGCATTCAGGTAATCGATATGCCTGTAAGAAATTACTTAATTATCTTGGGAAGAGATTGGCAAGCCTTAACAAGTGGATACCTCTCACTCGACGGGACACATTTATACGTGCCTCAGAATGGTAAGAAGATTATAGTTCTTAGAGAGGGAAGAATTTCACCCTACATAGAGAGTGTTCCACAATCTAATGTAAACTATATCGAAGAGGATCTAGGACTGTATTCCATCTTTTTTGAGGAGGAGAATATTCCTCTGGAACAAATCGATTTAGATGATGATATGTGGAACATGCGATTTGATGGTTCATGCTCTAATGAAGGTAATGGGGCTGACATTATCTTGGTTTCCCTTGTAGGGAAAATTCATAATTTTTCCTACAGGTTGGAGTTTGCTTGTATGAACACTGTCACTGAATTCAAAGCTTTATTATTATGCATTGAAAATGCCTATAATCATGGTTGTGGTCACCTTTCAGTTTTTGGAGATTATGAGCTTGTTGTGAACCTAGTATGTAGAATATACTCTCCAAGCAACAAACTAATGGAACGATATACCCAAACATTTTAGGCACTTATCTCGAACCTATTATCTTTCAACATCACTCATGTTAAGAGGGAGTTGAATTCAATGGCTGATCGGTTCACTGTCTTTGCAACTTCTCCTAATCAACAAACTTTGCCTCAGAGGCCTGATTGTTATTTTCAATCTTTATATCATCCACATATCCCTGACAATGTAGAATCTTGGTAGGCCGTCCCTGATGATGAGAGAATTCATGCTTTCATTCAAGATGAGACTCTTAAGCCTGAGGAAATGATATCCATAGAAGACAACAAGATTCCTAAGAGCTTGACTCCTCTTGAGAGTTCGTTTTCATCGAGTGATGTAGGAAATAAAGAGAAACAAAGAGAAGAGAAGTAAACAAAGAAGGTGGGTAAAACCATCTCTTTGAACATTGGGGCACTCAAATCTTCAAGGAATGTTAAAATAAGTGCCCAATGTTCTGATAAAGAAGAAATGAGGTTTGTCAATCTACTTGGTGAATTCTACGATGTTTTTGCTTGGTCTTATAAGGATATTCATGGTTTTGATCCTGGTCTTATACAACGTGCTATCCCCATCAAGGAACACATGAAACCAATTAGGAAAAAAAAAATACCTATTAAATATACATTTAAAGCAATCTTTCAAAGGGAGTTGGAAAATTTCTAAAGGGCTGGGATTAGTTTTCCAGTCTACCCTAAATGGGTTTCCAATTGGTTACTTGTTTCGAAGACCACTGATCATATTAGAACTTGCATTAATTTTCTCACTTTTATTCAGGCTATTATTAGAGATCCTTTTTCTCCCCTCAATATGGAAATGATTTTGCAACAGGCTGTAGGATCACAGATGAGGCCCTTACTTGAAATTTTTTTGGGTTACAGTAAAATCAAGGGAAAAAGGGAAGATGTTCACAAAACCACGCTTATCACAAATTGGGGTACCATGACTTATAAATTCCTGTTTTATGGCTTACCTGATGCAAGTACCACTTTTAAAAGGCCCATACACACAACTCTTGATGAATTGATCAATATCCATACCTACCTTGATGATCTAATAATATGTGTTAAGGGGCTAATAATTACCGCAGAGTTCCAAGTGTTATTTATGGGTCCTTTCAAAATTGCTTTTGTCCTGGACACTAACTTTTACATTCTAAGGGATTTACATGAGCAATTGTTTTTCTACAACACTAACGGTTCTCACTTGAAACATTATGAGGGACCAACATGAAAATTTCTGATGTTTGGATTTTCTGTATACTAGTAACCTAGCTCTTCTTTCAATTTTGCGGTTTTCTTTTTTGCTTTACAATATTTTGATTTTTTCTTTCTGTTTTAAAACATTTCTTACTGCTTTTACTTTTTTGTAATTTATTTGCTGATGTTTTGATTTTCACAATTTTATTTCTGTCACGATTTGGTTGCTTACCATATTTTAGTTAATTCGGTCAAAATAAGACATTGGATCAGTTCTTCCATAGTGTCACTCCTGCCAGATATTGTTGGTCAATAACAATCAAGATTACATAGTTGAAACACACTTGAATTTGTTATCTGCTTTCACTTCTGTCTTATAAAGAATTGGTTATCTCCTACTTCTTTTTTCCTTTTCTTCATCCATTTGAAAATTAAGAGAGAAATTCCATATTTTTTTTCCTTGAAGTTAAGAACCGATCCTGGTTGACTGATTATGCACACAGTGGTAAAGTCCCTCATACTTAATACTTTTCATGAGCTATTCCCGAGTTCTTGGTCATTTTTCCATTAAATCCTCTCACTTCCCCCTGTTGCATAATATTCTTGTTTATACCTTCTGGACCTGTTGTTCTTGGTCTACAAAACCATGAGTTCTGAGTTCTAAATCTGTTGAAAACAAATTTCCTTGTGGAGTCGCCAGTTTTTTGACGATTAAAATCACAACAAGGATTTTGCCCACAAAGTATTGCTTAAGCCTAATATTTATAAGCTAATGAGATATATAATGCTAGTAGGTGGGACCCCTTTGTAGATTGGGATATCTGATCTGGTTCTTATTTCATGTTTATGCTGCTGTTCGACACTGCTTACATGGTTCTAATTGCGACAAGTGAATGATGAGTAAGGCATGTTATGTTTTGTTCTAAGATCTAATTTCATGTTACGATGGCCTATGTTATACATTGCTACCATTGCTATCTATTCTTGGATTCTTTACTTTGACCCCTGCACAATAAACATGTTAGTAAAAATACATAAGAGTAGTTGAAAAGAGGCAAAAACAATATAAACAAAATGCAAAAAGAAAATTTTGAACTATGCTACTATGATACACTGCATGCATTTAAATTAGGATGATCATTGTTAATCCTAGCTAACAAGTTAATATCTATGCGATTTATTGAGTTATATGAAGGCATGATTGATATGTGTTATGGTGTAGTTGGCGATGGTTAAACATGACATGGGTGGCACTCTTAGCAATTAGTGGATGTTGGTTTCAATGCATGTTTAATTGAATGGATTAGTGGATTAGTGGGCTGGCGTGTACTAAGGAATTGAATGACTGGAGGCTAGAGGCAACATGCATTTACTGCACATCACTCATACTCCTTCCACTAGCTACCACCCTAGTCAGGCTATTGTTCAATTATGTTTTATTGTAGTTAGGCTCCGTCTTTCAAGTGAAGGAAGAACTGCTCGGCCAAGCTCACGTTTTAAGGTGATTTTGGTTACATGTATGTCTTTTTTCCATCCATGAATCTTCTCTGGTTATGAATTAGATATTGGCTCAGAATGTATGGGTCTATGCTTTCCTTAAGTCTTGCAACTATTTAAATTTTTGATATTTTTATGGAATGAATCATTGGTGGATTTCATTGCAATAATGTTTGAATTCACAGTGTTATTGGTTGTTCTGAGTGTTAGAAGCCATAAAGGATCTATGTCATCTTTACTGGATTTAGTTGGAGGGTTTCATTTGGATTAGAGTGGATGGCTGTCTCCACGCATTCATGTCACCATACCCAGTCTTTTGCTGTTATGGGGTTTACTGGGTTTGAAACGCCTTGTGTCATTGCGCATTGTTTCACTTGGGTATGGGTTGTTCATGTTACTGATGGTTGCACAATGGGTTATATTTCTTCTTCTCGGCTTTATTTTATCTCAGTGTTGTTAGTTGGTTGATTGGGAAAGCCACAAGGGTTAGACCCTGCTTGTTCTAAGTGTGTTACAAGGCCAAAATGGAGCTTTTCTCCTCTGTTCATAATCTCTCCTATCTCATGAACTGTCACCCCATCTGTGAATTCGTTGGTGGTATATCATGTGTGTGCACTGTTGGTATCGAAGGTTCTCACCCGATGATGGGAGTCGACTCTAGTCTCCTTGCATTGGTCCACAAAGTGAACCCTTGATTTCTCAAGCCCGGGTTTTGATAAAGGGAACCGTTATGGCTGGTCGGGTATACTGTTGGTTGTTATGAGTTGTTGGTATATTTTCGACAGTGTTCGATGTCTAGATTGTATTTTTCTCTTATGTTGACAGTGGCGTTGGTTTTGGTATTTAGTCACTGCAAAGGATTTGTGCGTGATGCATGGATATGTGTGGCGTTCCTATAGCATTTTAGTTTGAGTTAATGATTACTGTGACTGTGTGTTTTAATTGCCATGGGAATATTGCAATCGTGATGATTATGCCATGCCCATCCACTTAATATGCTATGACTATTATTGATTTCTCCATCAGAGATGGTCACAGGTGTTAAACAAAATTGTTTTGCTGCAAATTTGGTAAATTTATGAGTTGAGATCAGGCTTACTGTTGCTACCTCGTTATATTGATTGATAGCCCAACATTATGGATGTTTAGATCTAGAGTAGTTGGACCTGTACATTCACATAAATACTTTGCGTTTTTTCGAATGGTTTGTGTATTACAAGCATAGTATGAATTAAAATGGTGATTGTTGTCTGTGTGTTTAAGTGGCAAGTCAAGATATTTTCAATTCAAATATTGATGGTTATATTTGAATGTCCATTATATGCGTTGATGAATATCATGCATCGTAACAGAGATATATACACGTTTTGTGACAATTTAACCCCATTGCAATTTAATTATTAAATGAATTGAAGGACATAATCAGGCACGACTTTTGAGTCTGTATTTGATGATTGAAATAATTCATGGGCAGTGGTTGATGAATTAATAATGGAAAGATTAGAAATAAGTGACTGATTATTCATTTGGGGATTGTTTTAAAGGATTAAATGGATAAATGAGAATAAAAAAAACTCCTCTACAGATTGTTGTGGAATGTATACTGTCTTGTTTTGATGACATTGTGTTACAGATTGACTGCGAAGAATGAGCAAGTTAATGCACATAATTGTTTGAATTTTACATAGTAGTTATTATTTTGGCACAACGATCATTTTGGTTGGTGTTGGATATTTTAAGTTGATATGGAATGATTTTATGGATTACTTAATTAATTTTATGAACAATACTCACTCTCTTTCCCTACCATTACTTCGGTTTTCTCTAATTACAACTCCCTCGCCTTCCCACATCCATTTTTCACTCCCTTATCTTAAAATTTAATTACAATCAAGAGAATTCTATTTTGAAACAGTTTGAAATCACAGTTTCTTGGTTGGAGCATAGTGCTATATTCTTTGGTTTACATTACAATTGATTGTTTGTTATCTTTGAGTAGTAACCATGATTCTTTTACCTCTCATTTTATCATTTTCCTCTCAATACAAACCCCTCACATATCCCAGAACCTTTTATTCACCCCTTGCTCATTGACAACAGTTGAACAATTTGTATGGATTGGATTGCATGAGTCTAATACGTTGTTGAGCCAAAATATATTTCATATTTTTAAGGAGTTGTCATGTATGGTTGTTAAAGGAACTATTTTCTAATCAATCAAGCATGCATGAATGATATTTTTCATCCGAGGTAGCCATGGCAGAGGCAACCAAGGGAGAGGTAATTGGAACAGAGGCCCAAGAAGGCCAAGATTCTCCATACACTTTGACACTGACTCATAAGAGTTAGGACAATTGTTTCAGGCCAGATTTTTCTATTGGATTGGGCAGGGAGTTGTCCAACCTAGGCTTGAAAGACCTCCCTTCCAAGCTCCACAAGCCCCTAGTATTCCCGTTCCCCCGCATGTCTCATTGCAACCCGAGGTTCCTAGAAATGACAAATGGCAAGATATTTTCCACACGACAGTCTCCCAACATCGTGGCTGGCCCAATTTGTCCTTACCTAGTCCCCCACCTATTAACCAGATTCTCCAAGATGCATCTGTCCACTCACCAATTCGGTCCTCTCATGCTATCAAAAGGTTGAAAACCGAGGCCCACCATGCCCTTGACAAAGGAAAATCCACTGCTGCCTCTTCCTCACCCTCCAATGGCTCTGATAAATCTGTGTCTTTCTGAATGCATTTGAGGGACGATTGTTCTCATGTGATCAACAAGATTAGGCCTAAAGGCTCAGTGAAACCAAAGGAAAATTCAGAGAAATCAAAGGGTGACAACAACAATCAAGGAAATATTGCATCTCAGAGTGGAAAATATGGTTTTTGAGTTTTATTTTATTTATTATGGATGACAGTTGACTTCAAAAGTTTTGGACAACATGTTTTCTTTGGATATATGAGTAATATATTTTTTTGAAAACAATTTCAAATATCAATGAGATAGTTGTCAAATGTGAATGTGATGATGGGAGTCACAAGGAGGGGTGTTTTTCTTAATTAACTAGTTATGTTATGATTGTCAAGAGCTAAAGGGAGTCACAAGGGGTCCCACCTACTAGTTATTATTTATTTAAAACCCTTATTATGATTATTAATTTTCCCCCTTAACTAAAAAGTTGGTTGAGTTTTTAGTTAACTTAACTAATGAGGTAGTTCAACTACTTTAACCAATTCTAATTTGCTTAAAGGAAAAATGAAAGGGAGGATAGAAGGAGAAGCATACTAAGGTTTGATCTTTGAGTTTATGTTGATATAGTTCAGTTTTCATTCATTCCTTAATTTATCACAAGCCTAATTATTTTTTATGATAGTAGGGTCTTATTGTAGACAACAACATTCAGGGCCGAATTACATCATTTAGACACTTGTTTTTCAGAGGTGTTGATCTATCTTTGATAGTCTGTGTAGACTTGCGTGTTTGTGAATTAGTTTTCATGACTGACAAAGGCTATTGGGCAAAGTCGAGTGGGAAACAATCTGTGGCAAGATGATCCAACTTTTAAAGTTCAATTTTTTATTTTCTGTTAGAGGTCCTTTTGTATGTTCCATCGGGGATGTCTAAGTTTGACTTTGGTCCAAAATTTCTGCATGAGATTTTGTAAAGAGAATGACTCTTTGGTGAATTTGAATGAAATAAAGGATTGCTTTATGTGTCATCTATCTTGATTATCATCTTGGTGTATTTACTTCTATCTTTACATTTTTTTTCATCAACTATTATGTTCAAAAAATCATATTAAAATGAATTTTCCAGCAAGCTTTTATTTGTAAAAAAAACTAGCCTAAGCACTTGTAAATGATACTTGTGAGTTAGGATTTTATTTTTGATGGCTATAAACCTAGGGTGACATTCCCATATATTTTTATTTAGCTAAACAGAATCTAAAAATGCTTGAGTAAGATCATTTCATATATTTTCCTCAACATTTATTTGGCACCATACCGAGGAGATCTTCAATATCTCTCTGGTTAATTTTATACTTGATTATCATCGAATACATTTTTTTTTCTAATACTGATTCTTTGACTGTTTTATTTCTTA
The DNA here is from genome assembly GCA_009831015.1 of Picea engelmannii. Classification (NCBI taxonomy): domain Eukaryota; kingdom Viridiplantae; phylum Streptophyta; class Pinopsida; order Pinales; family Pinaceae; genus Picea; species Picea engelmannii. The sequence goes on from ML783694.1 coordinate 157,589, forward strand.
ATGACTGTGCCTATTGCAAGGAAACCCAATATTGATCCCGGTTTTCAAGATCAGACCAACATTGCTTTGAAACTGTTTAACACCATTTTAGACACTGCCAATAATCGTGCTGAGATTAATCATTCATGGGAAGCAATTCAACAAGATATTAGTGACCAAGAACGTTGGGAAGCTAGATGTAGACAACCTAGAAATCAACAACAACCTTCTTGTTTCTTCAGTTTTGGCCTTTCTTTCATGTCCTTAGACTCTCATGTTTCTAGAAGAAGAAGAGGCGTGTCACCTGAAATTAATCCTATTGCTAAAATAGGAAGAATAAATGTTGTGTTATCTACCCAACAAAGTTCTCTAAGGATAACTTTTTCTGATTCTTCAAGTTCATCTTTTTATCCTCCACTTATCATCCACAAGATGACATCCAGTGGTGGCTCTGGTGGCACCGGAAGTGCTTCCTCTTCTTAGTATTCATCTTCGTCAGTGATTGGTAGCTTATATAGCCACCATATCCATGTCCAATCTACCACAAATCCCACCAAAGTCATTAAAAAATATGGGCCTTTTCAGTTTGAAGAAGATGCCACAACGACACCGTAGCATGTGTCCTCTCCTCTTAACCTAGCACCTGCTACTCGTCCACTTCCTAAATTCAAAGAAAATCTTCCTAGGTTTTCAGGAAATAATGTTGTCACTATGAACAGACACCTAGTAACATTTTCTAATGCTTGTCACAACATATGGGCCAATGGCAATGATACTTGCATGCACTTATTTGTTAATTCCTTGGAAGGAAAGCCTACAACTGATTTCTTTGACCTTCCTCCTAAGATTTTGTTTACTTGGGAAGAGTTAATATAATGGTCCAGGTCCACTTACGGGCAATCTAAAATCCCAGCTAAAAAGTTATGGGAATATAATAATGTCACCTATAAGGATGGTGAGACCATCAAGTCTTTCAACTTGCGTTTCACTAAGCTATACAATCAGATTCCTGAACTCATTCGACCTCAGAACCAAGCCACTTTCATGCATTACTACAATGCATTACCTTCCCCCTATCATCATAGGCTTAAGGAAAAATCCATTGATAATCTTGGTTCCGCTCTGCATACTTGTTTAGAGTATGAAGAGCAACTTGAAAGAACATGTCTTCCTCAGGGAGAATCAGTTAAACAAACATACATGTCTGCTCCCTTACAACTAGTACAAGATATGAACAATCGTATGATATCATATGAGAAAAAAGGGATTGTCTCGCCTTTCACCATTGAAGCTTTATCCTCTTCTGCACCTCCCTTTAGAAACCCAATTGAAAATAATTTTCATCCTAAAGTTATCTTTCCTCGAAGTTGGTGTAACTTTTGCGAGGAACACCACGAGGAAATCACATGTGAAGAAAGGAAGAGTGCCAGAGATAATATATTTGGTAAAACACTAGAAACTAATATCGTTGTCTTAGATTTTGTAGAGCCAGAAGATGTCATGATCACCAATACTAGGAACAAAGCCTATGGTCCTAAGAGAAAATTTGATCCTCCCTGCAATTCTTCTAGCCCAAGCTCATCCTCACCCGCTGCTACTGTCTAGGTTCTTAAGGTTTCTGATAGTCAAGGAACCAATTACGCTCTTCCCTCTTCCAAGTACAATATCTTGAATCGGTTGGAAAACATCAAAGCAGATGCAACCCTTCTGGACATGGTTGCCATCCCTGAGCAACAGAGGCATCTGAAACAATTCATGGAAGGAAAAGATTCTCTTGTAGCCAACCTCTCTGAAGAGGTGAACGAAGAGGACACATCTGTAAATAAGGTTGGTGTGCATAACTTTAGGTACCCTATAAAAATCCTCCTTTTTATATTTCTGTAAATATTGTGGATAATATTGTTGATTGTTGCCTCATTGATGGCAATTCGAGCCCAAGTGTGATGTCAAATATTATTATGGAAGAGATAGGATTTTCTTGTACATATGAAAACGCCATAAGCATGCTCTCCTATAATAGTCTACAACAAACAACCATAGGCAAGATTAAGGATGTGACCTTAGTTTTGTGCACTCATCCTGAAATAAGGACAACCCTCAACATTCAGGTAATCAATATGCCTGTAAGAAATTACTCAATTATCTTGGGAAGATATTGGAAAGACTTAATAGATGGATACCTCTCACTCAACGGGACACATTTATCCGTGCCTCGAAAAGGTAAGAACATTATAGTCCTTAGAGAGGGAATAATTTCACCCTACATAGAGAGTGTTCCGCAATCTAATGTAAACTATATCGAAGAGAATATATGAGTGTATTCCATATTTTCTAAGGAGGAGAACATTCCTTTGGAACAAATTGATTTAGATGATGATATGTGGCACATGCAATTTGATGGTTCATGCTCTAATGAAGGTAATGCAACTGGAATTATCTTTGTTTCTCCTGTAGGGAAAATTCATAATTTGTCCTACAGGTTGGAGTTTGCTTGTATGAACAATGTCATTGAATTCAAAGCTTTATTATTAGGCATTGAAAATGCCTATAATCTCGGTTGTGGTCACCTTTCAATTTTTGGAGATTCTGAGCTTGTTGTGAACCTGGTACGTAGAATATACTCTCCGAGCAACAAACTGATGGAACGATATACCCAAAATGTTTTGGCACTTATATCGAACTTATTATCTTTCAACATCACTCATGTTAAGAGGGAGTTGAATTCAATGGCTGATCGGTTAGTTGTATTTGCAACTTCTCCTAATCAAAAACCTTTGCCTCAGAGGCCTGATTGTTCTTTTCAATATCTATATCTTCCACATATCGCTGACAATGTAGAATCTGGGCAGGCCCTCCCTAACGATGAGAGAATTCATTCTTTCATTAAAGATGAACCTATTAAGCATGAGGAAATGATATCCATAGAAGACAACAAAATTCCTAAGAGATTGACTCCTCTTGAGAGTTCCTTTTCATCGAGTGATGTAGGCAATAAAGAAAAACGGAGAGAAGAGGAGTCAAGAAAGAAGGTGGGTAAAACCATCTCTTTGAACATTGTTGGCACAATGGCAGACCCAGGGTTCATCTCTAGGAGCACACCAAAAATCCCTAACTACTAGCCCTTTCAACAACACCCACGAAGCAGATGCAATCTCACCCGAAGCAGTTATGAGGAGGTTGCATCACAGAGATGTCTACAACCAAAGGGAAGATCAAGTGGTTTTAACACAAGAACATCACAACATTCATATATCACTTATCAACTTAGATCTATTCTGCACATCTACTTATCAGATCTAAAACAATAATGCAATCATAGTATATCAATGACAGAGATAAAATACCAATCACACACAACACAAGATGTACATGGTTCACCCTCTCTCTAGGGCTACGTCCACATAACTATGCTTTATAATATATTAGGATGAAGCATATAGTTCTTCTGTGCTCTTAGCTAGCAGATATTCTTTCTTCTCCTCTCTTTCTCTCCCCTCTCTGTGTACCCAGCTGTAGGGTTGATCTTCACATACAGCTGAAGATCTTACAATACTAGAAGGCTCTCACTCTTATCACTTCTCTCTCACACAACAACAATCACTCTTGACAAAAATACCACTAGATTGACAATAATATCGTACCAAACCAAACTAGGTCCTTATGACATTTATTTATAGATTACAATAGCTCACTGACATCCTTAGGCCGAAACCTAAGTGTCCAAAACCCTAGATACCAAAACCCTAGGGGTATAAAACCCTAGGTCAACTTGACCCGTATTTTCAGGGATTCACTAGCCTGTCTTTCCTTCCTTCTTGCATGGTGCTCCAAAGCATCTCACAGTGGATTTTTCCTCTTGTTGAGTTTTCCACAATCCTTCTTTCTTGCTTATCTGTCATCCCCAATATCCTTGTTCAACGACTTACTTCACTCCGTCTTTTCTTCTCTTTTGATCACTTTGACCCAGTAACAGTCACTGTGTATTCTGCAAAGTTCGCATTCTCCCTTTTCTTCCTTGATATTCGCATACTTCCATAACCAAGGGCCAACATGTCCCCAACACTCACCTGTGACTCATCCCAAGGAACTTCAGATATGAGCTTCCTATTTTACTTCGACTCGAGACTGCGTTGTGCAGCCTCTACTTTTTGCTCAATGCCTCCTCTTATTCCCTTGTGTAGACTGTCTTTTCTGTGTCTAGTACCCAATTTCAACTGCACCAGGTACCTAGACACTTTTCTTCATGCTTTTACTGAGAGTTGTGAGGCAACTGGTTGTCATAGTACAACTTTAGTCGGCTCCCATTCACTAAACCTTCCTTCCACTCCCCATTCAGAGTCTTCAATTGTGTAGTTCCTCCCTCTGTAACATAAGCGATCTCGTATGGCCCTAGCCAATGCAATCTGAACTTCCTAGGATGTTTTATGAACTTGCTATCATATATTAGGACTAGATCGCCTTGTTTAAATTCCTTCTTCCTGATGCGCCTGTCATGGTAGGCCTTCTATCTTTCCTTCTGAACCTACTGATGGAATCCTACAATAAATATGTCTTCCTCCAATTCAACCAAATGTGCAAACCGCTCTTGAATAGTGTCAGGGACATCCATATCTGTAAATGAAACAATTCTTAGGCTCGGTACCAGATATTCCATTGGAAAAACAGCTTCGATACCATATACCAACTTGAAGGGGGTATGCATTGTTAGTTTCTTGCAAGTGGTTCTATAGGCCCATAATACTGTTGGTACTCTTAAATCCCAATCACCTCAGTTCAAACTGCAAATCTTGGTGAGCGTTGTCTCCAAGATCTTGTTGAATTCTTCAACTGTCCCATTTGCTTGTGGATGATAAGGTGTGCTCTTCTGATGGTGGAATCCAAATTCTTCAGTCAGGGCTTCAACTATCTTATTAATGAAATGTGTACCTTGATCACTCATAAGGATCTTTGTGTTGGTTGTGGAGCCTAATTATCTTCCTGATTCAGAGGTATTTTACTTTCAGTCGTGTTTATACCCCATGAAGTATTTACACCCCAGAAGTATGTACACTCTTCCAAGAAGGGGAGTGAAGAGGGGGGGTACCCCCTCTGCAGGGTCTGGGGGGGCTATCCCCCCAAGTGGGGGGTCTGGGGGCAAGCGGGGGTTCGGAGGTTAATCCCCCGAAGGAAAAATTGCCTTGTAAATGTATATTGTAATTTCATTGTAAATCCAGACCGTTCATTATAAGGTCTCAGATCTAACAATAGAGATTGTGTTAGGGTTTTTTTCCCTAGAAGGCAACCCTCTTTTATGAGGGAAATGTATTGTGGCTATGATTGATGGTGAATATTGTATTCTGAGATAGGAGACTGTGAGAGAAAGAAGAGGAAGTTACAGCGGGGTTGCTGTAGGTTGTATCCCTTCATATGCTGGATAATAATAAAGGAAGGACCTGACAATTTCTCTAGTGGACATAGCCCACACTGGGTGAACCACGTAAATCTGTGTCTCTATTGTATTGTGTATCTTCTATGTTTTGTTTCCACATTTATGTTACTTTTATTGCTCCACGGTCCTGTTTTTCTAACAACTGGTATCAGAGCGAAAGGTAACTCATAGGAAAAGAGGGTTCCTGGTTCGAGTGGGAGCAATGGCAGAATATGGACAGTTTAGGATCGAGAAATTTAATGACCAAAACTACCAGTTATGGAAGATGCAGATGGAAGACTATTTATATCAGAAGGATCTATTCCTACCATTGGGTAGAATAACAAGGAAGTCGACGGCTATGAAGGATGAAGAATGGGAGATTCTTGATAGAAAGGCTCTAGGAACAATATGACTAAGCCTGGAAACATCAGTGGCTTTCAATATTTCCAAAGAAAAGACAATGAAGGGTTTGATGGACACATTGGCCAAATTGTATGAAAAACCCTCGGCGTCCAATAAGGTATTTCTAATGAAGAGATTATTTAATATGAAGATGTCAGAAGGTGGGTCTATTGCATATCATTTAAATGATTTTAATACGGTTACTAATCAACTAAGTTATGTAAAAGTGGACTTTGATGATGAGGTCAGGGCTCTTCTAATATTGTGCTCATTGCCAGAAAGCTGGAACGGCTTGGTCATGGCTATAAGTAACTCTGTCTCTAGTTAAAATACTTTAAAATTTGATGATGTTGTTGGTGTTATCCTTAGTGAGGAAATGTGACAGAAAAGCACATGTGAGACATCAGGAAATGTGTTGAACATGGAGAACAAGGAAAGACAAAAAGATAGAGGAAAGGGTTTCGGGAACCATGGGAATTCTAGGAAGGGCAGATCCAAATCTAGACTTGGAAATATAGAGTGCTGGAATTGTGGAAAGAAAGGACATAAGAAGAAAGACTGCAAAGCTCTAAAGAAACAAAGAGATGGACAACAGGAGAGAAATAAGGAAGAAAATGTAATAGGTGATGTGTTACAAGATGCTTTGATTCTTTATGTAGATAATATTTCTGAGTCTTGGGTAGTAGATTCAGGGGATTCATTTCATGCGACACCCCATAGGAAACATTTTCTAGATTATGTTCAAGGTGATTTTGGACAAGTTCATTTGGGTGACGATGCACCATGCAAAATTGTTGGAATGGGAAAGGTAAAAATAAAGCAATGAAATGGAAACCAATGGTTGTTGAAAGAGGTAAGACATGTTCCATATTTAAGGAAAAATCTAATTTCAACAGGGAAGTTGGCAAGTGAAGGTTGTATATCCATATTTACAGATAAGACGTGGAAGGTCATCAAAGGATCATTGGT
>ML783694.1:169083-206988 GCA_009831015.1 Picea engelmannii
ATAGCCAAGCATTGGGTTATTATGCAACCTCTTTTGAATGTGAAAAGGGGCTCTTTAGGGCACAATTAGGTCTTTGACCAGCCTCCCCACGCAGATTGAGCTCGGATTTGGTGTCAAATCGACTTGGGAGCCGATCCATTAGTCGTTGGGAGGCCGACCAGTTTCATAAATGCGCCGTTTGGTAGGCGCGCGGGTTTTTTACCCCACAGCCGCGCATATGCGCTCCAGGTACGAAGATGTTGCGCGCGCGCGCGCTTTCCCAGTGGGTGCAAAGCGCTTTGTAATTTTTTGGCCATTTTGTATAGTTTTGACCCTTTTGCTGTGCTGTGGAATTAACCTTGTGCCATGAATGACTGTTTTTCTGTTTTTGACGATGCAGAGTTCTTGTCGCTCTGTGCGGACGAAATTTCAGTGATAACATCGATCTTGGATAGATCTACTAGTAATCCTTGCTTGCATACAATATGTCCTAATAGAACTCCAAACAGTGAAAAGAAAACTCATTTCTTCATGTTCAAGGCAATTTGACAATGCCTGCATTTATACAACATTAGCCTTAGACATTCAATATGATTCTTCAATAAACTAAAAATAGTCCAATCATCAAAATATGCTTCTAAACATTTATGCAGAAATTGCTTGAATGCTTCAACCACCACCCTGGAAAAGATGGATGGGGAATTATTCAATCTAAATGGCATCACTGTATATTGGTAGGATCCCAATTCTATTGCAAATGTGGTCTTATGGCGATCTTCCTTGGCAATCCAGATCTGATGGTGTCCTGAAAATCCATCTATAAAAGAATATACTTCCTTGCCTCCCACATTATCTAACACTTCGTCAGTGAATGGTGTAGGGAAGGGGTCATGCAAACAAGAATCATTCATATTCCTGAGATCTACACATATCCTAATCTCTCCTGTCTTCTTATCTTGTACCACCATAGGGCTAATCCACTCTGACTCTTTGACAGGTTCTATGATTCCTGCTTCCAACATTCTGTCAAGCTCAATCTTTACTTTTTCCTTATATTTAGGGTTCAGTCTGTAAGGTCTCTATTTAACTAGTATTTCATATGGATTTAAAGGAATCCTCATCTCTCCCATATGTCATTTAATTCCCTTCATATCAATGAACTTGGTTTGAAACAAGTCCTGATATTCATGCAGTAACTCTGTAATTTTGTCAATGGTGGCAACATCCCAGTAATCTCCAACATTTGCAAACTCTGGTGTCTACTCTATTCTAATATTGACTTTATTAATCTTGATTGGATGTCCAGTGAATGGCATCTCAACTTCTGGTCCTTCCACATCTCTCTGACCTTCTATTTCTGCGATGTTCACCTTCCTAGGATCATCGTCTTCATCAACATTGATGTTGTAACAACCTTGAAATTTCTGGAGAGGCGCAGTCCATTTTCCCTCTTCTTATTCCAAAGGAAGGCTATATGCCTCCTCAAATACTTTATGTCTCACAATCTGTAGTGATTGATCTACTGAATGAAATTGGCTTTCAAATAGGAATGTAGTTACAAAATTTTGAGTCATACCTTCCCAATCCGTAGTGATGAGGTGCAACTCTCCTTGGAGGTACCAGTTGATAGGCGTCGTTTCTAGCGTGTTAATGAATTTGTGCACCCATTTTTCTTGAGGAATGTTGCTCCAAGATTCCTCACAACTCCGCACATGGTCCTTTGGGTATCTTCGACCTATGTACCGAACTTCACAACCTTCTACTTGTGCGGAGAACCGTGTTGTCATCAAGGTAGGAAACTGTACCCAATTTGTAATGTTAATTTTGTGTGCCCCCCACCATCTTGTTGGTGTGGCTTTCAAGTCCTCATCCATTGCCAATAATCTCTATTGTATTGGTACACTTTCTTCAAAGTCCAACAAGAAGGTTTCCAAAGGATTCAAACCATCAAAGGTGGGTAAGTTGCTTACTATTGTGCCAATCCAACGAACTTCTCTGGTTAATATAACACATATTCTTGTAGATACTTCATACATATTATTCTACCAGTTCTCCAGTGCTTCTTCTGAGTCCGATGAACATGCGTTATCACTTCGCCAGCTTAGGTTCCCATCGACTGTAGGATTAATGTAGTCCTGCTGTCTGGATATTAGTTTATATATATTTTCTAGTGCATATGCGTGGTCTTCTTCTCTGATAGTTTCTATGTATCGCTGACCTTCATCTAGATATAAGGGTGCAAAGAACCTAAGGCCATCTCTTTTAAAAGTCATACATCTTTTATTTAAATCAACCACAGTGGAATTTTTGAAAGCCCAATCAATTCCTAACAACGTGGGGTAAGGACAACTATCATCAACTATTTCAATTACCTCAAAATCTGCAAATGTTCTTACTCCATCAATGTCCACAGGGACATGTTCTAATCTGTCGAAAGGTCTTACATCTTGTTGGTTATCCATCCTAAGCCTGATAGGAGAACATATCAACTTCATTATTCCCATCAGCACCCAAGTTTGTTTCGTCATGACATTGACCTCTGACCCTAAGTCGAGGACTACATAATCTATCTCATACTCTCCTATTTGAGCATTCAAATGTAATTCCTTATTTTTCCTTCTCTTCTTACCAATTTGGTGTACTTCCCTATTTAGTAAGGGGTCTATCTTTGCTAGATCATATTGTCTGATTAAATTTTGTAACTCTTGTACAATGCTTTCATCCTGAATCAACTTAATACAAGTATATAAAAATTCCATGAGCTTTCTTACCTCTTTTCCTTATTTTAGCAAAGCAGACTGATCAAATGCTAGAGGAATTCTATATTCTCTCACTTCTGGTCTTGTCTTCAATGAATATCCTTGGTCTCCTCTGAATTCTTTCCTTGCCTCCTCAAACATTTGTCTTTCTTTCTTTGCATCAAACATTTGTGTCTTCTCTGTAGCTTTCCTGATTCCTGAGTCTTCAATAATCTTTCCTTGGGTCAACCTGTCTTCTCTTGTAGCAACACCTCCTCTTGTTATAACAGTGACTCTAGGGTCTTCTCCACGAGGTTCAACATATATCAGTTTCACTTGCGGGTTCTGCTGAGGTCCTCGTATTTCCTGAAGCTTAGCTAGAAAGACATGTCAATCTTCTATAACATGGTCAAACGAGCTGCAATAGCTGCAAGTAGTACACATGTTCTGAAAATACCTTGCAAGGTGTCCTGGTTGTGCACAATTGTAACAGATGATCTGTCCTTGGCCTTGACCCATTCCTCCTCCTCCTCCTCTTCCTATGAATCCACTACGAGGATTGAATTTTCCTCTCCCAGGAGATTTATATTGCGTAGTGTTTCCTTCTTGTTGTACTTCACCTTGAATCTTTCTCAACCTTTCATGCATGAGATCGTAATCCATACAATCCCTATCATCATGTCCTACGGACTTACATAATGTACAGTACAAATTTGTAGGTGTCTGAACATACTTTTTCATGTAGTAGCACTCACTAGGGCGATGTCTATTTTTGCATACCTCACACCAATGTAAGGCGACTGGCTTCAAAGGGCTCGGAGCTACAGAAGCCAAGTAATCATTGAATAGGGGACAATGTTCCTTGTCATGGCCTTCTTTTCTGCATCTGACACACCATATGTCTTCTCTTTTATCTTTTCCCTTTTCTTTCTTCATATCTTCAACCTGCAGAGACAAACTAGTTAGCTGACTCAATATCTGATTCATACCTGAGTTGGATTCTTCCATAGGGGTTGATTCTAACTTCATGGCGATCTCCAGCGCCTCATATTGAAAAGCAATTTTTTGTTTCATCAGGGTAACTCTGATGTGTGGTAAGAGGGACATAATGAACCATTCTTTGTTCTGTTCATCTGGGATCTGAAAAGTCAATCGATCTGTTAAGGTTTTGAATCTATGATTGAATTACCAAACAGGTTTGGCCACCTTCTGCTTGATCTCTTTCATATCTGTGATACATTGTGACTCTGACTTGGGTTTCTTGAACTCCATAATCAACACATTCTTAATATGATTCAGTGGCTTAGGCTGTGCAAGTCCTTGAACAAGCTTCATGTACCATCTCAGTGCGTGATCCCTCAGAGTGGTACTAAACCGGGTTCTTTTGACAACTTCATTAGTAACATTTTTAATATTCCATATGGCTTCACATAGGAACCAATGCTAATCAGGATCTTTAGATCCATCTCCCCTAAAGATAGGAAGCCTCATCTCATCTTCCATAGATATTCCTAGGATTCCTGATTGAATATGTGGTGGACTACTATTGATAGTACTCTGGACACTCTGGTGGCTGGGATTACTCTGATTGCTTAATGATACTAAATCAACAGGAGGGATAACATTACTTACTTCGATGGTTTGTGCATTTTCTGAGGTTTCAGGTTCTCCCTGATGAAGTTCTTTAGCTTTCCATTCCTCTTCCCTCGTGGGTTCTGAATGTTCTTCGTCCGTCAGTTCTTCCTCTTCTCCACTATAGAAACCCTCCTCCCCGTAGTTCTTCTTAAACAAGTTTGCAAGGAAAAATTCTTTGAACAATCTCCCACTGCGCATGTGTCCAACTTCTCTGTCACTGTCGTTGTTCGAATTCTTGAACATTAGCCTTTCTAGATCCGACCAATCTACTGTATCTTCAAGATGTTATTCTCATGCAATAACATCTTGAGTCTCAGCTTTAGGAATTTTAAAATTTTTCCCTTGGGTCCCTTGAAGAAGTATTTCTCAGCTTGGCTGTATGATTCTATGATTCTACTCTGTTAACAACAAACTATGTGATGTACCCTCCAATGGTTCTATCAAACCAGTGATCTACTGCTCATGATATGATGTCATCAACTCTTTTGACCTTCTTGATCAACTCTAGCGTCCAAACCATAGGAGGTCTAGATCAGATCTCGAACTGGGTATATGCTAATCTATCTAGCCACTCATATAGCTCTTGATGGATTCCCCCAAAGAATATCTCGTGTATATTGGTAAATATATATTTCTCCAACCAATTGTTTGTACTCAGATTAGGGTTTTTATTCTTGGCTTCAACGAAGTATTTTTCTTGATCCTCTATCCACTTTTGAGTCTCTATCTTCAATGGAAACCACCTTGACATTCCCTCAAGAATATTCCTATCCCAACAATAGAACCATTTGTTGGCACAGGGGTAGACCTAGGGTTCATCTCCAAGAGTGCACCAACAAGCCCTAACTATTGGCTCATTTGAAAACACCTGTGAAGCAGATGCAGTCTCACCCAAAGAATTTATGAGGGGGTTGTAGGACAGAGATGTCTACAACCAAAAGGAAGATCAAGTGGATTTAACACAAGAACAACACACCATTCATATATCACTTATCAGCTTAGATCTATTCTGCACATCTACTTATCAGATCTAAAACTGTAATGCAATCATAGTATATCAATGATAGAGAAGAAATACCAATCACACACAACACAAGATGTACGTGGTTCATCCTCTCTCTAGGACTACATCCACATAACTGTGCTTTATAATATATTAGGATGAAGCATACAGTTCTTGTCTGCGATCTTAGCTAGTAGATCTTCTTTCTTCTCCTCTCTTTCTCTCCCCTCCCTGTGCACCTAGTTGCAGGGTTGATCTTCACACCCAGCTGAAGATCTTAAAATACCAGAAGGCTCTCACTCTTAGCACTTCTCTCTCACACAACAACCATCAATTCTGACAACAATACCACTAGATTGACAATAATATCGTACCAACCCAAACTAGGTCCTTATGACCTTTATTTATACATTACAATAGCTCACTGACATCCTTAGGCGAAAACCTAAGTGTCCAAAACCCTAGATACAAAAACCCTAGGTGTCTAAAACCCTAGGTCAACTTGACCCATATTTTTAGGGCTTCACCAGCCTGTATTTCCTTCCTTCTTGTGCGGTGTTCCAAAGCATCCAACGATGGATTTTCCCTCTTACTGAGTTTTCCACAATTCTTCTTTCTCGCTTATCTGTCATCCCCGATCTCCTCATTCAATGGCTTACTTCACTCCGTCTTTTCTGCTCTTTTGCTCACTTCGACCCAGTAACAGTCTCTCTGTATTCCACAAAGTTCGCATTCTCCCTTTTCTTCCTTGATCTTCGCATACTTCCATAACCAAGGGCCAACAAACATTGGGGCACTCGAATCTCCAAGGAATGTTAAAATAAGTGCCCAATGTTCTGATAAACAAGAAATGTGGTTTGCCAAGCTACTTGGTGAATTTTATGATGTTTTTTCTTGGTCTTATAAGGATCTTCTTGGTTTTGATCTTGGTCTTATACAACATGCTATCCCCGTCAAGGAAGGCATGAAGCCAGCTAGGCAAAAACAAAGACCTATTAACTCAACTGTTAAGAACCAAATACTTGAATACAAAGTATCACAATAGATCCAAATATATCTGAATACAATCACCACACAAGATATATGAAACCATATATAAAACCACAACTTTATTATATCAAACCCTTGAGGTAGGGAAACACCGTACAATGGATCCTATTATGGAAGGGATCCTCTCCTGTTCACTTGCCTCTTTGAGGGGGAATCCTCCTATTAAGCTACCGCTCCAAATACAATATTTCTCCTCATGTCTCATTACATTGCTTGAACCCCTTTATATAGTGCTACCATCACCTAAGAACATTCTAGAGGAGGAATCTTCTAGAAGTAGAACCTTCTAAGAAGTCCTCTTACATTTATTATCTCTAATTACCCATTTATTATATCTAACTACCATAGTGGGCCTTATTTAATAATATAGTGGACCTAGTCCACCTTACATTGAATGACCTCCACTATTATCACTATGGGCCCTCTGGTCCCCCCCACTACCTCTCTAGCTACCTTACATTCCACCCCCCTTATGAAAGCGTTGTTCTCAATGCTTGATGTACAACCATATACCAGGGTCCCATGGATAATTGTGGACCATAATGTTGAAGAAGACTGAAGAACTAAGGTCCCATTTAGAAAGGAAATCCACCATGCTGAAGTAGTTCAACCACCATTGTAAGCCTGAGTCCCATGTCCAATTTCTCATGTGAACTCCCCGTGGAAGATTTTGGAACCCAATAACCAACTCCAAATGATGCTCCAAAGACTGACACCTATCATGTGGATCCAAATAAGAAGATTCATCCACATAGTGGAAAAGGGTCGTAGAAGAATCTGGAAGGAATAATACCACTGTAGAATATGCAGACCGAACACTGGTAACTAGCTCCTAATGTGGAACATTGATGTTCTCTACAAAAGGTGGAGTAGAGTCATCAAATAAAATATAGAAGTGGTTGTCATCCCAGAAATGACAACTATCCATATACCAATCATCACAATCATCCTCAAAATCATACCAAGCATATGTTTCTTGATTATATTCATCCCTGATGATGTCTTCCATAAGAAATCTCTCTTGCATGCTATCCAATGAACTACGAAGACTATTATTGAGGCCATCTACAAGGTCATGAAATTTGTCATGCAATGTGTCATACAATTGAGATTTGAATGCTTCAAGAATTTCTTTGAGGTTTTGGGAAGAAATAACCATCTGAGCACCCTATGAACCCTTTGGTCCTGCGGCCGTCATGAAAAAATCCCCAAAAAAATAGAACAATAAGTTACAACAGAAAATCGTGGTTTTTTTTCTGAAAAAACCCTAAAAAACTGTTGAAGTTAAAATGCTCATAACTTCACTTCCCGGACTCCGTTTCGGCTGATTTTTTTTTTGAAATTGGGTGAAATTGTGAGAGGAAATCAATATGTAATTTTTCTTAGAAAATTTGGCCTCCATATTCTATATAAATAAAAAAAAATCACACCGCCGTCCGCGGAAAAAACCCTGAAAACTTGCAGATTTTAAAACTTCAATATATTGACCTTCCGGACTCCGTTTCAGATGATTTTTTTTTCTTTCCAAATTGGGTGTTTTCTGAGAGGAACTCAGATATACAACCTATTTCTGCAAATTTTTCACATAAATATACCTAAAAGTTTGGAATTTCACGGTCCTCTTTTTTTTTCTCCAAAAACAAAAATGCAAAAATAAAAAATATTTGCCCACAATGTCTGCCAAGGAAAGTGCTCTGATACCGGTAACTTGTTAAGAACCAAAGACCTGAATACAAAGTGTCACAATAGATCCAAAGATATCTGAATACAATCACCAAACAAGATATATGAAACCATATAGAAAACCACAACTTTATTATATCAAACCCTTGAGGTAGGGCAACACCGTACAATGGATCCTATTATGGAAGGGATCCTCTCCTGTTCACTTGCCTCTTCGAGGGGGCATCCTTCTATTGATCTACCACTCCAAATACAATATTTCTCCTCATGTCTCATTACATTGCTTGAACCCCTTTATATAGTGCTACCATCACCTAAGAACATTCTAGAGGAGGAATCTTCTAGAAGTAGAACCTTCTAAGAAGTCCTCTTACATTTATTAAATATAATTACCCATTTATTGTATCTAACTACCATAGTGGGCCTTATTTAATAATATAGTGGACCTAGTCCACCTTACATTGAATGACCTCCACTATTATCACTATGGGCCCTCTGGGGCCCCCCACTACCTCTCTAGCTACCTTACATTACAAAATGTCAAAATAGATCCAAAGATATCTGAATACAATCACCATGCAAGATATATGAAACCATATAGAAAACCAACACTTTATTATATCAAACCCTTGAGGTAGGGAAACACCATACAATGGATCCTATTATGGAAGGGATCCTGTTCACTTGCCTCTTCGAGGGGGCATCCTCCTATTGATCTACTGCTCCAAATACAATACTTCTCTTCATGTCTTATTACAATGCTTGAACCCCTTTATATAGTGCTACCATCACCTAAGAACATTCTAGAGGAGGAATCTTCTAGAAGTAGAACCTTCTAAGAAGTCCTCTTACATTTATTATATCTAATTACCCATTTATTATATCTAACTACCATAGTGGGCCTTATTTAGAAATATAGTGGACCTAGTCCACCTTACATTGAATGACCTCCACTAGTATCACTATGGGACCTCTGGGCCCCCCCACTACCTCTCTAGCTACCTTACATCAACACTTAAAGCAACCTTTCAAAGGGAGTTGGAAATTTTCTTAAGCGCTAGAATTATTTTTCCAGTCTACCTTGAATGGGTTTCCAATTGGTTACTTGTTTCAAAGACCATTGATCATATTAGAACCTGCATTAATTTTCACACTTTCAATCAGGCTATTCTGAGAAATCCTTTTCCTCCCCTCAATATGGAAATGATTCTGCAATAGGTTGTAGGATCGCAGATGAGGCCCTTACTTGAAATTTTTTTGGGTTACAGTAAAATCAAGGGAAAAAGGGAAGATGTTCACAAAACCACACTTATCGCAAATTGGGGTACCATGACTTATAAATGCCTGTTTTCTGGCTTACCTAATGCAAGTACCACTTTTAAAATACCTATACACACAACTCTTGATGAATTGATCAGTATCCATACCTACCTTGATGATCTAATCATATGTGTTAAGGGGATGATAATTAACTTAGAGTTCCAAGTGTTATTTCTAGGTCCTTTCAAAATTTCTTTTGTCCTGGATACTAATTTTTACATTCTAAGGGATTTACAGGAGCAATTGTTTTCCTACAACACTAATGGTTCTCGCTTGAAACATTACGAGTGACCAACGTGAAAATTTATAATGTTGTTTGGATTTTCTATATACTAGTAACTTAGCTTTGCTTTCAATTTTTCGCTTTTCTTTTCTTCTTTACAATAGTTTGATTTCTGCTTTTTGTTTTAAAACATTTCTTACTGCTTTTACTTTTTTGTCATTTATTTGTTGTTGTTTTGATTTTCGCAATTTTATTTCTGTCATGATTTGGTTTCTTACCATATTTTAGTTAATTCGGTCAAAATAAGACGTTGGATCAGTTTTTCCACAGTGTCACTCCTGCCAGATATTGTAGGTCAATAAAAATCAAGATTACACAGCTGAAGCACACTTGAATTTGTTATCTACTTTCACTACTGTCTTATAAAGAATTGGTTATCTCTCGCTTCTTCTTTCCTTTTCTTCATCCATTTGAGAATTTAAGAGAGCAAGTCCATATTTGTTTTTTCCTTGAAGTTAAGAACCGATCCTAGTTGAACATTTATGCACACAGTGGTAAACACCCCTCATATTTAACACTTTTCATGAGCTATTCCCGAATTCGAGGTCATTTTTCCATTAAATCTGCTCACTTACCCCTGTTGCATAATCTTTCTGGTTATACCTTCTGGACCTGTTGTTCTTGGTCTATAAAGCCATGAGTTCTGAGTTCTAAATCTATTGAAAACAAATTTCCCTATGGAGTCGCCAGTTTGTTGATGATTAAAATTGCAATGAAGATTTCACCCGCAAAGTATTTATTAAGCGTAATAATTATAAGCTAAGGAGATATATAATTCTAGTAGGTGGGACCCCCTTGTAGATTGGGAGATCATATTTGGTTCTAATTTCATGTTTATACTGTTGTTCGACACTGCTTACATGGTTCTAATTGCGATAAGTGAATTATGGGGATGCAACGTTTAGACGGTTTCAGTAGTCTTGCAATTACCATAACTAGAATGCATAAGAAAATTAGAACCATAAACAATCAATCAATGACCAAGATTATGCAACCAATGGATAACTATATTAGTTGAAAAAACACCATAGAGAAAAATGAGGACTTATGAATCCCCTCTTCCTCCTTGGGACAGCTCTTGAGTTCCCTAATGGAGAACTCTTCTTACAATGGAAGAAAAATGGCAAATGAGGAAGAAAACCAATGCCTATTCCCTCAAGAGGTGAGTGGAATGGCCTATTGCAATGATGCTTGAATACTCCAAGGAGAAAAGAGGATTCTCAAGGGAGGATTGAGGCAACATAACAATACTCTGAATATCTTGGTTTCTTAGTGCACCCATGGCTTCCATTTATAGCATTTCTTCAAGGAAAAACACAACTGGTTCTTGGTGTGAACAAGGGGCTCTTTAGGGCACCCTTTGGTCCTTGACCAACTCCCCATTCAGATTTCTCTCAGATATGGAGGTAAAATCAAGTTGGAACTGGTCCATAAGGGGTTGGGGGGCCGAAAATAACCATAAATGCACCATTGATAATGACAGATGACAATTCTGAATGGTGAACATACTCTAAAATGAGGCAAGGACACCTTTAAGAAGTGTCGATGACTCGTAGGAATTGATGGCCTAACAAATTCAGAGGTATTCAGATGGTATACAACAACTGCAATAGTCGCATGGTAAGACCCACCGTAACATGATATTTCCTTGAAGTCGAATGTTATGGGGGCCAACAGAATCAAAGAGAAATGATGATTCTCTCTGTGCCATCCAAGGCTCCTCATTGTGAAGGTAATGAGAGCCAAGATACTACCGCCCTCTTGGAAATTGTGTTCATGTCAACAAAAAGGGAGACATGAATCCAAGAAGCAAAGGGATTCATGAAATCCATGGAAATGAGATCAGGGACTGATAGGGAACATAAACAAAGTCAAGATGCAGTGAGACTCAAGACTTCCCTTGGTTGGGGTATGTTTGAAGGGTGATTGGAAGCAACCGTAAAACTATATCTAGTGTCAAGGGGACGACTAGATATGGGGTTAAATTGTTCAAGAGGCTTGACAAAGTGGAAAAACTCATATATCAGGGGTACATGGACTTTGGGATACTCGATGTTCATGGACGATGTTGGAATGAAAAAAGGAGAGTGGATGCCCCAACCAAGGGCGACATGGGTTGCGTTGCCGAGAAAAAATAAGGTCATCAAGGGTGATGACAAAAAGATAAGTAAATGATGGAAACATAAGATTTTTACAATTACCAAATAAATAAAGAATAATTTGGGATGAGTGTGCAGATATAGAAACGAGTCCCCTAGTGCGAGATGGCTTGTCCTGTGAGGGTGCAAGTTGCGAAGAGAACTGGTGGAGGGTGGGGGCCCCATGGGTGGGTTTCTGTATGAGGTAAATGAATGGAGGGAAATCTTCATATTGGAAAAATGATGGTGGATGAGATGGAGGGCTAATGATACTATGAAGGTGTATTCAATAGAACCGAGATGAGGTAACCTGGGATCCCATTGGGAAAGATAACAATATTATGAGAAGCAGTATGTGGCTTATTCTAGGAAGTGCATAAGACTATCGAGACTCCCATCCCTAGGGGGTGAAAGCAGCATGAGTTTCAAATTACCAAGGGGAACTATGAATGGTACAACTCATGTGGGGGAGAGTGCTACTAGGTGACAGTACCAAAATACAGTAGAGGTGACGGTACTGCATAGCTAGATGTAAGGACACTTAAGGTGAATGTCGGAGGGTGTGAATGGGAGATGAAATTGATTTTTAGAGGGAATAATTACATGCCAATGTCGAACAGATACCTGAAGGGGCTGTGCCATTTGTGAATACCAAGTACCTACACACATTAAAAACCAAATAACCAACGTGAAAAATATCTGATGATAAAGAAAATATAACAACTATTTGATGATTTTGAACATGAGCATGCATATCTAGATGTGATTTGAGAAAAATGCTTCCTCGGGGCCAAGTTCAGATGGTGACCCGGGGAACATGACTGTGTATATGGTGGGACCATGATCCCGTGGCTGAAGACGTATCAAGAAACATAGGCTATGGGCTCTTGTAACTGAGTGTGGAAGTTTGGAAAAAGGGACTGTATATGGCTGGTGGGCCCACAATGCCACATCATTTGTACCCATCGCTATAGTGATTTGACGAGATCATTTGGAGGAGATTTGGATATTATGGGAGCTTGAGTCAATTGATCCAGGAGTTTCGAGAGTTAGATTAGTGGTCCCATCCTCCTGCATAGTATGGATTTCCTAGTTTTGAGTTAGGGGTTATATAGATGGTTGTACAAGGGTAGGTTTAGGGGTGGGTCCATTAATGCATGGGAGAATGAAGAATACCTGTGCTCAGATGCATGGGTATAATTCCATATCCCATGCATAATGTGTGGTTGTGCTTGACATAGCCGCACATAGGGGCATGGGGGAGGGAAAAATAAGTGCGCATGAGATACATGACTGTTAAGATGACAATTGCGCATTGTGCGTAGTTGTTTCTCAGATAGCTGCCCATCTGTGTGCAACTTTGTAAAGGATAGGTGCACATGTGTGCACACATTTTGGAGTGGTATCTGTGCATTGATACACAACCATTTCTCAGATAGTTGCACATTAGTGTGCAACTGTGCAAAGAACAGATGCGCACATGTGCACACATGTGTGGATGAAAGCCGGGCATTGGAGGTGAAGCTAAGGGTGTTTGAAATTTTGAATTTTTTTATGTTTTTGATGAATGATGAGGGCTCAACACATGTTTTTGTGTGGATGCAGGTGATCATCTTGTGACGGGAGAACACTATGCCAGTCCATTGGAGGGATCAAGATTGGGAGAATCTTCGAGAGATGGTGAGAGAGCAACCAGGGATTTGGAGACACTTGGCAACCTGCGGGTTGCTCAAGTTCTTCGACTGTCCTTTGATAAGGTCACAAAAGTTCCTACTATAGTATCTGATATCTATGTGGAGCACTAATCTACAGTGTTTCATTGTTAGGGGACAAAAACTGACACTCTTAGTTGTGGAGGATGTGTAATTTTTGACAGGGCTCCCCTTCTAGGGGATGGACTTGCCTGCTGACCCCTAGCTACTGGGGTATGATATATTGGTTGACTTGGAACATCACCACTTCTTAGGACCAAAACTGATGTAGGGTTCATTCATTTGTATCGAGGTGATGGATGAGCTCTTGACTCAGTGCATCGTCGCCATGGTAGTGAGGATCTATGGATCTTTGGCGACTCAGTGGATCACGGGAGGTCAGCTAAGGATTATGGAGAGGGTCCTGTATGGGGACTATTTTGCCTGGGAGCTGATGTTTCACTCCAGGATGATGGAGTAGATTCATTGGTGTTGGACCACTGACTCTCGTGATTTTGAATTTGGTTCAATCCTGGTGGCCTAGTTTCTGGAGAGGGTGCCTCTTTTGCACCCGAGGATTTTTTTGGCGCCTTCAGGGCCACGAGAGCCACAATTGATGCGGTGGGCCTAGGTGTTGGTGCATCATGGGGTGAGAGAGGCTATCCATTACTTCACGATCACTGTGGCATGTGTGTGGCATCATATGCCATAAGTGATACTATGGTATCCATACGGTGGTATGGACTACTAGCACGACCCAAACATGGTGCTGCCTCTTGGGGAGGACTGGGACCAAAGAGGTACGTTTGTGTATTTATGTTTTTTGATTTTGATAATGTAGCATATGATTATGTATATATGGATGTTGACTCTACCTTTGGTGTTTTTTTTTGCATATGTGGGCCCTCGAGGCTATGAGGATGAGATGGTCAGGGAGTCGGCTTTCCAGGGGCCAGATCGAGTGTTGCAGGTAGGGCAACGATGCAAGCAAGATGATGTTGGTGCTGGGCCAACACATGAGCTGAGGGTAGGCCAAAGATGTAGAATAGATGACACTGGTGTTGGACCAGTGCATGAGTCATGGGTAAAGGCCAGAGGGGGGATGGGGGACCTTCATCGATGGTTCGAGGAGGTTATATAGGGTGTGTTGGAGGGCATGTGGACCCACATATAGGATGATAGGATCCCGGAGTAGTGTGTGGGTGTATCGCTGGAGTGGCAGAACTTGATCCACCGAGCAACTGTAGCAGGGGAAATGATGAAAGGTCAGTTTTCCCCTAGACCTAGAGGACCCCGAGCTAGTGGGGCACCTCCAGCAGACAGAGGACCTGGGGGAAGCTCTGGGGGCACCATGAGTGATGGGTTTTGTATTTTTATAGGCTTGGGAGCCCATTTTGTACAGAGTAGTTGATACCTATTTTGTATAGGGTAGGGGGTACCCATTTTGTACCTATAGGGGTGAGGGGACTCACTGGCCTACGAGCAATGTATATTTTTATTTTGTAAACATTTATGACATTTTGGAGGATATATATATATATATATACATATATATATATATACATATATGGATACATATCATTGGATCTTTTTTATGTCTACATGTGTTTATGTTTTTGATGGTTGATGATGTCTAATATATATGTTGTGACTGATGTATGATTCTTATGAATATGTGATGATGTGTTGATGTCATAAATTCCAATCTAACACCAGGTTATCCATATTATCTGCTATTTGATTAAATTTTCATGGAATATGTGTAAATGTAATTGAATCAAAGTTTCAAGATAAGAGTCTAAGTTGTAGGTATTTGCGAAAGAGGCAAGGATTGCAGGCATGATATACATCATTGAGTTGCAGGATGACAAGATGGGAATCTAATAAAACACTAAGGTGACGAATGTGGTGGTGACTGGACTTGATGAGTAGACCAATGGCGATGACGTATTCTGCTTGGTTTTTAGTGGCTGAGAGCAAACATATGCCGCTGGTGTGGAGCAGTTCATGTGAGGGGGTATAGAGGGCCCAAGTGACTGAAGCAAGATTCTTTGTCTAGCAGCTAGCATCATCAACATAAGCGATGTGGTAGATCGATGGAGGATGCATCTGTCAATAACACAGATGGTAGATCAAACATGAGAAGTGGAGGCAAAAAAGAATACTAAAACATCTACAAATGTGTACAAAGAAAACACCTAAGGTAGAATGGCTATGCTCAGGATTAAATCTTCTTTAAGTACAACCCATTGATGGGTTCTTTAAGAGGATATCCTTCTAGATAGGCCAGGATGCATGTGCTTTTAGTGAGTTAGTGCTAGACAATGTAGGGTCCATGCCATAATGATTCAAATTTCCCATGACCTAGAGTATCGTGGGCGATATCGTAGGATAGGAAGAGATCTCCTTCATTAAATGAATAAGTTTATTTTGTATTACAGACTACAATCCTTAGGGTTTTTTCAACAAAAACTAAAAAGAGAAAAAAATCAACAAGAGCACCAACTCTCAATGTAATACTCAACCTGCATATCTTAGCACCAAATGAGAAGAGGAATTCAATCGTCAAGTACAAGACTCGTCTTGTATATAGAATCCAATATGTCAACAGGTATGAGACTTGTTTATACTACATCCCGCATATGTACATGACCTTCCTATAATGCAACATGCATATGTATGCATCCTGGCCCACAATCAACTTGCATACACCTTCAGAAACTAGGGTTTTTGAAACTTCACAACTTCTTCCCTTCAAATTCTTTCTGCCTATGTAACATCCACTTGTGACCTGTTACTGCAAAATGCCTATCACTTCCCAATTTTTACCATAGACAAAACACAACCATTCCAATACTATCCAACAACCTATGCATCCTCCTCAACCATAAACCATCATAGATCATGGATATCTCTCAATCAGAACATAATTGAATAACTCAACCAATCAACTACCATATTCAGACATCAATATAACCATACAAAGAATGCATCAAACATTCACCATACCATGAGAAAATCAAGACAATATTTACCCATACCAAAACCTTTGTAGCATATCTGAACCTGTAGAATGTTGATCTATAACTTGCTTCAGACTTCAAGAATTTTGCACCAACACTTACTCAACTCTTCCATGTCTTTCCCAACTATACGTGCCCTTCTCTCCTTAAACACACATATGTATGCATCCTGGCTCACTGCATCCTATGTATGTATGCACCCTGGCTCACTGTAGCCCACGTACTACTTCATAAAACTAGGGTTTTCTGAACCCCCAACACTTTCGTCGTCAAAACCTCAAACTTACGGAACTTTCGATGCATCCATGAGTACCTGCAATGAATCTTCCACTAGAATAGATCTTTCATGTGCTCAAGAAAGACTCACTCATAAGAGACCCTTTCTCTCTTATTTATACTTCTCCAAGTAGCTTCCTCATTTAACCAACTCTAACCAATTACTTCCTTCTTTTAGGGGCTAACCCACTTCTGACCATTTGTCCACTTATAACTACTTTCTCCATAAATAGTAAATTCTCCACATCTTTTTGCAACTAATTTATTTTTAATTGTTTAATTATTGCAACCAATTAACCCATGACTAACCACTTTGACTTGCCAAAATCTTCTAGGAGCTTCTAGAATAATTTGACTTCTTTGACCTTCTAGACAACACATGAGGGTTCTCCAACTTCAAAAAGCCATAACTCTCTAACTGTGAGGAGTTATGTGATGTTCCACATATCACTGGAAATGGCATGAAAATCACTATCCATATAGAATAGTCTCACTTAAAAATTCATGGATCTTCATTACAATATTCCATAATCAATCCTTGTGTTCCTTAACTAGACATCTAGTATGACTCAACCACTTAACCATTTGGAATTCACAAAATGTCTTCTCGTGTGAGATTTCACCATAAGGGAACCACTTTGGAGTTCATCCATTTGGTACTTCCTATCAGCCATGACAAGAAAAAAATGACCAACCTTTACATCATCCCATCTATACAACAATCCATGACAACATATCATTATGACACCTCATGACATCAACCCTTTGACATCAAATACATCAATGACCACATGATCCAATAATACATCAATGATACAAAAACATCATTATGGAAATACTTGACATCAATCCCTTTAACATTAATCTCTTGAAAACATAGTCCAACAATCAATACATCAATGATTTTACTATGACAATACATTAACCCTTTAACATCATCCTTTGACATCAATGACAACATAATGCAACAAAATGCGTGCCAATTGATGATTGTTTTGAATCCCCGATAAATCATTCCAACGTCTCTTCGAACTGTCGATTTGGGCCTATCATTTACTCTGAGAAACCTATGTAGACGATAGATGGAATTAATGAAAATATGCAGTAGAAGCCCTAACCAAAATGTAATTATTTTGGGTTTAAATACTAACTGTTATTTATTTGAATGTATTTGAAATATTTCATAACTTGCACATAACTATTTTATTTTTCTTAACTCATGATTGATCCAATGCTGCTTACAAAATGAGTTGTACTATGTTTATTGAAAGGCTACAAACTGGTAGGTATTTGACTCAGGAAAATCATCACACACAAGGTATTTACCCTAATTGTCTCTGAGTTTATGTGATTTAGATAAGGTTGATTTAAACTATTTCATGTTTGTAGGAAAGATGCCGCCAAAATTACTAGTGACTCGTCGGTCACCAAAGACCCCAAAAGGAGGAAGTGATAAAATTGGAGAGGCATCGAGCTTGGCTGGTAAGAAGCTGGGGTTTTCCCCAAAGCAGAGCTGGTGATCATAATTTCACAAAAGAATCCAACAAACCCACCTCCACTCTTCAAATATACATATAATAACACAACATCCAAGATAATGATGCCTTCCTGCCTTGATTTATACAACAAAATCCAATATGAAGATTTCCTAGAGTTTAAACCTCACAACAACCCAGAGGTGAGGGAATTAGATGACCAGGTCTTCCATAACATCACTTAGTCTTCGTTGTACATGGCAGTGTCCAATACACCTGTATTTCCATGTGTTGAGCTCTCAGAATGGATCATTCATCATGCATATGTAGAGAAATTAATGTTAAACAACAAAGATGGAGAATGTATAGGTTTTTTCTTGCCGACAAGGGTAAGCACATATTATAAACTCAAGGACGTTGAGGTCAGGTTGAACAAGGATTTTCTTATGGAATTATATGAGCGCCATAATACCGGTCAATTTTTAGCATCTTGGTGGAGGGAGGATAAGAAATTTGTGATTTGGGCCTCGGGATGGTACAACACATCGAACCTTCAAGAAACCTACATTTTCCTGATGACCTTAATTTGTTGTTTATACAAAGAAAAGGATTGTTCCAGGTTCTCTGAAGCCCAGATTCCTTTGGATCATACAATTTCTACATATAGAAGTACTTTTATATGGGCATATAATATCTTGAAACAATTAAGCACCAGGATAGAGGAAGGGCATAACCCAAAACTCAGAGAAACCCTTGCATTCTAAATGGCGTCTTATCTCCTAAATATGATATGAAATAAGAATGTTTTCCATGGTCTGAGCCTAAGATGGCATGTTTATGAAGTTCCTATACATGTTTACTTCAACATCCTGTGGGAAAACATGTATAAAAGATCAATTGATTTAATTTGCGATGGCTTCATATCTTGAGTATATTCTTTAATTTCTAAACAATCCTGCCCAAGACTCTCCAAAGAAGTTAGGAAAGTAATATCCAATATTTGGCACTGGTACTTATAGGTAAAAATCACATATATCAGAATTTTTGAAGACGCAACATCCTTTCCATGATTGAAAACATCTGGGTCTTGAATTCATCCATAAGCCATCTCAGGTGAGACTTCATTGTGCACTCTATGCGCAGTGTTTCCTTCTAGTATCCAGAAGGGCCAATGGTTTGCAAGGTTTTGTTGGAAACCTAAAGTAGAACCCGGGTCAGCCAAAACATTACAACAAATGGTTCTGTTGCCGTCTAGAACTTAGAAGATTAGATTGGAATGGATTTGATGACAAGGATAGTGAAGAGAATGCAATATTAGAAGGGGATGTTCAAGCCAAGGAATCCAACTAAGTAGGATATTGAAATATGGTTGGAAACAAAAGAGATCAAGTTTTCATAGAAAGACAATAAAAGTTCCAGGTATACACTGTGCCATTATTTGCAGAGATATGTGTTTACTGATATTCATGAGGAATTTTTCTATTATTTTCCAAACTTGTTGCAAGGGTGGATATTAATATTGAAGGATAATCACCCAACCAATCAGATAAGGCTAGTAGAGTGGACTACTGAGAATATTGCGTGTCTAGAAATAGTAAATAATAAATTCACATGTGTAGTGGATTTTTGGCTAGACAACATTATTGCAGGATTTATTACTGAGTTTGCAGTCAATATTGCGAATTCATACACTGTTGTAGAGTGATATTTTTTGAAGGGAGCGAGAGGAAGGTATATTCGATCATTCTACACATCGATCAATATTTTATTCCATGATGGAAATGGAGTTAGAAAAATAAATCACTCTATGCACATGGGGAGACTTGGGGAAGCACTGAGGACGATCTGAGATATGGAGAGGGCTCTGGAGAGAGGACATAAAAAGGAAAAAATGGACCCCATTACGATGGATGAGGAATAGACCAAGGAAATAATGGACAGAGTGGGAATGATGCGTAGTGGAAGACCCTACCAGTATAAGATGAATAGTAAGAAGAGGGAAGTAGCCAAGTGAGAGGGCTTGGACAATGATGAAGAGGAGGTAGAGGATCTCCATGCTATGTGGCATATTGAGGAAATCCTACATGCCACATATGAGAGTAAAACCAGAGGCCAAGGGTTTGACGCAAAATAAGTCTCTCCATTCCATATCAGAATTAGTGTGGAACCCACAACCCCATGTGTGACTAAGACATTTGAAGAAGAAGAACCATTTAGAAAACCAACAATTAGTGGCAAAGGATTTTAGTAGGTCGAGGGACTAGTGGAATTTCAAGTGGAAGTACAAATTCATCTAGCATTATTCAATTATCTACACCACATGAAGGTGGTAGTACAACAAACTTTACAATTGCAGGAGTAGATCCAACTATTTGGTTATGAGAGTTTCATGGAGAAGGGTCGAAGGACCTATAAAATAATTTGTTTATTTGTGAGAAAATTCGGGCATCTAATAAGATCACATATGACTATACCAAAGTGTCTAAGAAGATCACAGATGAACATACCAAAGTGGCTAAGAAGATCAAATATGACTATACCAAAGTGGCACAACTTGCAATATAATTTAGAGACCATGCACAGGATTGGTATATGGGCCTCACATTAAAAAACCCACAAGGAGAACCTACAACCGCCGCATATGTGAAGAAGAAACTAATTAATGAATTCCAGTGAAATAGTTCAAAATAATAGTTTATGAATGAGATGATATAAATCAAACAGAATCCAGGAGAGTCAATTTTGGAGGTTGACCAAAAGTTCAAGCAGTTGAAAGGTAATTTGAAGTATCCTATCAGATATATGCAACATAGGCATCTATTTGTTAATTCATTATTGCCACATCTTAAGTATCCATTGAGGCAACAAAATTTATAGACTTAGGTTGAGGCTCTACAAGAAGCCTTGCAATTGGAGGAAAATCAATATAAACATATACATTGAGCTGTAGAGGAGATGATGGAAGATTTCAAGAATATTGTTGGCCCTTGGTCATGGAAGAAAGAAAATATCAAGGAAGAAAAGGCAAAAATAAAACTGCGTGGAAGCCACAGTGACTGTTATTGGGTCGAAGTGAGCAAAAGAGCAGAAAAGACAAAGCAAAGCCCGATAAAGCAAGGTGTTGGAAGAGGAGATCAAGGATGACATGTCAGAAAGGAAGAATGATCGTGGACAACTCAACAAGCAGAAAAATCCACCATTAGATGCTTTGGAGCACCACGCGAAAAGAAAGGAAAGACAGGTTGGCAAAGCCCCGAAAACACGGGTCAAGTTGACCTAGAGTTTTAGACACCTAGGGTTTTGGTATCTAGGGTTTTGAAACCTAGGCTTCGGCCTAAGGCTGTCAGTGAGCTATTGTAATGTATAAATAAAGGTAAAGAGGACCTGGGTTGGGTTGTTGTCATTATCGCTAGTATTAATCTAGTTTTATTGTTGATGAGAGTAATTATTATCATACGTGAGAGAGTGCTGAGTAAAGAGCCTTCTGGTATTGTAATATCTTTAGCTGGGTGTGAAGATCAAGTCCTGCAATTGGGTGCGCGGGAAGGGGAGAGAAGAGAGAAGATCTATTGGTTAAGAGCGCAGATCAGGACTGTATGCTTTCATCTCAATATATCATAAAGCACAATTATGTGGATGTAGCCCTAGAGAGAGGGTGAACCACGCATATCTGTCTTGTGTGTGTGATTGATGCTGTGTTATTTTGCCTTGATATATTGTTATTGCATTGTTGTGGTAGATCTTAAAGATGTATGGAGTAGATCTAAACTGATAAGTGATATAGGCATGCTGTATTGTTCTAGTATTGGATCCACTTGATATTTCCCTTGGTTGTAGACATTTCTTTCCTGCAACCCCCCCATAGCTTCTTTGGGTGAGACTGCATCTGCTTCATAGGTGTAGCTGAAAGGGCCAGTAGTTAGGGCTTGTTGGTGCACTCTTGGAGATGAACTTGGGTCCGCCCCTATGCCAACAAATGGTTCAAGTGCCGAAACAAGAATCTTCGTGAGGGAATGTCAAGGTGGTTCCCATCAAAGACATAGAATCAAAAGTGGATAGAGGATCAGGAAAAGGACTTCGTTGAAGCCCAAAACAAGAACCTTAATATTAGCATAGAGGATTGGTTGGAGAGACATATTTTTACTGATATACACAAGATATTCTTTGGAGGAATCCATCGGGAACTATATGAGTGGTTAGCTAGGCTAGCAGATACCCAGTTTGAGGTCAAACCTAAACCTCCTGTAGTTTGGATGTCGGCACTAATCGAGAAGGTTAAGAGAGTTGATAACGTTGTGTTGAAAGTAGTGGATCATTGGTTTGATAGCATGATTAGAGGTTACATCACTGAGTTTGCTGTTGACAAAGTAGATTCTTACAACCTAGTTGAGAGATATTTCTTCAAGGGACCTAGAGGAAAATTTTTACATTTTCTAAATTTGAGAATCAAGATGTTATTGCATGAAAAGAACATCCTGAAGATACAATAGATTGATCAGATTTGGAGAAGCTAATGTTCAGGAATTCAGACAGCGACAAAAACATAGAGGTTGGACATACACGCAGTGGGAGAGTGTTAAGAGAAGTTCATCTTGCGAACCTGTTCAAGCAGAACTATGGTCTATAGTGGAGAAGAGGCATAACTGACTGATGAAGATCATTCATAAGCTGCTAGGGTAGAGGAAGAGGAAGCTAGAGAAATTCACCGGGATGAGCCAAAAACCTCAGGAACTGTGCAAAATATTGAAGTAAGTACTATTAATACTCCTGTTGGTTCAACAATGTTAAGAAATCAAAGAAAACAAAGTTACCAGACTGTTCAGAGTACTATTACTAGTAGTCCACCACATACTTAGATAGGAAACCTAGGAAGATATATGGTATATCAGATGAGACTCCATATCTTTAGGGGAGATGGATTTGAAGATCCTGATCAACACTAGTTCCTATGTGAAGCTGTATGGAATATTAAAAATGTCACTGACGAAGCTGTCAAAAGAACCCAGTTTAGCACTACCCTAAGGGATCACGCACCGAGATGGTACATGAAGCTTATCCAAGGAGTTTCACAACCTAAGTCGCTGAATGAGATCAATAATGCATTGATTGCATAATTCAAGAAACCCAAATCAGAGTCACAATGTATTACATAGTTGAAAGAGATCAAGAAGAAGGTAGCCGAACTTGTTTGGGAGTTCGATCAGAGATTCAAGACCTTAACATGCCGATTGAATTTTCAGATCCTAGATGAGAAGAATAAGCAATGGTTCATTGCTGCCCTCTTACCACACATCAGAGTTCCTTTGATGTAGCAGAATATTGCTTCATAGGTTGAGGTACTGGAGATCACCATGAAGTTAGAATCAACCCCTATGGGAGAATCCAACACAGGTATGAGTCAGATCTTGAGTCAACTGACTAGTTTGTCTTTGCAGGTCAAAGATATGAAGAAAGACAAGGGAAAATATAAAACATAAGATATCTAGTGTGTCAGATGTAGATCAGAGGGCCATGACAAGGAAAATTGTCCTCTATTCCATGAATACTTGGCCTTTGGAGCTCTGAGTCCTTTGAAGCAAGTCCCCTTACCCTGGTGCGAGGTATGCCAAAATAGACATCGTACTGGTGAGTGCTATAACATGCAAAATTATGTTCAGACACCCACAAATTTGTATTTCATGTTCTGTAAGTCCATGGGAAATGATGATAGGGATTTTATGGATTATGATCTCATGCATGAAAGGTCAAGATATATATACAAGATTCAAGGTGAAGTGCAACAAGAAGGAAACTCTATGAAGTACAACTCCCCTGGGAGAGGAAACTTCAATCCTCGTAGTGGATTCAGAGGAAGAGGACAAGGAGGAGGTATGGGTCGAGGCTAAGGATAGATCATCTGTTATAATTGTGCACAACTAGGACACTTGGAAAGGGATTGTCAGAACCCTTGCACTACTTGTAGCTATTGCAACTCCTTCGAGCATGTTATTTAAGAATGTCCAACATTGTTGGCTAAACTTTAGGAGAAATGAGGACCTCAACAGAACCCACAGATACAATTGATCAAAGTTTAACCTCGCGGAGAAGACCCTAGAGTCGCTGTTATTACTAGAGGAGGCACTGTTACCGGAGATGATAGAATGACCCAAGGGAAGACTACAGAAGAATCAAGAATTAGGAAAGCTACAGAGAAGACCCAAACCTTTGATTCAAAGAAAGAGAGACACATATTTGAGGAACCAAGAAAAGAGTTCAAAGGAGACCAAGGTTCTTCATCAAATACAAGACCAGAAGTAAGAGAGCATGGAATTCCTCAACAATTTGATCAGTCTTCTTCGCCAAGAGAAGGAAAAGAGGTAAGCAAGCTCATAGAATTTCTATATACTTGTGTTAAGTTGATTCAGGATGAGAGCGTTGTCCAAGAACTACAAAATTTAATTAGACAATATGAGCTAGGAAAGATATACCCCTTACTAAATAGGGAAGTACATCAAATCGGTAAGAAGAGAAGGACAAATAAGAAATTACATTTGAATGCTCAAATAGAAGAATATGATATAGACTATGTGGTCCTCGACTTAGGGTCGGAGGTCAATGTCATGATGAAGAAAACTTGGGCACTAATGGGAAAACCTAGGCTGATCTATTCCCCTATCAGGCTCATGATGTCTAATCAGCAGGATGTAAGCCCCTTTGGTAGACTAGAAAATGTCCCTGTGGACATTTATGGAGTAAGAAAATTTGCATATTTTGAGGTAATTGAGATAGTTGATGACTACTGCCCTTACCCTACACTGTTAGTAATTGATTGGGCCTTCAATAATTCCAATGTGGTTGATTTGAAGAAGAGACGTATGAATTTTGAAAGAGATGGCCTTAGGGTCATTGCACCCTTAGATCTATATGAAGGTCAACGATACACATAACCTATCAGAGAAGAAGACCACACATATGAACTAGAAAACATATACAAATTAACAGCTATACAACATGATTACATTAATCCTACAACCGATGGGAACCTAAGCTGGAAAAGTGATAGCACATGTTCATTAGACTCAGAATAATCACTGGAGAATTGGCAAAATAAAATGTATGAAGTCTCTACAAGGAGATGTGCTAGACTAACCAGAGAAGTTCACTGGATTGACACAACAATAAGTAACTTACCCACATTTGATGGTCTAAATCCTTTAGAAACCTTCTTGTCAGACTTTGAAGAGAGTGTACCAATGCAACAAAGACTGTTGGCAATGAATGAGGCCCTGAGAGAAACCCCAACAAGGTGGTGGGGGGCACACAAAAGTAATATTATAGATTGGGTATAGTGTCATACCTTGATGACAATGCAGTTCTCAACACAAGTAGAAGGTTGCGAAGTTCATTACATAGGTTGAAGCTTCCCAAAGGACCATGTACGAAGCTGTGAGGAATCCTGGAGCGATGTTCCTCAAGAACAATGGGTACAAAAATTCATCAACACACTGGACACGACACCTATCAATTGGTACCTTCAAGCAGAGCTGGGCCTCATCACTATAGATTGGAAAGGTATGTATTAGAATTTTGTAACCACCTTCTTATTTGAAAGTCAATATCCTTCAGTAGATCAAGAACTACAAATTGTCAGACATAAAGTATTTGAGGAGGCCTCTAGCCTTCCTTTGGATCAAGATGAGGATGAATGGATTGTACCTCTACAAAAACTGCAAGGCTATGACAACATTAATGCTGGTGAAGACGATGATCCAAGAAAGGTGAACATTACAAAAACAGAAGGCCAAAGAGATGTGGAAGGACCAAGAGTTGAGTTACCATTCATTGGAACCCAATCAAGATTAAGAAGGTCAATATTGGAACAAAACAAACACCGAAGCTTGCAAATGTTGGAGATTATTGGGATGCTGCCACTCTTGACAAGATTACATAATTACTGCATGACTATCAAGACTTGTTTCCAACCAAGTTCACTGATATGAAGGGAATTAAAGGGCCTATGGGAGATATGAGGATCCCTTTGAATCCATAAGCAAGGCCAGTCAAACAAAGACCTTATATATTTAACTCTACATATAAGGAGAAAGTGAAGATTGAGCTTGACAGAATGCTGGAAGCAGGGATTATAGAAACTGTCGAAGAGTCATAATGGATTAGCCCTATGGTGGTGCAAGACAAGAAGACAAGAGAGATCAGGATATGCATAGATCTTAGGAAGATGAATGATTCTTGTTTGCATGACCCCTTCCCTACACCATTCACTGATGAAGTGTTTGATAATGTGGGAGGCTAGGAAGTATATTATTTTACAGAGGGATTTTCAGGATACCATCAGATCCAGATTGCCAAGGAAGATCGCCATAAGAACACATTTGCAACAAAATGGAGATCTTATCAATATAAAGTGATGCCATTTGGGTTGAAGAATGCCCCAACCATATTTTCCAGGGTGGTGGTCAAAGCATTCAAGGAGTCATAAATTTCTAGAAGCATATTTTGATGATTGGATTGTTTTTGGTTTACTAAAAAATCATATTGAATGTCTAAGGATAATGTTGGATAAATGCAGACAGTGTCAAATTTCCTTGAACCTAAAGAAGTGCATCTTCTTCTCACCATTTGGAGTGTTGTTAGGCCATATTGTATGCAAGCAGGGATTTTTGGTTGATCCATCTAAAATTGCCATTATAGTTGATCTGCCACCCCCTACTTCTGTCAAATAGCCGCTCACTGCGTTGGGACACACAGGATATTACAGTAAGTTCATTAAAGTATATGCCCAGATTACAACACCCATGGATAAGATTTTGAAAAAATATTGCCAGTTTAGTTGGACAGAAAAATGCCAACAGAGATTCGACACACTGAAACAGAAGATGGTCAATGCGCCCATTTTGGTTTTCCCAGATTGGACCAAGGAGTTTCATGTACATGTAGATGCATCTTCCATTTCCTTATGAGCAGTGTTAGCACAACTTGGTGAAGGAGAGATTGATCATCCATTATATTTTTCTAGCAGGAAGCTATCAACTGCAGAGGTCAACTACACCACCACTAAGTGAGAAGGATTAGCCATGGTGTATGCGCTGCGAAAATTCCACCACTACTTGTTGGGAGGGCACTTTGAAATGTTTACTGATAACTCTGTGCTGAAACACCTAGTCAAAAATACAATGTTGGGGGGGAGAATATGAAGATGGCTTCTGCTATTTCAGGAATATGACTTTGAGATCATAGTAAAGCCAGGAAGAATGAACAAAGACCCTGATCACTTTTCAAGGTTGGAACATGGCGAAGAGCCGACCAGTTTGGAGGATGCACTGCCGAATGCAAAACTACTAGACATTAGAAAGATTGATGACCACTTCATAGAAATAGTTTAGTTCCTGTCAACAAGAATGGAACCTAGTGAATATATGATTCCCTAGAAGAAACAACTAGTAGTGCGCGCTGTAGACTTTTCTCTTATAGGTGGAAAACTATACAAAATGGGACCTGATGAGATATTGAGAAGGTGCATTATGGAGGGAGAGTGATCATTGATCCTTGCAGAATCTCATGAAGGCATCGTAGGAGGACATTACGTAGGGAAAGCAACTGTGTAGAAGGTTATGAGAGCTGGCATTTGGTGGCCTACCTTACACAGAGATGCTAAAGACTATTCCAGAGCCTGCGATGTATTCCAAAGAGTTGGAAAACCTTCCTGAAGGGATGAAATTCCATTAGCACCACAACTAACCTTATAAGCATTTGATAAATGGGCCATTGATTTCATGGGACCTATAAACCCACCAGGGAAGCGTACATGAGCAAGGTACATAATTACAACAACATAGTACTTGACAAGGTGGGCCGAAGCAAGAGCAGTCAAGGACCGCAGTGCAACTATAGCTGCGCACTTCATATTTGATGACATCATAACCAGACTTGGCTTCCCAAAGATCCTTATGAGTGATCAAGGCACACATTTCATAAATCAAATTGTTGAAGCCTTGACTAAGGAATTTGCAGTCCGCCATCAAAAGATCACACCTTACCATCCACAAGAAAATGGGATAGTTGAAGCATTCAACAAGATTTTGGAGACAACACTAACCAAGATTGGCAGTGTGAACATGGATGGCTAGGATTTAAGAGTACTAGTAGTACTTTGGGCCTATAGAACCACTTGTAAGAAGTTAACAATGCAGACCCCATTCAAGTTGGTTTATGGTCTCAAAGATATTTTTCCAATGGAATACTTGGTGCCAAGCTTAAGAATTGCTACCTTTACAGATATGGATGACACTGGTGCTATTCAAGAGAGGCTTGCACAATTAGTCAAATTGGAAGAAGATAGATTTTTTGCAGGATTCAATCAGCAAGTACAGAAGGAAAGAGAGAAGGCCTACCATGACAGGCACATCAAGAAGAAGGCATTTAAACAAGGTGATTTGGTATTGGTATATGACAATAAGTTCATGAGTCATCCTGGGAAGTTCAGAATGCATTGGCTCAGGCCATATGAGGTCGCTCATGTTACATAAGGAGGAGCTGCATAGTTGAATACCTTGAAGAGAGAATGGAAGGAAGGATTAGTGAATGGGAGCCGACTGAAGTTGTATTATGAAAACCAAATGCCTCACAACTCTTAGTAGAATCATGAAGGAAAAGGGTCTAGGTACAAGGTGTAGTTGAAATTGGGTACAAGACACAAAAAAGACAGTTTGCATAAGGAAGGAGAGGAGGCATCAAACATAAAGCAGAGGTTGTACTTCATAGTCTGAAGTCAAAGTAAAACAAAAGAATCAGATCTGAAGTGCCTCGGGATGAGTCACAGGTGAGTGTTGGGGGCATGTTGGCCCTTGGTCATGGAAGAAAGCGAAGATCAAGGAAGAAAAGGTAAAAAGCGAACTGCGCGGAAGACATAGTGACTGTTACTGGGTCGAAGTGAGAAAAAGAGTAGAAAAGACGGAGCGAAGCCTAAGAAAGAAAGGTGTTGGATGAGGAGATCAAGGATGATAGGTCAGAAAGGAAGAAGGATCGTGGACAACTCAACAAGTGGAAAAATCCACCATTATATGCTTTGGAGCACAGCGTGAGAAGAAAGAAAAAACAGGCCGGTGAAGCCCTGAAAACATGGGTGAAGTTGACCTAGGGTTTTAGACACCTAGGGTTTTGGTATCTAGGGTTTTGACACCTAGGCTTTGGCCTAAGGATGTTGGTGAGCTATTGTAATGTATAAATAAAGGTCAAGAGGACCTGGGTTGGGTTGTTGTCATTATCTCTAGTATTGATCTAGTTGTATTGTTGATGAGAGTAATTATTATCGTACAGGAGAGAGTGCTGAGTAAAGAGCCTTCTGGTGATCTTCAGCTGGGTGTGAAGATCAAGTTCTGAAGCTGGGTGCGCAGGAAGGGGAGAGATAGAGAGAAGAGAGAAGATATGTTGGTTAAGAGCACATATCAGAACTGTATGCTTTCATCTCAATATATCATAAATCACAGTTCTGTGGATGTAGCCCTAGAGAGAGGGTGAACCACGTATATCCATCTTATGTGTGTGATTGATGATGTGTTATTTTTCCTTGATATACTGTTATTGCATTATTGTGGTAGATATAAAAGATGTATGGAGTATATCTAATATGATAAGTGATATAGGCATGCTGTATTGTTCTAGTATTGGATCCACTTGATATTTTCCTTGGTTGTAAACATTTTTGTCCTGCAAACCCCCCATAGTTGCTTCGGGTGAGACTACATCTATTTTGTAGGTGTAGCCGAAAACGCCAGTAGTTAGGGCTTGTTGGTGAACTCTTGGAGCTGAACCTTGGGTCTTCCCCTGTGCCAATAAATATGAAATTTCAGCTAAATCAGAACAAAGGTAAGGAAAAGAGGGAAGTTGTATGGTGTATCATATGTAGAACAAAAATACATCATAAGAATGAGTGCCCAACATTTTCGCAATACTTGAGAGAAGGAATGACAAATCCATTAACCATGGGAGGACCATGGTGTGAAATATGCAGAACACATGGACATGATCGCTATCATTGTCCCATGATGCAAAAGTATCAAATAGTGCCCAAGAGAACATTCTGAAATTTATGCAGGTATGTACGACATGAAGAAAAGGATCATCGAGACTTGGAAATAATGAAGGAGAGGACCTCCGATGCATATAGGATGCAAGATGAACCTATGACAGGTATACCTACACAACAATATAATAACACACAACATTTTAAAATGCCACCAAAATATAATAATGCACAACCACAATATAATCAGACACCACAATACAATACACCGTTCATAGACAATAAGGGTAACATAGGAGGATTCAGAGGAGGAGGCCATGGAGGAAGAGGATTTGGAGGAGGTAGAGGACCCATAACATATCACAATTGTCAAAAACTTGGGAATTATGCAAGGGATTGTCCACAACCACCACTGACATGCATGTATTGTCGCATAAAATATCATAATATAGATTACTGTCCAACACTTCTGATAAATATACAAGAAAAGAGGAACTAGAATAACAAAAATGTTCAATG
Organism: Picea engelmannii; assembly: GCA_009831015.1. Taxonomy (NCBI): domain Eukaryota; kingdom Viridiplantae; phylum Streptophyta; class Pinopsida; order Pinales; family Pinaceae; genus Picea; species Picea engelmannii. The sequence continues at coordinate 199,916 of ML783694.1, forward strand.
GATTGTTGCAGAAACTAGAGAAGACGATGGGAAGAATATCAATATAGTTACTAGAGCTAGAACCAAAACAAGAGTAGATGCAACAAAGCAGAATCAGGACCAACACCAATGGGTCAGAAAGAATACAATACCTGAACAACATTTTGATGTGCGCAAGGAAAATGAGACATTCAAGAAGGTCAAGCAAGAGATTTTGAAGGAGAATATTGCTTCTACTTTAGGTACAAAGACAAGAGATGATGTACCACTATATGGAATGCATCATTTATTTGATTAGACCAACAAAGATCAGTCTTTAGGACAAGTAATCTAAGAAATTTTTTTGGGTCTTTCTTGAAGATATTGAATGATAAAACATCTCTACAAGTGTTATGAAGTCTGTTAGAAAAGTGCAATTCTAGAGAATAAATAAAACTAGAGCATAAGACAATCAATCAGGTTCATAAGAAGACAAGAAAAAATAGGGAGTTTAGGTTGAAAGAAAATATTGGAGACTTTAACATGGGTGACATATATTAGACTTGGGGTTTGAGTTAAATTCTCTACCTAAGAAGACATGGGAATCCATGGGAGAACCTACATTGGGATATTCACCTATTCAATTGAAGCTAGCAAATCAACATAGGGTGGTACCAATTGGTAGATTGAATTTCATACTAGTGGATTTATATGGTGTGCGCACTATGACAAACTTTGAAGTGATTGATATGGTGGATAATACTGCACCTTATCCAACATTGTTGGGATTGGATTGGGATTTTGACAATCATGCTATCATCAACTTGAAGACCAGGAAAATGATTTTTAAATCAAGAGAGTACATAGTTATAGCACCAATATATCCTTTAGAAGGTGGAAGATACGTTGAACATGTGACAGAGAAATTAATCACAGAATAAATAAACCAGTTGTATAGAACTATCGAGCATGAGGAAGATTACATTAACCCAAAAACAGATGGAATACTTAGTTGGAGAAGCATTAACTTTTGTGCTTGAGACTTTGACATAGGAATGGAGAATTGGAAACAACATTTACATGAGATATCTACCAGAATATGTGCAAGAATGATGTACACACTAATATGGGTTGGCACAAAGGTAAGAGAACCTCCAAGCTTTTATGGCTTAAATGATTAGAAGAATTTTTAAGAAAGTTTGAGTTAGAAGTATTGGAAAGTCAGAGGTTACCAATTTTAGATATTTCTTTAAAAGCTACACCTACACATTGGTGGGGTATTCATAATGAGAAGATCAATAATTGGTATCAATGCAAAAGATTAATGCACATTAGATTTGGCACAGAGCAGGAGAAGAAATATAAGGAGAAATATGATGGACTATGAAATCTCAGAGATCATATATATAGATGCATAATATAGTGGATATTAGTATCCCCAGAAGAATGGCCACATCACTTTATTCATACATTGGAAGGAATACCAAGAAATTTGTATACATAATTGGAACTGCGCAGAGGAACTGAAAATTGGACAAATTTGCAACAAAAATTTATAATCACCTTTGCTTTTGAACATGAGAATCCAATGGTAGAAACAACACTGAATTTGGTGTTGGTTTTAAGGTATGCACCTAACTGCTAAATGGAATATCTAGGCCATCTCAATTGTTGAAAGGGTTGGTTTTTTATAGGTTTAATTTGTTTGTTGGTCAGTTGATAGATGGGTTTCCAAGGACATAGATCTAGTTGGACTATTTAACATTATCACTATAAGGTTTCCCTTAGCTAGTGGCATGCATTTTGGTAAGCATATAAATACATGAAGTATAAAACAAAGGAAATACAAAAAAGCACACTCGTTTTCACTTGCAGTATGAAATTTCAGATCCAAAACATGTACCTGGACACAAATCATCCAAACAGGTTGTATTACAATAAACTATTCACCAAAACAATAGCTGAGATCAAGTTGCATGACAATAAACAATTCATTGAGACAATAGCTGGAAGGAAAAGAAAAAACACTTTGCATTCATTTCAATTTGCATCTAGATAATATAAGAAGACACACAATATTTGAGAAAACACAGTTTGTCACCAAAAATTATATTCACCAGGTAGGAAACTTAACAGTTTTATGCTTCAAGGCCCAACCCAAATCCTGATGCTCGATCTCCCAAAAAAATGAACCCTTTTTTACATTCAAAGATACATATATTTATCCCCTTCAAGAGAGGGTTAAAATAACTCTATCATATCTCCAAGTCGAATTGATTAGGTGGCTCATCGACTATTGTCTATGAGTTATTTTAGAAAAATAAATCTAGCGAATTCCTGAAAAAATAGGGTCCAAATATCCCTTCGTATATCCAAAAACATGATAGTTGTGTAAACACTGAGAGAGGTTTTAGTGAATTTCCCCATCCCATCCATAAACCTCTTTTGGTTTTCAAAAAATCATCTTCAGTATTTCGAAAACTGCAGTTGAATATAGTGACTAAAATAGGAAATCATTCAATGCTTAAATATGGAAAAATGGGCTGTAAAGTTTCATTCGAATATTCCAAAACATGAAACCTGTGTAAACACTAAGAGACATTTTTGTGAATGGGACTGTTTCTAATAAAAAACTCTTTTGGTTTTCAAAAAATCATCTTCAATATTTCAGAAACTACACTTGAAGACAGTGACTAAAACAGGGGAAAAACGATACTGCCTGTAAAATTTGGAGTTGAGTTTCATTTGCTTGAATTGGAGGAATTTTCCAATTCTCAACCTTAATCAAAGACATTGTTCTCATCAAAAGAAACAATTTATTACAAGTGGTAGTAATATCTCTAATTAAACCAAAAAAGATTATGTCAGTGCAACTGGAGCTATTGCTGATAACTGAAGTGGAAAAGATGCATAACAAGAGTCTTCATGAGTTGTTGTTGGTAGTTGACTTTGCATGGCTTCCCATGTAGACCAAAATATGGAGAAAAATATTGAAAATAGTTGGATCAAGTTGGCACATATCTTGAATTCCATTACCCTTTGACAATAGTAGACACTTAGATTATCTCCTTCAAGAACATGCATGTTTTCTGATGCTTATTTTGCAGCTTCTAATACTTTTTCTGCATCTTTGTGTATTGCAGCTTAAGGGCCTTGTTTTGTTGCTGAAAATTTTGGATTTTCTACCTCATGTCATCATTTTGTTTCTTGATATATTGCACTTGGTGGTTGTCATCCGTCTCCATTCTAACTTCAACTTTTGTCTTGATTAATGTCTTTACTTTGCTTCCATTCTTAAGCCCTTGCTTTTCCTCTGCAACAGGTTTATTAAGGTCAATGAACAACTTGGATTTCGTTGGCCTCATTTCATGTCTGGGTGCTTTCTCATTTTTTTTTTTACCAATTTCCTCTCTCACGGGTTCCTACATCATTAACATTTTCCCTTTGATTTTTGGTTTGACATCTTGTGGAACCTGCTCAGGGGCTAGCTCTATATATGGAGTTATGTCATCAGAATCCTGATCAGGGTGTGGACCAAATTCCATCACATTTTTTTCTAATTATGGATCTCCAGTGTACTCTATTTTTACAACAACATATTTGACACCTGAGGTCTCCCCTTCATTTGATTTATTCCTTGCCTTATCCCCTGTCATCCCTAACTTAAAATTTTGTAGAACCTCCATAAGAGAAGTATAATCCTTATATTCAATGCAATGATCCTCTGCAACCTTATTTGCTGTAATCAACCTTAATATGATGGATTAAATGAAAAGGATATGAAATTTTCTTATTAAATTACTTTCCATATGTATCATGGAAAGATCAATTTTTCCTAGGAATATGGGAATGACTCTATTGACTAGGCATGTGAAAACAATATTCTAAAAATTCCATTTTGATCAGACAATAATTTCTCCCAAATAGTTGAGAAATTTGGAAAATCATTGGCAATTAAGCTAAATCTACCCATTCTCAAAGTGGGTTTTAAACAATTTTGTAAGATTCACTACGGTTTGATCAGAAATGGAGCCTGAATTTCCCTTCTTGGAATGATGACAGGAAATGATATTTTGAATGTATCTTTAACTATGAACTTCTATCCATATTTTTTATGGAATGATGGATATTTCTTTGTCTGATATGGTTCTTCTTTTTGCAGGTAAGGTATTTTCTTTGGCATGCTGGGTGGCTTTGGACGAACTCCTAGGTTTTTTGGAAACCTTAGTTTCTTGGGGAACTTCACCTTCTTCTCTTCTGATTGTTGTTCAATTTCCCGTCCTTCCTCCTGTAACCCTAAACACTACAAAAAATACGTCCATGGTATTTCTATTTCGTTTAAATCAAATATAACCAGTATTTTAATGAACTCCTGGTGGTAAAGGATTCTATGAGCCGATTCAGGGTAATTATGGATTCTCTTAGAAATTTTATATCCGCTCTTAAGAAAATATAAGGGAAGGTTTAGTTCCTTGTCACCATTTAAGTGCATGAGGAATCAAATGTGATAACAGTGAATGATTGAGAATCTACCTTCTCACGTGATGTATCTTTGAAGTGCAGTGAGAATGCCCCTCCACTCTTCTTTAATCCACAGGATTGAGATTCCCTAGATCCAATAAGGGTTTTGGTGTTCTGCCACTAGAAACTTGTTGCAGATTTCATCTTGCAATTTTCCCTTCTTAAACCATCTCTCACCACTAATCAGGAGATCACATGCTCCAACGATGGAGTGCCCTGTAATGTGAATGGCGGTGTCCCCAATTTGGGTCTGCAACCTATCAAAGTTCTGTGTGAAGAGGATGGCCACTCCTGTGTGATGTCCATTGAAGGTTCATATAAATTCAAACCATTCTCCTATTATAAATATATCTCTTATTTCTGGAATAATCTCAAACAATTAGATCCCTATTGGCTCTATTCTATTCAATTACCAAAACTGTCGAGGTGACACCATTGCGTTCTAGATGCTCCTATTGAGAGTTGTGATCAAAGTGTGTGTTGTGTCAGGTTTATTTACCTTATATCATAATAAACACACACAACCCTGTAATAATAATAATAATAACTCGATGCACAAACATGCACAATATTATCATGGAATTTGTAATGATGGATGAACTGGTGGAAACATGCATGATCTCGAGTGCAGAGGGAGATGCAAATGCATGGGAGGCATCAACAAACCATTATTTTAACTTTTCAATATTTTTTGAATGTTAAAACTCATAAAATAGTGCATGTTCTGTTGTTTGCAAGAATGGGGGAATTCTTGCAATCATTATTGTTTTTCATCAATAGGCCTAAGTTAACATTTTTGCAACCCAACAATGACATAACCATGGTGATGTGAATTATTCAATTCAAATCATGTTAAGCCATAATATTGGATCATTACCCCTTAAGTTGGGGCATATTACATTAGTAATGTTATTTTATTTATGTTGGATTTATTCCATTAGTTGTAATTATACCTCCTAGTCTCGTATATATACCAAGGATACATTTTCATTTGGAATCATCTTGTACTTGAACATTTATGTGGGGTAAAAGGAGGTTGCCCCCTCGAAGAGGCTTATTATCTAAAATTCTCTCTTTTTCAAGGCGTTGAGTACTTATTCTAAGGTTTTTCTATGATATATTGATATTTGGTTCTTAACATATGGTTTCAGAGCTCAAGGTCTTGGGGTTTCGCTGCTACATCCGAGACACCGTGGAATTTTTTCTATAAATTTTTTTCTACAACGATTTAGAAGGAATGTCTTGGAGGATATTTAGTATATGGATCAAGGTACATTGGGTTAACATTTCATCTCCTGATGCCTTATACTTTTGGATATAAAACCTTTGTAAGATAGGGTTCTGGAATCATCCTGAATTGAGTCATTACGGAATTTTCGCTATAATTTGTTTTCTGTAACGTTTTAGACACTAAAATCTAGAGGATATTCTAAGAAATTAGTAAGGTATATTTGGTAGAAATTTTAGATTTTGGGTCATCTTAAATTTATATATACACCTTGTGGAAGATAGGGTATCTGACTAGTCCTATTGACTAGTCTCAAGTAGGTGTTTCGGGTAAAACAATCATAAATTCTTCCTAGAGTATCCAAATTGAATGCAACCAATTGCATTGGATAATGGACAACCCGTAGTAGTTCTGGTATGATTTTAAAAATTTTATATCAATTATTTTTTGTGGGGAACATTATACAAGTGAGATCTACTGGAAAGGCCAAAAATCAACAAGTTGTGGGGAAGTTACCGTAAATTCCACTTGGCACATCCAATTTTTATCAGACCTATGGCATGGAAGAGAAGAAATATCAAATACCTACAAAAAAATAAAATTTCATACTCAGAAGGGCCGAAATTTTGGAGATACACTAAAAGGAATATTGTCTAGCAGAACCACCTCAAAATCAAGGTTTAAAGTGATACTTGGCCAACATGCCACCAAAAAAGGGAACTTCTACACCAAATAAGCCTCCAAACAATCCTACTTGGACTCTTGATGAAGGTGAAGAAATGCATAGGGACATAAATTATTTACAAAATAAGATAGTAACAAAAGATGAACTAAAAGAGATGATCGATTCAATAGAAGCTAAGTTTGAGGCAATAAATACTAAGATGGACGCTTTAAAAGGGGAGATCATGGAAGGATTTCAAAATTTCCTAATAGAGAGGAAACCTGAAAGTGAAAATGTATCCCATGAAATTCATGATGAGGACACAAGGAAGGTGAATCAAGAATGGAGAAACTCCAACTTTGGGTTGAAGACCAACCATGTTCCTAATATCGATGTGAGGAAGTTTGATGGCAAGGACCCAATCACATGGATACTTCAGATGGAGCAATTCTTTAATCTACATAATGTGCCACATACACAAAAGGTACAAATTGCTTCTTTATATTTAGAACCCAATCAATTTTTATGGTATCGATGGCTTTGTTCTCGCAAATCACTTGTCACTTGGAAAATTTTCATGGAAGAAATGATAGCACACTATGAGGATACAAGGAGCAATACCTTCTTTAGCCAATTGATAAATCTCAAACAAAAGGGTTCAGTTACTGAGCACATTGAGAACTTCCAAAGATTGAATATAAA
>ML783694.1:216494-229338 GCA_009831015.1 Picea engelmannii
AGAGTATCTCATTAAATGGAGGAAACTACCGGCTGAAGATTCCACTTGGGAAGATGAGTCTTTTATACAGAAGCATCCATAGTTACTCAAGCATTGCAGACAACACTTGTCTCAAGGGGAGGGGCATGTTAAGCCCTAATATTCCCTCATTACCCCTTAATTGGGGCATATTAGATTAGTAATGTTATTTTATTTATGTTGGCTTTAGGCCATTAGTTGTAATTATACCTCCTAGTCTCCTATATATACCAAGGAGACATTTTCATTTTGAATCATCTTGTACTTTAACATTTAAGTGGGGTAAAAGGAGGTTTCCCCCTCAAAGAGGCTTATTATCTGAAATTATCTCTTTTTCAAGGCTTTGAGTACTTTTCTTGAGGTTTTTCTATGCTATATTGATGTTTGGTTCTTAACATTATTCAACACACCCCTACTCTACTCAGCTGAAAAGTAAGTAATCATGTGTAATCAGATTTCTAGTGAAGCCATATGAGGAACTAATTAACAAGATGAAATTGACCTCCATAATTAAGTAGGAATATGATAGTAGATACTGAAAAATATAGCAGCAACTTACAATCTTGAAGCCCATACTTAAAGTTTTGAAATTCTTCCTTCACAAAATGAATGACATAAAATTATTTAATCCAATTTGACTTCATATAGACTGCTATAGGATCTGCAAAAACATGAGAACCATACCTTGATGGACAAGTATCAATACATTCTTTAATTTGACTTCCATGGCTGATTTGTTCTTGCTGGGATTCTTCTATTTCTGGCTGAAAAATGTCATATTCAGTCTTGAATAAATCTTGAATCTGCTGCTCAATATTTCCAGAAGAATGGAGAAATATGTGTTCATGACCTTCAACATTACTTTCCTCATAATCATCAAACAATGGAGGATCATTAAATGAAAATGCCTCCTCAAGTTCCTTTCGAATAATAATTTTTGTATGAGACTTTGTAACAGAAAATGGTTGAGAAGAAAATTGATCTTGCGGAGTAAGCACATCTTTATCATAACTAGGATGATCATTATTTTTAGAAGAGGAAAATACTATGTGCTGCTCGTGTAAATCATCATAAAAGTCATAATACTCATCATAAATAGGTGCATCAAAAATTTGTGCATTTTGTGAAGAATGCTTTAAAATAGTCTCTTAATTTTCCTTCAAAGGTTCATCATTTATTTCATTATAACCTAAAGTAGCAAACTTTTCAAGAGTATGATGATGCACAAATAATTCCTTATCTCGACCTTAATCAATCATATATTTTGTAGAAGATACCTCTTGAGCCAATTTTGAAACAATTGTTTCCTCATAATCTATTTAAAAACCTTCATCATGGCAATATGTTGGTTTTCCAAGTCCAAGAAATGACTACTGGAAATTCCCATAAAGAGCTTCTTGTGTTTGACCATTAACACTACTTTCTTCATAGTTAACCAGATATTTATGAGAACTTAGAACAATAGATTCATCATAACAACAACTAATTGAGACATCTTAAATAATAGAAAATGTATCCAAAGCCTTGTTATAATTAATTTCATCATTAATGTAATTCCCAACATCATCTTTCTGGATAAAAGAATTAGAAGAAGACTCATATGTAAATAAATCTTCCTCCACTTCTTCAATGGAAATATCCCCTTCATTTTCACTACTAGAAGAACTAATAATTGACTATTGAATATAAGATCCAAATTCTTCACAACAATGTTCAAAAAACAGGTCAGCTAAAAAATATTTCTTGCAATGATTATGAAAGGCAACATGAAAATATTTTAAAGAAGAAATACTAGAAGGCGATAGGGATCTGAACCATTTCCATGCCTCTCCCTCTAATGAGTACATTAACACTTTCATTAATACATCCTCATGATGTATACCAAACTGATACATCACTTCATGGAATTCAAGAAAATGATCTGCATGGTTATCATCTCTATCTTCTCTAAATATGAGTAAGTAATCACCCCACTCATCTATAGTAGGAACAACATTTGGAAAACCAAGAACAATAGAGAAATTAAGAGGAGAAAACCTTCGAGCCAAGATGTCTTCCATCTGAAAATATGACTTATTGAAACTGTGGAGTCGCCACTAGATTCTTTAACCATGGATTCTCCAGGTGAATGATTTGTATTTTGAATGTGTCTGGATTTTTTTCACCATAAAAAACCATATATGATCTTTGTCATTATCCCAAGGAAATATTACTTTGTTACTATGTTCCCCGACAATGATGCCATAAGATGTTGGTCCTAAGGTCTGCAAATGACTGCTAAAGGGTAGAGCTAGGCCACCTCAGTGGTTGAAAGGCCAGGTTTTTTATAGGTTTAATTTGTGTGTTGGTCAACTGATAGATGGGTTTCCAAGGATAGGGATCTAGTTGGATTGTTCAACAATATCACTATAAGGTTTCCCTTAGCTAGTGGCATGCATTTTCGTAAGAAAATAAACACATGAAGAATAAAACAAAGGAAATACAAACAAGCATACACTTTTTCACTTGTTGTATGAAATTTCAAACTTGAAATAATATTTCAGATCCAAAACATGTACCTGGACACAAATCATCCAAACAAGCTGTATTACAATAAATTATTCACTTAAAAAATAGCTAAGATTAGGTTGCATGACAATAAAAAATTCATTGAGAAAATAGTTGAAAGGAAAAGAAACATCACTTTGCATTAATTTCAATTTTCATCTAGATAAGATAAGAAGACACAAAAGATTTGAGAAAACACATTCTGTCACCAAAAATTATATTCACTAGGTGGGAAACTTAACAATTTTATGCTTCAAGGCCCACTGAAAATATTGATGCTTGGTCTCCCAAAAAATTGAACCCTTTTTTACGTTCAAAGGTCCATCTATGTATCCCCATCAAGAGAGGTTTCAACTTCCTTTAACATATCTCCAATTTGAATTGATGAGGTGGCTCATCGACTGTTGTCTATGAGTTATTTTAGAAAAATAAATCTGACGAATTCCTGAAATATAAGGTCCAAATATCCCTTTTTATCTCTAAATACTTGATATATGTGTAAAAACTAAAAGAGATTTTTATGAATGGGCCCATCTCAGAAAAAAACCTCTTTTTGTCTTAAAATATTCATCTCCAGTCTTTCGGAAAATGCACTTGAATACAATGACTAAAACGTGAAATCATTCAATGCTTAAATCTAGAAAACTAAGCTATAAATATTCATTTGAATATTCCACACCATGAAACCTGTGTAAAAATTAAGAGAGGTTTTTGTGAATGGGCCCATTTTTAATAAAAACCTATTTTGGTTAAAAAAAATCATCTTCATTATTTTGGAAACTGCACTTGAAGACGGTGACTAAAACAGGGGAAAAATGGTACGCCTGTAAAATTTGGAGTTGAGTTTCATTTTCCTAAATTGGAGGAATTTTCCAATGCTCGACCTTAATCAAAGACATTTTTCTCATCAAAAGAAACAATTTATTACAAGTGGCAGTAGTATCTCTAATTAAACCAAGAAAGATTCTATCAGTGCAACTGGAGCTATTGCTGATAATTGAAGAGGAAAAGATGCATAACAAGAGTCTTCATGAGTTGTTGCTGGCAGTTGAATTTGCATGACTACCCATATAGACCAAAACCTGGATACCGACCTTTAAAAAAGGTGGATCAATCTGGAACATGTATTGAGTTCCTTTACCCTTTGACAACAACATACACTTAGATTATCTCCTTCAAGAACATGCATGTTTTATGATGCTTATTTTGCAGCTTCTGATACTCTTTCTGCATCTTTGTGTATTGCAACTCAAGGGTCTGGTTTTGCTGTTGAAAATTATGGATATGTTGCCTCATATCATCATTTTTTTTCTTGAGATCTTGCACCTGATTGTTGTCATCTATCTCCCTATCAGCTTCAACTTTTGGCTTGATTAATGTATTTACTTTGCTTCCATTCTTGATCCCTTGCTCTTCCTCTACAATAGGTTTATTGAGGTCAATGGAAAAATTGGATTTCCTTGGCCTCATTTCATATCTGGGTAATTTCTTAGGTTTTTTATCATTTTCCTCTCTCATAGGTTCCTGCATCATTAACATTTTTCCTTTGATCTCTAGTTTGACATCCCGTGGAAACTGCTCAGGGGCCAACTCTGTATCTGGAGTTATGTCATTAGAATCCTGTTAAGGGTATGAACCAAAGTCCATCACATTTTGTTTTGATTTTGGATCTGCAGTGTACTCTATTTTTATAGTGTCATATTTGACACATGAGGTCTCCCATTCATTGCATTTATTCCTTGCCTTATCCCCTGTCATCCCTAACTTAAAATTTTGTAGAACCTCCATACGAGAAGGATGATTCTTATCTTCAATGCATTGATCCTCTGCCACCTTATTCCCTATATTCTGACTTAATATGATGGATTTGATGCAGAGGATCTAAAGTCGGATTATTAAATGCCTTACCATATGTATCATGGAAAGATTGAATTTTCCTGAGAATCTAGGAACGACTCTGTTGATTGGGTGTGTGAAAACAATATTCTAAAAATTCTGTTTTGATCAGACAATAATTTCTCCCAAATCATTGAGAAATTTGGAAAACCACTTGCCAATAGGATAAATCTCCCCATTCCCGAAGTTGGTTTTAAACAATTTTGGAAGATTTATTATGGTTTGATTAGAAATGGAGCCTGAATTTCCCTCCCTGTAATGATGATGGGAACTCATATTTTGAATGTATATTTAACTATGAGCTTCTATCTATCTTTTTCTATAATGATGGATCTTTCTTTGTCTGATATGGTTTTTCGTTTTGCAGGTAATGCATTTTCTTTGGCATACTGGGTGGCTTTGGATGAACTCCCAGGTTCTGTGGAAACCTTATCTTCCTGGGGAACTTCACCTTCTTCTCTTCTAATTGTTGTTTCATTTCCTATCCTTCCTCCTGTAACCCTAAATACTCCATAAAATACATCTGGGACATTTCTATTTCATTTAAAGCAAAGATAACCAATATTTTAATGAACCCCTAGTGGTAAAGTATTCTATGAGCCTATTCAGGGTAAATCTGGATTCTCTTAGACATTTTAGTTAAGCTCTTAAGCAAATATAAGGGAGGGTTTAGTTCCTTGTCACTGTTTAAGTGGATGATGAATCAACTGTGATAATAGTGAGCGATTGAGAATATACCTTATCCCATGATGTATCTTTGAACTGCAGTGAGAATGCCCCTCCACTCTTGTTTAATCCACAAAATTGGGATTCCATGACTCCAATCAGGGTTTTGGTGTCCTACTACCAGAAACTTGTTGCAGATTTTAGCTAGCAATTCCCCCCTTTTAAACCATCTCTCACCACTATTTGGGAGAGTGCATGATCCAATGATGAAGTGATTTGTAATGTGAATGGTGGTGTCCTTGAGTTGATTTTGAAACCCATCAAAGTTTTGAGTGAAGAGTAGGGCCAATCCTATGTGATGTCCATTGAAGGCACATATAAAGTCAAAGCATTCTCCTTTGATAAATATATCTCTTATTTCCATAATAACTTCAAACAGTTCGAGCCTTGCTGGATCTATTCTATTCAATTGAAAATTCTCTCAGGGTGACACCATTGTGTTCTAGCTTCTCCTACTGAGAATGGTGATCAAAGTATGCATTGTTTTGGGTTTATTTACCACTTTCCATAATAACCACACATAACCCTACACTAATAATAATAACTCGAGGGAAAAACATGCATGATATTAGCATGAAATTTGTCATGATGGTTGAACTAGTAGAAACATGCATGATCTCAAGTGCACAGGGAGATGAAAATGAATGTGAGGCACCAACGCACCATTATTTAAACTTTTAAATATTTTTCAAACGTTAAAACTCATAAAATAACGCTTGTTCTGTTGTTTGCAAGAATGGGGGCATTCTTGCAATTAGTATCTTTTTGCATCAATAGGCCTAATTTAACCTATTTTCAACCCAATAGTGACATAAACATGGTGATGTGACTTATTCAATTCAATTCATGACTTGTATCAACCTTATAAAGATAAAGGAAATGATGAAAATAAAATAGGAAGATAAAAAAACAAATTGAAATGACTCAACACAACCATGAAGAAACACTAAGTAGAAGCTAGGTTAACAAATGAATGGGATGGTTTGAGAACTATAAGGAAGAGGTGAAAGAACATGATATAACAATTGGTAAAAGAGAGGATATTTGAAGAACCAAAAGTTTAACAAATTATCAAAATCATAATAGGCAGACAATCAGACAATTGCTACACTGTTACCACGTCGCAGAAGATGATCTAGCAAAAGAAAACCTGCGTGAAATTCAGATTCTAGAAGTTGAAGGGGAAAGATAAGTAGAAGGTCCAAAGTTATATTCAGAAGAATTTGTTACACCACTAAATATAAATAAGGTAAATATTGGAACAAAAGATAATCCAAAGATTGCAAGTATTGGTGACTATTGGGATAATCAGACAGTGGAAAGTATAACAGAGTTACTACGTGAGTATAGTGACCTATTTACAACGATGTTTTCAGAGATGAAAGAGGTAGTAGGAGAAATTGGAGAGATGAAGATCCCCTTGAGACCATATTCTATACCAATAAGACATATACCATATAGATTGAATCCACTATATAAATAGAAAGTGAAGGCAGAGATTGAAAAAATGTTAGAGGTTGGGATAATAGAGCCTGTCAAACAATCTAAGTGGATTAACCCTATGGTAGTTCAAGAGAATAAGAAAGGGGGAATACGGATCTGTGTAGACTTGAGGAAGTTTAATGATGAATGTCTGCATGATCCCTTCCCTACTCCATTTACAGATGAAGGGTTGGATAATGTAGGAGGAAAAGAAGCATACTCATTTACTGATGGATTTTCAGGGTATCACCCAATCAAAATAACACCAGAAGATCGTCATAAGACTACATTTTCTATAGAATGGTGGTCATATTAGTACACATTGATTCCTTTTGGATTGAATAATTCCCCTGCTATTTTTTCAAGGGTAGTGGTAGCTGCATTTAAGGATTTTATTCATAAATTTTTAGAGGTTTATTTGGATGATTGGACAATATTTAGCTTATTTAAAGATCATGTTGTAGTCTTAATATTGATTCTAGACAGGTGTATACAATGTCAAATTTCATTTAATATTAACAAATTCATATTTAATGCACCATTTGGAATTTTTCTAGGGCATGTGGTGTGTAAACAAGGTCTACTGCTTGATCCTGCGAAGATTGTTGTAATTGTTAATTTACCACCACCTAAGTTAGTGTGTTGATTAAAATCTACACTTGGTCATATCGGTTACTATAGGAAGTTCATAAGAAGCTATGCACATATTACTGCACCCATGGAGAAACTGTTAAAGAAGGATATCAAATTTTAGTGGAATGAGGAGTGCCAACAAAGTTTGGATATATTGAAGGAGAAAATGGTGACAACGCCAATTTTGGTGTTTCCAGATTGGTCAAAGGAGTTCTAGGTTCATGTGGATGCCTCATCAATAGCACTTGGAGCAATATTAACACAACCAGGAGAAGGTGACATAGATCACCCAATAGCATTTGCAAGCAGGGAGCTCTCAGATTCAGAACATAATTACAATACAACATAAAGACAAGGTTTGGCAATGGTGTATGCATTGCAAAAGTTTATACATTATTTGTTAGGCCAACATTTCAAGATGTTCACATATGACTCTGCTCTTAAATACCTGGTCAACAAGCCAGTGTTGGGGGGAAGAATATGTAGATGATTGTTTTTATTTCAGGATTTCAATTTTGAAGTAGTTGTGAATCCTGGAAGATTGAATGCATGGCCATATCATTTGTCCAGGATAACAAATGGAGAGGAACCAAACATCTTGGAGGAAAATATTCCTGATGCACAACTCTATTTCAGTGTATATTGCTGATGAATATTTTGTTGATATCATTGAATTTTTTAGTACAATATTTTCACCAAAGGAATATAATACTGTGCATAAGAAGAATTTGGTGGTTAGAGCTACAAATTACCAACTTATTGAAGGAAATTTGTATAAAATAGGAGAAAATGACATTTTAAGAAGATGTGTTATGGAACATGAACATCTGATCATCTTAGCATAAGCACATGAAGGAGTATATGGAGTACACTACGAAGGAAATGATACTGCACAAAATATGTTGAGTGCAGGATTATGGTGGACAACAATTTCTAAGGATGCAAAGGAGTATTTCTAGAATTGTGATATCAGTCAAAGGGTTGGAAAGCCATCCAGGAGGGATGAGATTCCATTAAGACCTCAGGTAACTTTTAAAGTGTTTGATAAATGGGAAGTAGACTTTGTAGGTCCAAACAATCCACCAACTAGAATATCAGGAGCAAGGTACATTATTACAATGAAAAAATATTTAACCAGATGGGCTGAAGTAGCAATAGTGAAATATTGTAACCCATAAACTGTAGTGCAATTCCTGTCTGAACATGTAATTATGAGATTTGGATGCCCTAGGATTCTGATGAGTGATCAAGGAACTCATTTTATTAATAGTACCATCTAGGCAATGACTGAAGAATTTGAGATACATCATTAGAAGAGCACTCCATACCATCCTCAAGCTAATGGAACAATGGAAAAATTTAATAAGATATTGGAGAATGCCTTAACCAATATTTTCAATGTGAACATGGATGATTGGGATTTGAAGATACCAACAATATTATGGGCTTATAGAACTACATGCAAGAAAATTACAAGGAAGACACCTTTCATACTGTTGTATGGACAAGAAGCAGTTTTCCCTTTGGAATATTTTATACCTAGTCTACGCATTGCAGCAATTACAAACATGACAGAAAGAGACATAATACAAGAAAGATTGGCTCAACTTATGGAATTAGAAGAAGACAAGATTATGGTTGGTTTCCATCAGGAAGTACATAAAGAAAAGGATAAATCTTACTTGATAGGCACATTAATAAGAAGAAATTTAAGGAAGGATATCTTCTTCTCCTCTTTGACAGTAAATACTTACAACACCCAGGGAAATTCAAGATGCATTGGCTAGGGCCATATGAGATAAAGTCTGTCACGGATGGAGGTGATGTGCAACTGCAAGATTTAAAAGGAAAATAGATGCAAGTATTGGTGAATGGTAGTTGACTGAAACTGCATAGGGACAGTCGACCCAATAACCCTCAGTAGTTGCAATGCAATACAATTGTACATAGTGTATATAGAAAAAACAGAAAAAGAAAGAAAAAATTGGAAAAATAAGACAAATAAAAAAAGATGCAGTAGATGGATAAGTGTTTTGCATGCAGAGTTAGATGATACAATGCACAACAGACAATAAGTGGTGTGATAGAACAAGAATACCCTACGTTCTAGAAAAAGGTGACAAGACAGAAAATACAACATGACTAGATAGAAAGCGATTGGAAAGAGGAAACCCGATGATCATAAAAGTGGGATATGACAGAGCATTTATGAAAGGAACTATAAAAGCAGGAAACATGAACACGAAGACTCATTGTGACTTGAAGAAAATGTGAGATAAGGAAGAAATCTGAGCATGAGCATGTAATTTTGAGTTATCAGTGAATATTCAGGGAAAATTTTGGAGGATTTATCATAATGATACCACCGAAGGTTGGAGCTCCCAGTTGCATTGCAAGGAAAACATGCAGTTCCACAAGGTCGCCATAGGATATAGCGGCCAAGAGGGTAAACATTCAAGTCAAGGGAGTGGTGTATGTGGATGCCATTCCTTCACCAGTCATCGAGCCAGTGAGACTTACACATGTTGGGCTCTAAAGATGTCCTAAAAAAAACCTCTATGCATAAACCGAAGGTAGGCATTGGCACAGGCATTTTACTTGTTGCCTATGTAGGTTCTTACCTTCCGTTTTCAATACCTCTGCCTCTAGATATGCAACACTTCTAAAAGGAAAAACAATCGTAACAAAGGGAATGGCATTTGTTCCATTCAAATGAACGACACTGCATGTAAAGGGAACAACAATCGTAACAAGGGAATGACAGTCGTTATGTTGGACCAAACTAATGTTGTATTAATTTCATTCTAGTACTTGCCCAACTATCTAATTTGTCAATTCGAGGTTCTTAGAATTACGAAGCACACAAAAAGTATATGCAGGATTGAAGCAAAATTAATCTAATATGACGATAAAGATACAACTAAAATTGAATCATTAATCTAATGCAAGAAGCTGAAGCACACTACTTGGAATTGAATTGCTACAACACACGACTGAAATGAAATTGGGTAAATGAAATTAATCTAGGAATGGAAAATTGCATCAAAGGATAAACAACATGTGAAGAGCATCAAGATGACACATGTGAGCTCACACTAACAATAAATCAGTCTCAAATTACATTACAAGAATCAAATCATGAAACAATAATGAAAGCATGAATCAAACTAAGAATCCCTTTCTCCACAATCAAACTTATCTTTCAAATCCTAATGATTAGTCTTAAATGTCTACTCAATGACTGCCCCCTCATGAAGAGAGATCACTCTATTTTATACATGAGAGCCTTGAAGATAAGATAACCATCTCATAATTACAGATCCACTTTTCTCTCAACCAATTTCCCATTATTACAAAATATGATCCCTTCAAATCATCACACATATCTCTCATATATCTTGGATAATATGACAACCAAAAATCCTTGATCTTCTCCTTGGAATAGGCTTTGAATAGCTATCTCCTTGTAATGGTGGAGGATATATTCAAGAATCCTTTTTTAATTAATCCTTCACATATTCCTACACATTACAAAGCTCACACATTTTTGAGATATATATGAAAACATGTCGATTTTCTAACATTTAATCAAAAATTCCCTTTTAATACTAAAATGAATAAAGTGGAGAAAAATAAGGTGAAACCCAAATATATTTATGAAAATGATATCATGAAAGGTTAGTGGGGCGATGAAATGTGAAGAATGATGAAGGGAAAGGTGGATGAAAATATGACATTTTTGAGCCCCAACATACCCCCCAACTGAACTTGTTGCATGTCTGCATGCAACTATGCATGGATCTTCTCAAGAAATTTTGGCATCTTAATTTCAGCTTTGAGTGATGATAACGAATGTTTCCAGGATGGGATTTACATGAGTAACAACTGACATTTTCTTATGGTTGGTTCTTGTGTGACAACCATGAATATAAAGAATGTTGGTTCGTTTGTTAACAACATTCATTTCATTATTTGTTCTCTTGCTGTTATGATAATAATTTACCCATATACTTTACTAGAAAAGATAAGATATCAATGTGCACAAGGAAACATCACTGAGTATAAGAAAGCCCTTTTTTATATTTTTGAATCATGCCAATATGTATACCAATGCTTATGAAGCAAAGTGCAACAAAGTATTGTTGGAAAAGAAATGTTGGTAAATGGTAAATGAGACGAAAAATGGAATGATGGTAGTGGAAAAATGGAGTGATGATAGAGAATATAATCCCCTAACCCCCAACTGATTTGGTTGCATTTCTGCATGCAACGTGGCATGAGTCATAGAAGTGAAAAGGAAAGGGAGCATGGAGAGATATTTTTCCAAATTATTCATTGCTAGTATTTGAGGAAATACATGATTAAAGTTTAGAAAATAACATACCTCCACTTACCCAAAATGTTGATGAACTATGCAATAGGAATATGGCTGATGCGGGTGCTGGAGCATGGAAGATGTCACTATGGAAGGATCATGAAAATGTAACTGCTGTTGTAGCTGGGACTGCTATCTATTGGATCAGAGAATGTGAAGTGGAGGAATCTGAACTGCTGCTGATGAATCATGGAAAAGAGGAAGTATGAAAGTGGAATTGTGGTACTCTCATATAGATGAAGTCATGCTACTGCAACTTCTGATGGATTCATGAAAAGTGTATAGTCTTTACCCGCTGCTAAACCCAATGGTACAATTCTAGTCATGCAAATGAATGTGTCGATTTCGAGCATGAAAATAAGTCATTGTATTACCGACCATTGATGAATGTCGTTAACCAACGTGATGCAAACTCACCATTGATGTTAATGAGTGCCAAGGTACCCGATTACATCTTGCGAAGTGAGAATAGATTTGTTGATGTCGAGCCACTTGGAAGACCTAAAGATGAAGGGACATTGATGTATTCCCATGATTGTTAGTGAGATAACTTTCCATTAAGGCATGCAAGACTCTAGGTACTCAAAATGGAATCTAGTGTATATCCCAGATAAGGTGCTAAGGTCGATGGGGCAAGACTTGTTGAAAGGTGGGCCTTAAGGAATCCCACATCAGTCAATGTGAGTTCATACAAAATTATTGGTAGGACTATAGATGAAAATATCTCAGTAGCAACATTGTTCATGGCAAGGCAATGTAGTCATGGAAAGGGAGATGAATAGTTTTATTGGCAAGGAAAAATGAATTGAAAAAAATATAAAGAGATGTATGCAACTCAAAAAGATAGGCGTGTGCGAAGTCATGAAAGATAATTCAATGGAAGATGGGATTCAACACATGGATGACCAATCTACTTTGAAGGAGAAATGGGAAGAAATAATTCATGACACAAAATGGTTTTATGAATGGTTGTTGTGTAACAACAAACACCATGATGTGTAGAATGAGAGTTAGCTCCTTCAAGCAGTCAACAAAGCATGTTTTTTTACTCAAGAAACCAAGTTAGCGTAAAAAACATTACTTCGATATCGTTTTCAAGAATTATTGAAATGTCCATTTGCTAAAGTTTTTTTCTCTTTTTACAAAATTATTATTATTATTATTATT
>ML783694.1:242659-264627 GCA_009831015.1 Picea engelmannii
TTCTTATCTCACACTTTTGTGAATCGAAAGTAACTTTATGACCTTGGTCACACATTTGACTCACACTTAAAAGATTATTTTTCATATCTTCTACTAGTAGAACATTTTCTGCCTTTTCATTCTTGTTCCCAATTCAGACTGTGACTTTTCCAATGATTTTGGATGAATCATCATTTCCAAAGGAGATTGATCCATCTCTTTCCTTTCGTAATGTAAGAAACTTGTCTCTATCACCTGTCATGTGTTTTGAACATCCATTGTCAACATACCAACCATGCTTCTTTTGTTTAGCTTGTAGAGCGACTCTGCATTCTTCATTGCTATATTGATCTTTGTTTCTTATCCATGTCATTTTCTGAGGTTCTTGTTTGTGACTCTATTGAGGTTCTTTAGGAGGGACTGTCATTCTGCATTTTTTGGCCATGTGTCCAAAATTGTTACATTTGTAACATTCCACTTCAGTGCTCAAAGATTCAAACCTATTGTAACTTCTTCTCCGTGTTTCACTAGGTCTTCTTGAATAACCCCTTTGTGTATGGCTCTCAAAGTAGTTATTGTTCCTGTTGTTAGATCTGCAATTTATAGCTTTATGTCCAAAATTATTACATGCATAACATAAACCAAAAAATATAGTTTGATACCTAGTAGTTGAAGATCTTATGAAAGGAGGTGCTCTTATGAATCCTTCTTCTTCTTGAGGAAAAAGTTTTTCTTGAAAACTTTCTTTGTAGTTCTTTTACCTTTATATGTTTGTCTGCCTTTTGAGTAACCTTCTTCATTTATCTTTTTCTTATGAGGATTTTTTTTAGCAAAATGACCAATACCATCACAATTAAAAGAAATTAAAGGAAGCTTACCTCTGTACTTACCATTGGTTCCCTTGTTTAGTCTTTTGACGAAGTTGGCCACTTCTTCATCTTCCGAGACATCACTGCTATTGCTATATTCTTCTTGTTCCTTTTTCTTTTGCTTTGATCTTTTGGATGCTTTGAAGGCTGCTTCTTTTACATATGGATTTTTCTGTTTGGTTCTTATCTCATATGCTATGAATATTCCATACAGTTCATCCATGCTTATTGAGTTTAGATCCGATCTTTCTTCTAGTGCTGATATCTTAGGGTTGAATCTCATAGGAAGAGATCTTAGTACCTTTTGAAAAACTATAGATTCTTTGATTTCTTCTCCCAATCCTATGATTGCATTCACTGTTTCACCGACTCGTAAGAAGTAGGCTGCGACATCCTCATCTTCCTTCATTTTTATTTGTTTGAACTGACCTATGTAAGTTTGAAGCTTTGCATCTTTGACTTTTGAATCTCCTTCATAAACATTTTGAAGCTTGTCCCAAATCTCTTTAGCAGATTTACAATGTTCAACTTTGGTGAATACCATATCACTGAGACCATTCAAAAGTGAATTTATGGCTTTGGAATTATTCTCACAGAGTTTCATTGCTTTGTCATTTGTTGGTGGAACTGCTGGTGCTGTGTATCCATCTACAATTGATTGCCAAACTTGAAATCACTGTGCCTGTATATATGTATTCATCCTTATGCTCCAAAAAGAATACTTATTTCCATGAAACTGTGGTAGATCATGGAGAGTACCAACTCGTAGATCAAACATATACACAGTACACCAGTGTTTTACGTGGAAACCCAAATCGGGAGAAAACCACGGAATGGTTTTTCTTATATGTCTTGAAGAATTACATTCATTGGAAGCACCAACTTCCTTTGCTTTCCAGTTGCAATTGGAAGGAGGCTCCAACCCCCTAGTTTCTCAGGCTACAACCTGAGGAAAGCTCCAACTCCCCAATTCTTTGGCTATAACCAGAAGGAGGTTATGACCCCCAATGTTCTCCGGCTACAACCAGAAGGTGGCTACAACCACCTGTCCTTGCCCCGTCCTGCCACCCTGAAGTAGAAGTAGAATGATGGAACCACTGTCACACTATCACTATGAGATATACCACTGTAAACCTATACAAATAAATCTGAACCATGCATCAACCATGCATCAACCTGTACCTCAATCTATACCATAAACAAGTGCATCAACCATGCACCAACCTGTAATCAACCTGTACCATAAAAAAGTGCATCCAAACATGTACGAAGTATGTACCAATCATTTTTCAACTACTCATCAACTATGAATCATCAATATGTACCAACATCCTCAACTATACACCTCATGTATGTGTGCCAACTCATCAACTACTTGTCTCAACCATGTACTCAACATGTACCACAACCAAAATCCCTCATCAATTTCATCATCCAAATCTGATTTGTAGCTCTGTAATAGACCTGGTGTATATGATCACATTCCTACAAACCTTCCTTAACTTTAAAAACAAGAGATTATCATTTTCATCAAGCTTTTCTTTAGTCTCACATGCCTAGTTTTGGATTAGTCAACAACCCTAACTTGAAGTAATCATAAATTTGAACCTATAATGTATAAATATCTGAAATTGATAAAAAATGTTCTTCAGTGTGTTTTATGAAATTCCTCCAAGTGTCACTACTTGGAACCTCCCAAAAAAGGAGTTATAGCAAAAATTGCATACCTTGCTGAATTCTGGATTATTCTAGAAAGCGACCTTGTAGAGCATGCCCCGCACAAAATATTTGATGAATTGATCTACAAATATTACATAGAATACTAAATACTATACCCTAACCAATACATTCTGTCTAAATGAATTTGGATCTGTTATGAAGAAGTTATGACTTTTTTACCCAAAACACCTGATTTTGACTAGTTTCAGGACTGGCCACAAACCCTATTTTCCACGGAGTGTAACTCCCAAAATAAAACAACCCACAAGATCAATTTCTTACCATAGATACTTGGATATGTTTTCTCACTTTCATAACAATTTCAGGATATGAATCATTATAGAAAAAAAGTTATAGTGAAAATGGTGAGATGACCTGTAAATAACATACCTTAGAAAGCACCATCAAAAGAATTTATCCTTCCTTGCATTTCGGCCTTCTTTTATTCACTTTCCTTAGAATTTCGGCTTAGATATCATTCGTTTACCTCAAACAACTATATATATTCAATATGGTCAAGTGTGATTCGAATGAGAGAGCCTTGCCTCTTATTTATACTCTCCAAGTAGCTTCCTTAAAAACATCTTCTAGGTCACTTGACCCACTTTCCTTATTTTACGGTTGGGTCCACTTCTAATTTCTCCATTAAATTTATTATTGAAATAATTTATTTTGTATTCCCTTTGAATTATAATACACTCATCACTTCACTTTATTATTTACCTTTTAAAATCTCTTAAACCACTTTGACTACTTTGACCTTTTGGGGCTTCTAGACGACATATGAGGGTCCTCCAACTTCGTAAGGCCATTCCTCTCAAACCGTGAGGAGTTATGTGACATTCTACATACCATCAGAAATGACATGACATGTACTATCCATATAGAATAGTATTATCTAAAAATATATCATAACTCATACCGTTACCCATCAAACAAACTTGGGTCCATTACCCAAACCTGGGGTCTCCAACTTCTCATGGCCATAACTCTCTAACTGTGAGGAATTATGTGTCGTTCCACATACCACCGGAAATGACATGACAAGCACTATCCATCTAGGATATTTTCCCTGACAAATTCACTTTCCTTTATCTCATCATTCCACAATTAAGCATGGGTTCTCTTACTCCACAAAGCGTCTTCCCATGAGGGATTTCACCATAAGGGGACCACTTTGGAGTTCATCCATATTTACTTCTTATCAACCATGACACAAAAATAATGATTCATATTTACATCAAACAATATTGGGTCCATTACCCAAACCTTTGTGCTACGGGGCTTTCTTCAAGGGTTGACATCAATGACAACCAACCTTAATCAACATATTATATATATATATATATATATAACAAAACAAAACAAATAAAAATATATTTTATATATATATTTTTTATAATAAAACAAAACAAAACAATGGAATTTTCATGCTGTCAAGGCAATTATCCTTTTTTTCTTCACAGATCTCCATCAGACTCGTAGAAAAGACAGATTCAACCCCCAATCATTCACACTTTCCTAGGAATTACATTTTCTATCGTGCATGCAAGTTAATGCCACTGCCTGTTTCAGAACCACAATCATTATTGCTCATAAAATCCTCGCCACTCAATTCTCATACAAGATCTTTTCAACATCAATTCTACGTTATAAGCAACAAGTAAGTGATAGGCTTAAGAGTTTGAGGCATAAACCAATCAAATGACCAGTTTGGCATGCTGTAACATAACTTTAATCCTTGGGCACTGCCTAGAATTGCTAGGCAAGCTTTATAGACGTATATCTCAGCAGTAGTAGATACGACCACCTTAGCACCTTAACAACCGGATATACATATTTCTGCCATTCATTGGCCTGTGAATTATCCCCTGACCGAAGGGAGTTACTCATTACTCATATTGATAACCATTTTCTTTTTGTAACCAACAAAAATATGCACTTTTAAACAATTCATGAAATATAGAGTTCATAGCTGCGATGACAAGAAGATCATATGGGTGGGTAGCGTTGATAGGTATAAATTGTCCGGTTGAATCAACCACGGCTTCCATAAAACATGTTTCATTCATTGTCTGTTAGTTAGCCTGGGGAACATGGAAACTAATGCATGGTCACATGTATGGACATGCCCTTGTATATCATGAGCATTCCTCATTTCGATAATATGCCCACATCCTAAACTCCACATCACTCTACTCATCCAACAAATCAGAGACCTTCACAGTGACTTGCACCGAATCCACTATTGAGTCCTTGGAGTTCATATTTAGAGCTGGAGTTATGTTCTGGTTTTGAATTCTTAGAGTGTGGCTTCCAAGGAAATTAAATGGCCATTTTCACGTTCTGTAGCCCTGTGTGGCGCACTTTCACCTGAAGAGTGATAACTCAGCCTTATCGATATGTTCAAACATCTGCCCCAATCTAGTATTTGTTTCCATGGTGATCACTCATCCAAGAATATCAAATGGCAGGACCAACACACATGATTGTTCCATAAAGTGTGGTTATGGTGCACCTTGGATTCTTGCAACACGGATGCCATAGTGGATGCGTTAGAAACACAAAATGAAATATACTACTGCTGGTGGAACACAATATTCAAAATCCTGAATTAGTCTTCAATATACGTTGTAATCAAAACAAGAAATTAATTATACCCTTCCATATTTCTCGTTGGATCATCGATTCATTGCCATACAGAACAGAAGTGTGGGATATCATTGGAAATGGTCGAGTTCCGTCAAATAAGAGAAGGATTCATCAGATACTCAAAATCATAATAATTTTAACTCAATGAAGCACAAATAAAATGTTGATGGACAAAAAATTCAGGAAAGTCAACACATATTGATAAAATTTCAAAAATAGTTATGTGACCATGACACTTATGGGGTTTGACTCTATTTCCTCCAGATGTGGAATACATATATTTTTGATTTGAGAGATCATAACGATCTGTGGATTTTGGTCGAGGAAACTCCAACTATACCAGTGAAATCATTAGACTTTCTTAGTTAAGATTTCCCTCATCCTTAAAAAATGCTTACTAACAGATTTTTCGTTAACTACTTTAATATGAATGCACGTCGAAAATTTTAGTTGATCATGGGCGCCTCAACCAGATAAAACAATGAATTCTTACTTCCGTTTCAATGTTTCCTTGCATTTAAAATTCATCAGCTGAAAGATACGAATGGAAAGATAGGAACCAACATGCATGGGAGAGACCGAAGAAGGCAAGTTCTTTTGTTGATAGCGGACCATAGAGATCAGATCTTGGCCATTGTTTCAAAGATAGGCTTATATGGGGTAGGGAGATCTATAGAGTTATAGTTTATAGCGTGCCACTAGATAGTGGTATATTTCTTGATGCTGAGATCAATATGAATGCTATTTTGTTTGTTTGCAGGGTTATTTCTAGGCATCTACAGGATAAGGGACGAAGGCAAAAACATGGTGTTGCTGCCACGCAAACCAAAAATAAACTAGGCCGAAAGTAAAAAATTGAGAAGAGTGCGGTCGTAATACTGTTGCAGCTGTTGTTTCATCTAGGAGTTTCAGCATGGAAAAGCGCAACTCTTGTCTTGCATAAATTGCAGACCTTCTTATTCATTTATTATTATTTTTTTTCTAATGTACTTACTATTTTATTGTTTTGATTTGCAGATAGAAGCACGAATTTTTATTTATGTATTATGTTTTTAAAAAATAAAAAAATTGACTTTGCAAACTTATTAAAAATTTGTGAGCAAATGGAAACAAATTGTAAACAAAAAATAGATTAGGAAATTTTTTCATCGTCATTTAATTAATCTTCCTGAAATCAATCAGTCATCCTACTTTTTGATCATCGCGATCGCACGAAGCATGAAACAGAGCACACTTATTCTAAAAAAACAAAAAAAAATCTTGAAAATAGTGTCCTACCTACACTACGCTAATTAAAAATTAAATATTAGTTATGTGTAGTCAAATAACCAGTGTAGCCAAGAACGCAATAGTAATAAGAATATGTTATCTTTGAATTTCAGAGATGAGAATCAGAGATATGTATAAATGTGCGGAATTAGCTGTTGAAACTGTAAATTAAAAAAATAAAAAATAAAACAAAAACTAAATGAATCTAACCTCGTACTCGCTTGAAACCGTCGTTCGATAAGGCTTTTGTAGGCGCAATTTGTCTTTCTCAGATCATGCTGTATCTCCACATTGTCTTCCTCGACCTCCTGCTCACCTAATTGCTCTTCATTAAATGTGCATGATTATTCATATGTTGATTCTTCATTCACCTCTAGAGGAGTAATTAAGCCCTCGACTACTGTCAAGATCTCCTCTTTGTGAGAAGAGGAGATCTTGACCTTTGCAAGGATTCGAGTGAGTTGTTCCAAGATTAAATTCATTTTTAAACCATCTTTTTTAAAGAGATTCTTACAACACCCAAAACTGAAATCCAAATGAAAAACTTAAATAAAATCACTCTTGCTAAAACATGAAACAATTACTCTTCACAGTTGCAGAAATCAAACACTCTTGGTAGTTGGCAGGGAGAAAATGAGGAGTCTCCACTCAAGTAGCTACTATGACCCCTTACCAACACATGTAGATCACACTTGCAGAAATTAAACACTCTTGCATAAATTGAAATTCACACTTGCAGGAATTGAAACACTCTTTGCAGAAATTGAAATTACTCTTGCGGAAATTGAAACACTCTTTATAGAAATTGAAATTCACACTTACATAGTTGGTAGAGATATCATGAGGAGTATCCACTCAAGTAGCTACTATGAACCCTTACCAACAAATATAGATCACACTTGCATGAATTTAAATGAAAAATAAATTGATACCTCAATCCATTGTGCTTCCCCGGAAACGACGCCAAAATGTTGGGCTCTAAAGATGTCCTAAAAACAACCTCTATGCATCAACTGAAGGTAGGCGTTGGCACAATATTTTTACTTGTTGCATAAGTAGGTTCTTACCTTCCATTTTCAATACCTCATCCTCTAGATATGCAACACCTATAAAGGGAACATCAATCGTAACAAAGGGAATGACATTTGTTCCATTCAAATGAGCGACACTACCTGTAAAAGGAACAACAATCGTAACAAGGGAATGACATTCGTTACGTTGGACTGAACTAATGTTGTATTAATTGCATTGTAGTACTTGCCCAACTATCTAATTTTTCAATCCAAGGTTCATAGACTTACAATGAACACATAAAGTATATGCAGGATTGAAGAAAAATTAATCTAATCTAACGGTAAAGCTACAACTGAATTTGAATCATTAATATAATTCATGAAGCTGAAACACACTACTTGGAATTGAATTGCTACAACACACAACTGAAATGAAATTGCATAAATGAAATTAACATAGGAATGGAAAATTGCGTCAAAGGATAAACAACATGTGAAGAGCAACAAGATGACACATGTGACCTCACACTAACAATAAAGTAGTCTCAAATTACATTACAATAATCAAATCATGAAACATTAATGAAATCATGAATCAAACTAAGAATCCCTTTCTCCAAAATCAAACTTATCTTTCAAGTCCTAATGACTACTCTTAAATGACTACTCAATGACTACCCCCTCATGAAGAGAGAGCACTCTCTTTTATACATGAGAGCCTTGAAGATAAGATAACCTTCTCATAATTACAGATCCACTTTTCTCTCAACCAATTTCCCATTATTACAAAATATAATCCCTTCAAATACTCACACATATCTCTCATATATCTTGGATAAGATATGCCAACCAAATCTCCATGATATTCTCCTTGGAATAGGATTTGAATAACTATCTCTTTGTAATGGTGGAGGAGATATTCGAAAAGTCTTTTTGAATTAATCCTTCACATATTCCTACACATTACAAAGCTCACACATTTTTGAGATATATATGAAAACATGTCGATTTTCTAATATTTAATCACAAATTCCCATTTAATAATAAAATGAATAAAGTGGAGAATAATAAGGTGAAACCCAAATATATTTATGAAAATGATATCATGAAAGGTTAATGGGGTGATGAAATGTGAAGAATGATGAAGGGAAATGTGGATGAAAATATGACATTTATGATCCCCAACAACACCTATACAAGAACAACAAGTTCCAGTGACAGAAGAGATGGAGGTCGAGACACGGGAATAAAAAGGAAACCCTAGCATAGAGTAGAACCATACACATTAGCTTGGATTAGGATCACCGCAAAAGATGACAGAGGAATATGATGAGAGAAAAGAGTTAGATGATCCCATAGGATAGGCCAAAGCAGTACAAAAATCTGTCGCAGAGTCAACGTAGCAGTTCAAAGAATAGGTGAAGGTGGAGGATATTACTGACAAGAAAAACTCCGATGCACAGGGAGATTAGGATGCACACCAAGAAGTAGGGCCATCGAAAGTGAAAGGAAATACAAGGGGAAACCAGACAATACAAATATCACTACACAAATAGAAATAAACAACACTGACACTCTCATGCATATCCGAAGGAGTCACGATCCTTCTTGGAATATTAGGATGTGTGGATAAATTGAGGTATTCTTCTCATGATGTAACATACAGGGATAAGTTCCCTAATTTTGCTCCAAAAGTATATGTGGAGAGAAAAGGAACAATCTTTTCAGGATTTCCAATTTTAGAACCAAAGTAGTGGATTGAAGGATTTATAACATAGGTATCATGAACCTGTTGAAAATTCCCCACTTTGGGAGAGGAAAGGATGTAAATGCCTCTGTGAAACAACTCATGGAATTAATGCATGGGGGTATTCTATGGAAGGATAGAATGGTATCAATAGATGTAGATTTAATTGCATAAATTATAGGTTTGCCAACAGATGGAGAAAAGACAGAACAATACTTGGATGACAATACAAAGGAGAAATCCTTGGCAGAGGAGATGAAGAATAAATATGGCACTGAGAGAGGGTCCCAGGGAATCATAATTAATAGAATCAGTGAACCTGCGATGAGGTTGGAGACAAAGTTGATGGCTTGAGTTGGAGTAGGCAATTTTTGGGTTCAATGCAGTAGATGAGGCAGAAGGGACCAAGGAAGAAGCGTGCACTAGGAAAGAAGGAAAAACAACATGAAAAAGGAAAATGAAGCAACACACTAGGAAATAAGGAAGATCAACATAGAGTCAAAGAAATGAATGGTTGGATAGAAGACCTACGACGCATAAGGAAGTTATAAAGTGGACAAGTTGGGTCCACTTATAATTAAGGTTTTGAGTCATGATGTAAGGTTTTTGCCCATTTTTTTAATATAAATAGAGGATGTATGAAGTAGCTATAGGATTAAGTCAATTATCATTGTGAAGAACTAATTTTGGATGACTTTTGAGTATTTATTCACAGTGATAGTTTTTGGCTACGAGTCACGGAGCTTGATTTGTATCAGTTTTGGAAAATTGTGAATTATTATTGAGGGTTAGGTCACAAGCTATGGACCTTGGTGTGACACTGGTCAACCTCATGCACCACTATAAACCTATGATGTAATGCGCACAATGCTATTTTGATGAAGAATAATAATAAGAAGCATAAGATCTTTGTGGACGTAGCCCAGGCGGGTGAACCGTGGTAAAAATGGTGTATTTATGTGTGTTGTGCTAATTTTATTTTATTTATGATGAATAACTGGATATATGAATGCATCTATTAGATTTTATTTATAGAGCACACACTAGAATAATTATGCATGATGAATGTTATTGAATGGATAAAATAGTAGATATGATGAATGCTATGGTAGAATGCATATTAAAATAGGGGAATAAGTCTAATAGGCCTATCATTCCATGAGTTCCATCCCTTCCATGATTGCAGACACTTGGGTCATGCAATCACCCATAAGCCATCTTGGGTGAAACTGCGTTGTGCACTCTATGTGTGGTGTATCCTTCTGGTTTACCAGAAGGGACAATGGTGAATAGGTTTTTGTTGGAGAACTAAGGTATAACCCAGGTCAACCCATACATCCAACAAATGGTTCTGTCGTCAGTTGGAACTTAGAAGAACAACTTGGAAGGGATCTGGTGAGAAGGTCAATGAAGAATATGTAGTGGTAGAAAGGGATGTTTAGGCCATGGAACCCTACAAAGAAAGAGATTGAAATACGGTTGGAGACAAAGAAACTTGAGTTCACACAGAAAGATAATAGAAGGTCTAGGTATACACCGTGCCAATATCTGCAGAGGTACGTGTTTACTAATTTGCATGAGGCATATTTATGTTATTTTCCAGAGTTATTACAGGAATGGATATTAAGTTTGAAGGATAATCATCCGACCATTTGAATAAGATCAGTAGAGTGTACTAATGAGAACATTGCACGATTGTAAAGGGTTAATAACAAATTCACGCGCGTAGTGGATTTTTGGTTAGATAGTATTATTGTAGGGTTTGTTAATGAATTTGCAGTCGATACAGTGAAGTCATATACTATTGTAGAGAATAATTTCTTGAAGGTACCAAGAGGGAGGTACATTAGGTCACTATACACGTCAACTAAGATCTTATTTCATGATAAAGGCATGATGACCATGGAATTAGATAGCTAAATCACTTTGCGTGCATGGGGGAGTTGGGGGAAGCACTAAGGAATATCTGAGATATGAAGAAGTCTCTAGATGGAGTCCATAAGAAGAAAGCAATGGACCCTATAATGATGGATGAGGAAAAAACAAGGGAAATAATAAGGAAATCAGGAGTGACATGCAACGACCGACCCTACCAATATAAGATAAATAGTAAGAACATGGAAGTAGCCAAGCGAGAGGGCTTAGACAATGATGAGGAAGATTCCGAGGATCTCTATGCTGTTAGCACCGTGATTTTTGCAGTTAGAGTTAGTCCTAGATGAGTCATAGTTTGTGCATCAAAGTTATAAGGTCAGTGACCAAATAAAGAGTGGTTCAAAATCATCGAGTAACGGGTTTGGCCATAAGTTGGTTAAAGGGGTGTAAGGTTCTCCACGTTTAAATCGTAAAGGTCCACTTCCCTAAGTCTCGAGTCACATTGAAAAGGTGGAAATTATGTACCAAAATCTAGTCAAGTGTTGGGATAAAGGTCACATCGAAAGATATTAAGGGCATCATTCCCTAATCATGAAATCAGAAAAGTAAACAATCATGGCACTTCTATCATTTGTAATTTTCACACTTCTCAACTTACTTTCAAACTTTTCAACCTTCTTTCAAACTTTTCATCACCATGGATTTACTGTCCTTTTCCATGATTTCATTCCGTATCTGTTAAAGCATAAATATTAGTCACCCTTCATGCCTCTCCACTTTCATAGTTTGTGCATCATCCATAGTTTTTTTTAGCAAGCTCTGGAGCCCTTCACTAAATAAAAGCTATTTGTTGCCAGTCATTACATGAGTCTATTTTTTTGATTTTGCTGCATCTCCTCCATTGTTTTCAGCCATTGCTTAAAGTCTTTTGGGGCTGGCTGCAAACTAGCTTCTTGGACGAGTTGTTTCTTCTCACAGTTGTTAGGCGGAAATATTGTTGTTTAATTCCGTTGTGTTACTTTCCCAACTATTTAATTTGTGAATCTGAGGTTCCTAGGCTTACAAATCACACACACTATATATGCAGGACTGAAGTAGAAGTAATCTAATCTAAATTTCTAAAATAAAATTAATCTAGGAAAACATTGGAAGACTAACTAGGAAAGCAAGAAATTAATTTAGCAAAGAAATACAACATGTGAAGAGTTGAATAAAAAAAGATATATGTGAGCTCACACAATAAATCAATCTCAAATTATATTACAAGAATCAAATGACAAAGCATGAAAGAATAACAATGAAAGAATCAAAGCTAATAATTCCCTTCTCCTAATTACAAGACTAAATTATGAATTACATGATGACCCTCATGAAGAGAGAACACTCTCTTGTATACACGAGTGTCATAATTACATATCCACTATTCTCTCAATTTATTCCTTCAAATCCTCCACACCTATCTTGGATAAGATATCGTATCAAAATCTCCATGATCTTCTCCTTTGAATATGCTTGAATGATTGTCCCAAATATTCTTCAAATCTTCAAAGTTTGAAGATGAAATTCGAATTTGAGGCTAGGTGGTAATATTTGACTTTGTTGAAATCTTCAAATATGCCTGCACACATCATCAAACTCATCCAACCTTAATATATAATGAAAATATGTTAATTTCTAATATTTAATTAGAAATTCACTTATAATACTAAAATGAATATAATGGAAAATAATAAGGAGAAACCCAAATATATTTATGAAAATGGTATGATGGAAGGTTAATGGGATGATGAAATGTAAGGAATAGTGAAGGAAAAGGTGGATGAAAATACAACATTTCTGAGGCCCAACATGCCCCCCAACTAAACTTGTTGCATGTCCTCATGCAACCATGCATGGATCTTCTTAAGAACTTTTGGCATTTAAACTATGGATTTGATTGATGATGTCCTTAACAATGAATGTTTCTAGGGTATGAAATACAAGAGTAAAAACATGTGAAATACATGAGTAACAACTTACATTTTCTTATGGTTGGTTCTTGTGTGACAACCATGAATACAAAGAATGTTGGTTCTTGTGTTAACAACATTCATTTCACTTATTTATTTTCTTGCTGCAATAATTTAGCCATATACTCACTGGAAATAATAAGTTATCAATGTGCATAGCAAAGCATCACTGTGTATAAGAAAGCCTTTTCTTTATCTTTATGAATTATGCCAATATGTATATCAATCAAAATGCAACAAAGTGTCGTTGGAAAGGAAATGTTAGTGAATCATAAACAGAATGATGAGATGGTAAAATGGAATAATGGTATGTAGTGAATATGGGTTCCCCCCCCCCGCCCAACTAAAGTGGTTGCATATCCTTATGCAACTTGGCATAGGTTATGAAAGTGAAAAAGGAAATAGAGCATGGTGAAGGAATTTTCCAAAGTTATTCATTACTAACAAACAAGGAATTACATGATTAAAGATTAGAAAAGAACATACCTCCACTTACCCAATAATGATGATGAACAATGCAATAGGAATATGGCTGGTGCTGGAGAATGGAAGATGTCACTGCTGTAGGATTATGAAAATGGATTTGCTAATGCTGCTGCTGCTATAACTGGATCATGGGAAGTGAAGGAATCTGAACTGCTACTGATGAATCATGAGAAATGTGGAAGGCAGAGAATATGGAACTGTGGTACTCTCATAGATATAAAATCAAATTGTTGCAATTACTGAGGGGATCATGAAAAAGTGTATAGTCTTCACCCGCTACAAATCGATGGTACAATTCTAGTCATGCAAATAAATGTGTCAATGTCGAGCATGAAGAGAAATCATTAGATTACTAGCCATTAATGAATGCCATTAACCAATGCGAGGCAAACTCACCAGTGATGTCAATGAGTGTCAAGGTACCCGAGTACATATTGTGAAGTGTGAATAGATGTGCTGATGTCGAGCCACTTGCAAGATCTAACGATCAAGGGACATTGATGTATTCCCATGATTGCTAGTGAGAGAACTTGCTGTTAAGGCATGCAAGCCTCTAGGTACTCAAAAGGAACTATAGTCTATATCCCAGATAAGGTGCTGAGGTCGATGGGGCAAGACTTGTTGAAAGGTGGGCCTTAAGGAATCCCACATCAGTCAACGCGAGTTTTTATAAAAATATTGGTAGGACTAAAAGATAGATCTCAGTAGCAACAGTCTGTATGGCAAGGCAATGTAATCATGGAAAGGGAGTTTGTTTTATTCAGAAGCAAAAGTGGAAAGGAAAAAATGAGTTGAAAAAGATAAAGGAAATGATGTATGCAACTCAGAAAATAGGCGTGTGAAATCATGAGGGATAATTCAATGGAAGATGGGCTTCAACACTAGGATGATTAATCAGCTTTGAAGGAGAAATGGGATAGTGTCACAACATAAATTTGGCAAAATGTTGCTGTGTATCAACAAAATGTTTTTATGTAACAACAAACATCAGGATGCGCAAAAACTTTCTGTGTATCAACAAAATGATTTTGTTGAGTAAAAAATTCTTCAAGATGTCTAACAAAGCATCTGTTCTTTGAATAATTTTGTGATTCTTGAAAATCACTTCAGCAGCAAAATGTGAGCATCTCTGAACCTGAAAAAATCTTAGTACAAATCCTGCAGGAAAACTTATCATTCAAAAATAAGTGCAAATGTGGAAAATCAAAGAAAAATAAATGTTTTATACCTTTTTTTCGCTGTGCTTGTTTCATCGTTAATTACTACGTGAAGTGACTTGAGAAAAACACATCGGCGTAACATGTTTGGATCATGGTTTTAAAGAATAAATAAAGAATCCATTTGCAAATGTTTATTTTAGTTTTGATGTGTTTTTATATTTTTATTTTTATAATGTTTTTATAATGTTTTTTATTGTTTTTCTAGTTTGTTTTGTTGTTTTGGTTTTATAATAAAACAAAACAAAAATAGTTATTATTTTTCTTTCTTTGTTTTTATTGTTTTTGTTTTATAATAAAACAAAACAAAAACATATATAAAATATGATTTATTTACAAAACAAACAAAATAAAATAAATGTTATTTTTATTAATTATTTTTGTTGTTATATTACAAACCAAAATAAAAATAAAAATAATCTTTGTTTTGATCAACCCCAAACAAAAATACAATAATACCAATTATTGTGGGCAAATGATACTAATACAAAACCTTACAAACTGTAATTGTCATACAAAAATCATGCAAATTATTAGAACCAAAATCCAATTTTTCTGATTGTTTAATGGGAACGAGGAAAATGATAGGGGTGGCAGTTTGTATGTCGTTCCTGAGCCTCACTCGTTACTAGGCTGAACCTGTATTGAAACCATATCATCGTATCTCAAAATATCGACCATAAAAATCCAGGCATTCCCGATGTGCATGATGGCTTAGGAGATAATCAGATTCTCACGATCTCATTTTTCTTTCATTGCTGCATTGGACATTAATGCTTGCATTCACTAAAAAACAAACATCCTAAAAATAACAGTTTTTTAAAATGTTGTACAAATTCCTCATTCTTGTGTAAAAATATTGGTTGTAATATAATTAATTACTTTCTTTAGCAGATAGACCATTCTTGTTACCAACAAGCAAATGATTCACATTTTCACTAGAAGATTGATCAAGTTCATTCAATTGTTGCAGGTGTTTTTGTTAAATTTTTAATTAAATAAAGTACCTAGGCAAGTGTTTCTCATCCCTAGGCGCCTAAGGGGTGAGAAAGTGCCTAATGTGGGCCCTAGTCATTTAATTTGTGAGATGAAAATTAAAAGGTGACTTTATGACTTTAGTGAGGGTGAATGAAGAGACATTAAATCTCAGCCACTCATCTAATCTAATCTCAGCCATTGGATTAGAAAACTCCTCACCTACCTCATGAGGTTGATTAGGGTTGGAGGGAACACCCATTGTTAGGTTGTTGATTCATTGTTGAGAGAGAAAGAGAGAGAGAATTTTCGAGTTTGGAGAGGAAGCCATTTCTGCAGAGCTAGGGCATGCATTCCAAGGATGCAAAATAGCACAGAAATCGAGGCAGCAAGGACAACATTGAAGGCAGGCTGTACTATACGGATTGAGCAGGTCGTACAATAAGAAGAGAAGGCACATAAATCAAGGAAAAGTATAGTCTGAGCAGAGAGGCCATACTGTACATATTTTCAAATAAAGTACAACAGAAAAAAAAGGCACAAAAACTGAGGTAGAAAGTATAGTCCATACTGTACGGATTCTGTATGGTTAGTATGACTGATATTTAGGCACAGATTTCAAGGTCAAGGCACTGTGCTATTTTCTGGAAGTTTTGGCATGTTTCCCAAGGCAATCATACAACATTTATTGCACTGTTTTGGGTTGAGGTAGTTGGCATGAATTTCAAGGTGACCGTACAACATTTTGGAGGCACACAAATCGAGGAGCAGACCTGTATTTGATTACAGAAAATTATGGAAAGAATTTTGAGGAGTTTGGCTCTTTTTCCTGTGTGAAGACTCGGCATGATTATCGAGATAAGTTTTCCATTTAAATTTCTGAAGATGAACATGCTGTAACATAATTCTTTGAAGCTCCTAAATAATAAAAATCTCCCTCTCTCATCGGTTTTCCCCTTGTGGGTTTTTCCAGGGTCAAAGTTAGATCGAAAATATATGTGTCAATGTTTTCTGAGTTTTATGTGCTACTGATATTTTATTTTTGTGTTATAAACGATGTTCAGAATCCTCATGTTTTAGTTCTGAAATTAATTTTCTGCTATGTATTTAATTGTTGATATAAAACTGGGTTTGGGCATTAAACATTGGCTGGAAATTCAGCGAGACTGAGACTGAAAAGAAGCAGAGATTTCAACGGTTAGAAAGGTGGGACAACAATCACTTCACAGGGTAGATTCTTGAATTTATTATTTTTAGCAGAAAAGGGTCAATGGCTACAGGTTTGAGAGTTGAGGACAGACTTGATGGGGTAGGAAATTTTGGTTCTTGGAAGGAGAGGATGATCTTTCTTTTACAAGAAAACGAATTGTGGGGCATTGTGGAAAATACCAGTACTCATCCTATTGTGGTACCTACTGATGCTACTCTTCTTGCAGCTTACACTAAGAAGAGTATCAAGGATACGAGGTTTATTATTGATTCCATCAAGGATCATTTAATTCCTCACTTGATGGGGAAGACACATGCCTATGAGATGTGGGAGTCTTTAACTAAATTGTACCAGAGTACAAATGAGAACCAAAAAATGGTTTTGAGGGAAAAACTAAAGAGAATAAAAATGACGAAGGCTGAAAATGTGGTCACATACCTTACTAGATTGATACAGGTGAGGGATGAGATTGGAGCTATGGGGGAAGCCATAGTTGACAGTGATCTTGTGAGAATAGCATTAAATGGAGTTTCCAAACAATGGGTTGTTTTTGTGGAGGGCATTGTTTCTAGGGAGAAGCTTCCCAGTTGGGAACGTATTTGGGATGAATTTTTTTAGGAGGAGACCCAGAGAGGTTATGTATGTTGGACACACCTACCACACTTAGAGGGGGGGTGAATGAGTGTGGTTCTCTTTTCCCCAAAACTTCCCTCTTGCAAAAAAACTCATCAATTAGCATTCAACATTTATTCATTACCTATTGTTGTCATTTATAACCAGTTAGATGTAGGCACATATCAGCAACATATATCATCAATGATTCATCATTACAATGGAAACAGAGAACACAAGATGTATGTACAATTTTCTTTTTATTACGGACTACAATCCTTGGGTTTATCAGCAACAACTGAATAGAGTACAACTCTACAAGAGCACCAACTCTATATGCAAGACTCAACTTACACCCTCAGCACCAATTGAGATCAACAATGCTCAACAAATATCAATATGTCTATAGGTATGTGACCTGTCAGTAGTGCAGCCTGCGTGTGCACGCGCCCTGGCTCACTACAACCCGTGTGTGAATGCAGCCAATGTATAATGCAACAAACATATGCTTCTGAGCAACATGCCCAGATCCTCTGCAACCTGCAATCACTTTCTCTTCTGTCTTCAACTGTCCAAACTGACCCACAGCCAATCACAACACATCCAACCTCTCCAATAGCTTTCTCATGCTCCACATAAAATCAATATGAATGCTATCTCAATCATGTATAAATAAATAGTATACCATAGCAATCATGTCACTACTGAATCACAAGAGTGCTACTCACTCCATCAATCAAATCAACCAAACTGAACCACATCATAGAAGCCATACCAAGAATTCCCTAAGCATTCACAACATATCAAGCAATAGTATCTATCAAGACAATAATGTAACCATACCAGTGTCTGAGTGATAGATCTGAGGCCATAGAATGCAGATCTAGAACCTGCTTCATCATCCAAGAGCTTGGCACCAACTCAAACACAAATCTCCATGATTTTATTGAGTCCACACTCCCTATACACAGTCATCGCATGTGTACACTCACCCTATATACAGCCAGCCCGCGTGTGTATGCACCCTATACACAGACAACCCACGTGTACATCAGAAAATAGGGCTTTATGTGACTTCGAGAATTTTGTCGTCAAGATCTCTGACATTGCCAAAACTTTGATGCGTCTATGAGATCCTCCTCTCACTCTCTTCCTCAGAATAGATCTTCAATCATGCTCAAGATTTCCACACCAATAAGATTCTCTCACAAGAAGATCTCCATCAATACTCCAAAATATATTACCAAGAAGCTCTCCATTGATCCACACAGGATTCTTACTCAAACGTGCATTTTACAAGAGATCCTATCTTCTTATTTATACTTTCATATTCTAGGTCACTTAACCCATTTTTAGGTTACTTAACCCATTTCTAGGTCACTTAACCTATTTTCCTTATTTTAGGGTTACCCACTTTCCATGAATAGAAAATTCTCCAATACTTTATCATTTAAATATTCCTTCTTGATTTTGTCACTTCATTTAAATAATCTTTCTTGATTTTGTCACTTTACTTTATAATTTAAATAATGATTTCTTCTTTTCAAGCACTTTTACTTCTTTGACCTTGGGGGCTTCAAGCCTTCATATGGGGGTCCTTCAACTTCATAAGGCCATAACTCTCAAACCGTGAGGAGTTATGTGACATTCCACATACCACCGGAAATGGCATGACAAGCATTATCCATCTAGGATAGTTTCACCAACAACTTCATTGATCTTCATATCATTATTCCACATGCAAGATTGGGTCCTCCAACCATTCTTTTATGATAACTCATTCCATAAAGCATCTTCCCATGAGGGCTTTCACCATAAGGGAACCACTTTGGAGTTCATCTATTTGTGCACCTTATCAACCATGATAAGACAATAATGATTCATCTTTGCATTGATTGGTTTCCACTTGGACATATAACATTCTCATCAAGAGCATCATATCAATCAATTACTTGACATCAATCAAACCAAACCATTTACATCAATGACATATGATCCAACAATCTCTCAAGTAATCAAACCATTGGCATCAATGACAACATGATCCAACAATCTCCCCCTTTGGAATTGATGGAAATACCAACATTGATGTCAACTTCAATTACCAATTATTGATGTCAACATGTAGACAAGGCATGCTCTACATCAATAGTCAATATGAGTATCTCTCCATATCAATCTCTCCCATCAATAAACATCAATCAAATCAATGTGATTATATCTCCCCCTTTGACATCAATGGAAAAGGGCCATTCTCCTCTTGGGGCTGCTCCCCCTATCTTGTTTTTGCTGTATAATCTTTTCTTTTGTACAAGGGATATCAATCTGATGTAATGGTGAAAATACATCGAACATACTCCCCCTGTGATCATCACTCCTCCTGGAATTATTCTTCAAATATAGGTCTCTTTTCTAGGTATGCATTTGATAAATATCTCCTCCTAGAATCATGGAAGAAGAATGACTCCCCCTAAGGGTATGTCTCCTCCTATCTTCTCTGCAAGATGAACAATATGCTACCATATGATGATCCTTGGACCTGTTCATGCATCAAACTTGTGCCATACCATACATCATGAAACAAAATATATGTCATCAACGAAATATAGAATCATGAGCAATGTATCGACCAAGTGCATCATGTACCAAAATGTGCCCACCATGCACAACACCCATGGACATCAACCATGTACATCAACAATGTGCCAAAAGATATCATCCATGAAATGTATCCACCATATGTCAATCATAAATTATGCCAAACATGTGCATCTACCAATATGCCAACCATGTGCATCTACCAATATGATCCAACCAATGTGCATCTACCAATCATAAGATGTACCAACCATGTATACCATCATATTATTTTACATAATCCAATAGATGAGCATTTGATTAACATCAATCCATACTCTTGGGTTAGTGCCATGCACCCAAGATATAACCTTTCGTGATCTCACTTAGAACCATGAAAACCTACAGAAAATAGTGTCAAACCTGCAATAAACAATGTCAGACTTTGCAGTACAGAGTTATACCATCACATCAAACTCCAATCCATGTGCATTGCCTTTTTCCCAAGTATTTACAATAGACACGCGACCTGCTTCACAACTGAGCGCGTGTGTATGCGACCTATTCAAGGTGAGAACATGTGGACATGTGATTGTCACCATTGTTACCCGTGTGTGCCTTAGTAGATGGCACATTTGAACTTCCCTTCAATCTTTCATTTTGATCTGGTTTCACTTTCTTCTTCACCCACTTCTGTAGATGACCCTTCTCTTCAGAACTTGATCTCTGAGTATCCATATTTTCAAATATTTCTCCCTTTCTTACTTCATTCTTTCTTCTAGCCATGCTATGTGAAGTCCTCATCATGGACTTTCTTCTTGTGTTCCAACACTCTTGGGATTTGTGGCCAAATCCACTACAACTGTAGCATCTCATAGAGTTACAGTGAACAACAATATCTACTACTTGATCACATCTCCAACACTTTGTGGTGTTATAGAATCTTCCATTAAATATCCTTTCATGAGATCTACATTCAAAAGATTTGTGACCATATCCGTTACATGAGTAACAATACCCATGAAAAACACTTTCATACCTTTGCTTTGGTGTCTCAAGAATGGCTTCTTGATTTGTTCCTTGCTTTGTTCTTTTGAAATTTTCTTTGCCTTGTGTAGATGGTTGTTTTGCAACATTTTCTTCCTTCTTTGATAGACTTACCTCATGCTTCTTTGAGGTGATTTCTTCATCATGTGTATCTTCTCCTTTGTATCCAAGACCTGATTTATCACATGATGGTCTTTGACTTTCCAAGATCTCATCCAATATTCGTGAGATATTCAAGAATTTGTTTGACTTCTCTACCTTCTTTATAAGGTCAATAATTTCAGCTTCTAATTTGCAACATGAATCTTCCTTTTCATTTATTTGAATTTTTAATAGTTCCTCTATTCTTTTGGCTTCTTCAATTTGGGTCTTAAGATGGAAAATAGTTTCAAAACTTTTACTAATCTCTTCTTCTACATTCATATCTTCTTTTTCATCTTTTAGTCTTGTGATCTCTTCTTCCTTATCTTCTAATTTAGTCTTATTGATTTCTTCTTGTTCTTTGAGCATTTCCTTTAACTTCAAGATGTGCCTTTGACTTCTCCTAAGAAACTTCTTAGTGTCATCCAAAAGATAGTTATAGTGTGTATAAAAATGATCACTCCTATACATGTATAAACCCTCTTCAATTTCCTTTTGAATTTTTAATAGATTTCCTTCTATTCTTTTCATGGGATAAATACCATCAAACTTCACACAAACTATATCTACA
>ML783694.1:273911-295588 GCA_009831015.1 Picea engelmannii
TTAATAGTTACACATTTTTGGCAATTACCTCTGAAGAAATTGAAAACTGGATGATGCTTGCTGTGGTAAAATTTCCAAAGTTTGTCTCTCACATAGAAGTTCAGATCAATCACCCTTATTCCAATTACCTGCAATGGAATCTACAATATTCTCTTCATCTGATACACCTTCATTGTCTGTCTCTGTAACTTTTAAAATCCATTTCTAATAACTACCGCATGTACTCATTCTTTTTATTTTGATTTCAGGACTGAGATCCAGAAGCAAATATATATATATCGTTAAGTTTTAACAATGGAATACTTGTTTATTAACCTCAAGTCTTATTGTAGTTCCAATAATGACAATAAAGAATTATACGAAAAGAAACCTTGCTCATATTTTTATTGATTTTTAATCCGTGTGTGTGTAGCTTTAGTTCAAGGTTGTAGGATGAAGGCAAAAGATGGCGTTGATGTGACTAAAAATTATAAAGAAACTAGACCAAAATTTTATCATGGTCATATGTAATTCAAAACCATAAATGAACCAAATCGAAATTTCAAAAACGTATTTCAATCGATTCTGGCTGCGACACAGTTTCAACAAAAGTTTCAGCATGGAAAAACGTCACTGTATCAGCATGTAAAATTTTACTGCATCAACATGTAGAAATTTCAGCATGTAAAATTTTCGTTGTATCAACATGCTGTAACAACAAAAAATTTCGCTGTAACATGTAAAATTTGGTTTTGTTTTTATTCGTCTAAAAAATTTGTTTATTGTGTTTATTTGCAGGTCAAAGGATGAACACAAAAACATTCATTATTGAAATCAAAATCATCCCTATTTTATGATCCTCGTGATCGCACGAAGCGCGGAGGAGAGCATACTTATTCTAGGTAAAAGCAAAATCTGATAATGAAAACAAAAACTGAAAATGAAATCCTACCTACTCTATGCTAATTATATCTTAGAAATTAGTTACGTGTAGTCAAATAACCAATGGAACCAAGCACACAATGATAACAACAATATGTTAAGTGACAATTTTTCAATGAATAATGGAAATATTCGAGAGTGAATGAATCTAGTTGCTGTGACTGCAAAATTTCTAAATAAAAATAAAAAAATGGAGCTAATTGAGTTCTTACCTCGAACTATTGCTCGATATAACTTTCATAGGTGCAATTTATCTCACTCAGATCATGTTGCAGCTCCTCATTGTCCTCCTCAAGTTCCTCAGATGTTGATTTCTTGTTCGTTTCTGGAGGAGTATTTAAGCTTTGGGCTGCTGTCAAGATATCCTCTTCCTGAGAAGAAGAAATCCCAACTTTCGCCAGGATTTGAGCGAGTTGTTCCAATATGACACTCATGGTTAAATCATATTGCAAAAGGGGTTCTTACAAAACCCAAATAAAAAAAAATAAAAAATCACACTTGCTGAAACACATGAAAACCTCTTCACAGTTGCAAAAATTGAAATTGCAGAAATTGAAATCTACACTTACGCTTGCAGGAATTGAAACACTACCTACATGCCCTTACCCATATGTCACCTTAGATTTAGGAGCATGACTAATCATACTTGGATGAAAATTCAAACTAAACTTCAATCCATCGTGCTTCCCTGACAATGGTGCCAAAATGTTAGGCGGAAATATTGTCATTTAATTCCATTGTAGTACTTGCCCAACTATTTAATTTGTCAATCTGAGGTTTGTAGGCTTATGAAGCACACACACTATATATGCAGGATTGAAGTAGAAGTAATCTAATCTAAATTTTTGAAATTAAATTAATCTAGGAAAGCATTGGAAGACTAACTAGGAAAGCATGAAATTAATCTAGGAAAGCAATACAACATGTGAAGAGTTGAATGACAAAATACATATGTGATCTCACACAATAAATCAATCTCAAATTATATTACAAGAATCAAATGACAGAACATGAAAGAATAACAATGAAAGAATCAAAACTAAGAATCCCCTTCTCCTAATTACAAGACTAAATTCTGAATTACATGATGACCCTCATGAAGAGAGAACGCTCTCTTATATACATGAGTGTCATAATTATAGATCCACTATTCTCTCAACTTATTCCTTCAAATCCTCCACACCTATCTTGGATAATATAGTGTATCAAAATCTCCATGATTTTCTCCTTTTAATATGCTTGAATGATTGTCCCAAATATTCTTCAAATCTTCAAAGTTTGAAGATGAAATTCGAATTTGAGGCTAGGTGGTAATATTTGACTTTGTTGAAATCTTGAAATATGCCCACACACATCATCAAACTCATCCAACCTTAATATATAATGAAAATATGTTAATTTCTAATATTTAATCAGAAATTCACTTATAAT
Organism: Picea engelmannii; assembly: GCA_009831015.1. Classification (NCBI taxonomy): domain Eukaryota; kingdom Viridiplantae; phylum Streptophyta; class Pinopsida; order Pinales; family Pinaceae; genus Picea; species Picea engelmannii. The sequence goes on from ML783694.1 coordinate 276,264, forward strand.
ACTAAAATGAATACAATGGAAAATAATAAGGATAAACCCAAATATATTTATGAAAATGGTATGATGGAAGGTTAATGGGACGATGAAATGTAAGGAATAGTGAAGGAAAAGGTGGATGAAAATACAACATTTCTGAGGCCCAACAACAGTCAACCTTCTTCATTTTGAATTTCCTACTTCTGCGTCGAGTTGTTCACTACGCCAAAATTTTCCATCACAATTCCCTACTGTGCCAAATGTCCCATTGTTGTTTTCTACCGTGCTGAGTTTCCCCACTGCGTCAAATTTTTCCGTTGCACTTTACTATCGTGCCGATATTTCCCACTGCGCTGAAATCCTCATGATTTACTGCCGCACCAAGTTTTCCCACTGCGCCGAAATCCTCTGTCATGTTTTACTGTCGCGCTAGAAATTTCTATTACTGATTTATTTTCTGTGCGGAGAGGGTATTACAATTCATTGTTGTGCGCATGAAATTAATATATACCAACATCATGGTAGTTTCCCAAATCATAAGAAAGAAGAAGAGAAGTGGAAGGGCCGTGAGGTTTGAACCTCAGTATCTGGAGTTAATAAATGAAAACCTGACGATCATGGCATCTTTTGAACAAGTCGTATGTATGCGCTTCTACGAAAGGATCCAAGGATATAATGTGAAAATGGTTGAGCAGTTCACCCTGAATTTTACTAGGGTCATCGCGACAATTGTGGGAATCACTTTCCAAATGATGGAGGAAACTTTGTTAGCTGCGACGAAGATCTCTCCACGTGGAGAAAAATGGTTTAAAGGCACGCCTTTATAAATTTCATTTTATATGGATTTCATCAAGCCCGAATTTCAAAATCGGAAAATTGGAGCCAACATTCCAAGCCAGTATCTCCTGGAGCCTTTCGAGAAACTTCTGAAGATAATTAGAAAATATTTCACCTATGAAGGAAGGTTTGAGAGGGTGTATCCATACCACATCAGGTTACTGATGCACTTCACAAGGAAAAATACCTTAAGCTTACCTTTCTTCTTGTGTCAGACCCTAATAAATATGGAAGACAGTGTCCAGGACAAGGCTGATCAGTCAGGGAACAATTTATTCAATTTTTCATTAATTAAGATGTTAGTGGTTGAATAATTGAGACGTTTGAACAAGGACTAGAATTATTTTCTGATTTCGACCAACATTCCTAGATAAATGAGACATTCCTAGATAAATGAGACATTCCTCTATCTGTTGAGGAATTAGCACTTCATAGTTCAAAGGAGAGAAAGGAAGATGTTACTGAAAAAATAAAATGGAAAAAAATAAAGGACTCGTCATTCAGTTAGCCAACATCCTAGAAGAAAAGTAGGTCAAGATTGACTGATAAAACTGAGGATATCCAAGATCCTAGTAAACCATGCACCAAGTCCTCTTCCAAGAGATTTCCCATACAAATCGTTCTGCTAGATCTTGTTGAAGGTGCAAACAAGGGAATTGATGAAAGACATGTGGAGTTAGGTGAGGAAAATGAAAATACTCATGAAATGAAGTAGCAACTAAAGCAAGAGAAACACGTTATTGCCAAATTTTATCAAGAAAAAAGAGAGTTGAGAAGACAACTGGCATAAACGATTATTGAAACACCATCTTCGCAGAGTTGAGCAGGTCATTTATCCCCTACCTCTACCACAACGAGAGAAAATAATGTAAATTGGATTAAAAAATAGCTCAGAGAGGCCCAAGATGTAATCATTGAGCTTCGGGAGGAACAAAGGATGTCAGAGGAAAAAATCATGGAATATTTCAAAGAGTGCAGACTAGCTATTGATAATTCATGTGCAACTCTCTCCGATGCTCAATCAAAACTGAAAAGAAATGCGGTTTTGTTGAGACAGGTGAAGAGTTTGAAAAAACAGAATTGGTCTTTAAGAAAAATAGTTAGAGATTTAAGGTTGCAGGTGAAATTGGAGGAAAAAAATAAGGACGAGATAAATCCCCTAACTGGAGTTGCAGAGGCATGAGTAAAGGAGCCCCATTTTTGTCTTTTTGGGTCATAGCATGTAATATTTCTCCGTACATACCCTGCTTTCTTACGTTAATAAGAAGTTAGATGCAACACTTGCGCAGTCAATATTCGCTACGTAAACATTGTAAGGTTACCTAATGAGAAGAGAAGGTATTAATGAAACACATGCAAGTTTTGAAGGAGATGCATGGTCCCCAACCGTTGCTGCCACCTAGAGTTGCACGAGTGACCACATATGGAAATACTCTACACAAACTTTCCATGCGCATGCTATAGCCAATGATCACCCAACAACAACCAGAGTCCGCTATACAAAGGTGACCGAGTTTCCAGTAGTACGCATGATTACTCGGGCACCCCTTGGAAGAAAGCGATGATATATGACAACAAGATGGTCGAGTATTACTCATGACCAAATGATTGAAACAAATATGTTGGTTATGTTATGATTGGGTGTAGTCAGGTTTCTATTTTTAGTAAATTTTGTTGAAAAGGTTGTCTAGAGGGAGAGTAACCGAATCCAGGATTATAGGGGGAAGTAGTTCAAACATAGCATCCCAAAGGGCATTAGTTTTCTATATATTGGAGCTTTTTGATGTAATCTAGGTTGGAAACGTGGTATAGATATGGCACTCTTGAATGTAAATTTCTGAATCGGATGGAAATATAAATGCAGAGGTTCTGAATCTTTCGATGAAAAGATTATAGTGGTGGTGGTTTGACGTATTGTGATCCTATATTCGTATGTACTCCTTGTTCCTGCAAATTCATATATGTTTCATTTGTTTAAATTGGAATTATTTAAAGGGTTTAAAATTCATCTCGTGGTGCTTTAGACTCAACCATTTAAACTAGGTGCTTTCTTCTAAGTTAGGTCAGAATTCATCTGTAATGGTGCTCTAATTTGCTTTATGTTTCTCCTTTCTTTCACCATACACAACGATATTGAAACTGAAAGACCATTACCTATTTATCCTTTCTCCTCTCAAACCTTCCTCTACTAGTCATTGATTTCTCTTGTTTTCAGGGGGTTTACTTCATAGCCCAAAGGGTACTATATTTCCTTGCCAACGAAATTAGAATTTTTTTTCTAAAGCATCTAAATCTAGTTGTCAGTCCAAAGCTATTATTTTTTAGAGACTAGGTCTCAGAGAGATCCCTCTCTATATTGGGAAGGCTAGTTTCCAGTATTAAATTTAGTTTGTAGGTTACCTTGGTAGATTGTTTTCTTCAGCCCAACAATTTACCAAGTGCTAACGTTTTGGCACCGTTGCTGGGGACATAATTGAAAACTTTCCCTGGGAAAAAATGAATAAAGCTGTAGATTTGATTCCCGAGGGTAACAGTCAATCAAATACCTATATTGGATGAAACTTATTTTACCCTGACGACTTCATTGAATAAGATCAGTAGCGTAAAGTAGTCCAAAATAAAAAATCCTGTCTCCTAAGAAAGTTTACACTAGAGCGAACCCTGATCCAGGGAATGCATCCTCTATGTCCGATCCTGATAAAATTCTACACAAAATAAAGGAAAAGAAAACAGACTTGGTATATTACCTAGATAGGAACCTATCTTTACCTAAAGACGGGGTAAAAAGGATTAACGATCATGACTTCGATTTATTATTTGAACAAACCTTGTTCAAATCCAGATCAAAATATTATTTGAATGAAATCATCTTTGATAAGAACAAGTTCCAATCTTTGATACCAACCAACCCCCCTTAAGTTGCTGTAATTTCCACTTAGACTATGCAGCTAGTTCAAACTCCTCCTAGATTCATGGTCGCTAGATTCACTCCTCTTGGCTTGCCTGCCCAATTACACGATTTACCTCAGAATTATAATCAGAGAATTAAATTATACAATGTTGAAGGGAATGATTCAGATAAAAACCACTTAGATTGGTTTAATGACTTTATGTACCTAGAATAGGTAGATTATGATGATGCAAAAACGATATTGTTTGCAAAAAATCTCTCAGGTGAGGTCAGAAAATGGTTCAAATCTCTTCCAACAACGAGTATCCCTAATTTTGTAGCTTTTGAAGAACTTTTTTTGGCTAGGTGGGGTGATAAAAAAATTTCTCTTCAGTTACTAACTCAGTACAATAATATAAAAATATCACCATATGAGATAGTACAAGATTTCTCAACTAGATTTATGAAAGTTTATAATTCAATTCCCATAGAAGTCAAACCTCCTCCTAGAGCTACCCAACTTCGATATGATGATTCTGTTGACAGTGACTTTGCCTTGCTGTTAAGAGACAAAAGATCCAATACATTAGATGATATGATGAACGACACAATTGAAGTAGAAGTAAACTTGATGGCATCAGGGAAGATCAAACATAATCTTGAAAGAAGTGTGAAGAAGGTCCAAGGGGAAGAACAACCTTCTACATCTCAATCATCAGATGAGAAATTTGACTAGATGATGAAGACTATGGAAAGACTCATGGAGAGGATGTCCGTGGAAAATAAGCCTACTACCAGGGATCAAACTAATTTTCATCCTAGAAATCAAAATTTTAGAAGAGCCCTAGTTCCACAGATCAGGCAAAGAGACCAGAGGGATCAAGGTGATAAACAAATAAAACCTCCTTTCCAAAACAACTATGCAAACCAAGATTTTGACCAAATAATCAAAGACCATATGCATTGTTGTGATGATATAGAAACAAACGTGTTCTTAACCAAAGGAGAACATGATCAATTTATGGATGCAAATGATAAGTTTATGCAGGAAAATGATGATATGTTTTCATTAGAAAAAAAGAGTTTAGGAAAGGATACCACAATGCTATTATACAGCTTCAAAAGAAGTATAACCTCATAAGTAAAAAGGCACTTGCAAATATTCCAAAGGAGAATCCTATAAGGGAACTTTAGATAAATACACCTTCTGAAAGCCAACCAAAGAAAGATAATTCAGTAAAGGATGTAATGGAGAAAGGAAAATAAAAAGAAGAACCCCCAAAGAAAATACCCGAGGAAAGAAAGGAAATAGTCATCAAAGAGGTAGAAAAATCTCCGTCTCTTTTTAATTTTGAAAGAGAAATGGATAAAATCAAAATTTTTGTTTCGTTTAATGAGTTGATCAAGAGTGGAGAATATAGAAATCAGATTATTAAAATGCTAAAAATGGAAGAATCCCCTGACACCTTGAACATACAATATGATCACCTTGTTATATTGTTTTGTTCGCATGTGGAAGAGAGTGGCAATGCTGATGATGTTCCTCCTTTCTATGTTAGCCTTAAAATTCATGACATGAACTTACATAATGCCATGTTATATTTAGGAGCATCACATAATCTCATGCCCCAGGTGATCATGGATGAGTTGGGCCTAGACATTACAATAACTTATAAGGACATTTTCTCTTTTGAATCAAGGAAAGTGAAATGCTTAGGTTTGATCAAATATTTGGTCATATCATTGTATCAAATCCCATTGAAAAATATGATCATGGATGTGGTGGTTGCTGACATCCCTCCAAAATTTGACATGTTGTTGTCTAGATCTTGTGCTGCAAATTTGAAAGGAACTTTGCAAATGGACATGTCATATGCTACTATCCTTGTTTTTGGCCAAAAAAGGAGGTTGTACATATAAGTGTTTCTCAAGTACATGGTGAATAGAAAAACTCAACCAAATAATCATCCTATTTACTCTATGGATACCGAAGTTGGTTCCTCTATTTTCTACAATAACTTGAGTTTTGAAGATGGGGAGCCAACAACTGTCATGGCTATCAAAGACAAAATTGAGCATCGAACAGAGGAAATTACAGATCAACAGAACAATGCAGAGGATGAAATGTGGAATATGAGTTTTGATGGAGCTGCTAGCAGGGAAGGAGCTGGAGTTGGTATGTGGATTAACCCTCCCAAGATGGGTACAAAAATCTATTCTTACAAGCTCTCTTTCGATTGTACCAATAATATGGCCGAATATGGGGCACTGATTTTGGGATTTAAGACTTTAAAAGAATTGGGTGCCAGAAGGATAGTTGTACATGTGGATTCTAAGCTTGTCATTAACCAAGTAAAGGGTATATATCAGTCCAAGCATCATATATTGAGAAAATATAGGATTTTAGTGCTTGATTTATTTGAATAGTTTTCATAATACAATTTGTCAGTGATTCCTAGGGGGGAAATCAAATTGCAGATGCTTTGGCTACTTCAGCCTCGGTTTTCAAATTTCCAATTTTTCCTAGTAAAAAGTATGAAATTGAAGTCAAACATAGGCCAACAATACCTGACAACATTAAATATTGGAAATTATTTGAAGATGACAAACAGGTAGAAAGATTCCTTTAGATGAGTGATGAATTTGCTAATGTAAATATTGATGATGAGTGATGTTGTGAAGTGAATGAAGATGCAGCTATGTTCAACAATAATGACCTTTTTCAGAATCAAATTGCTGGAAGAGATATAGTGTAGTTGAAAAATAAAATTATTCCCAAAGGCTTGGTCCCATTGGAAAAACTTTTTGACAACAATGATGTAGCTAGAAATCCTAAGATCACTGCAAATGATGAGGATATAGAAGATTGCAACATTGGGACTCAACAATATCCCAAGATCATCAAACTGTAAAAAATGGTCAGTCCAGAAATCAAACATAGATATATCATCCTTATGAAGGAATTCCCTGATGTATTTGCATGGAGTTATGAAGATTTAAAGGTCTATGATACTAAGGTAATTCAACATGTAATTCCCATCAAGGATGATCATAAACCTTTCAACCAAAATTTGAGAAGAATCAATCCTCTGCTATTTCCGTTGATTGAAAAGGAGGTAAGGAAATTGTTTGATGCCAACATTATTGTGTCCTTAAAATTTTCCAAGTGGGTGGCTAACCTAGTGCCTGTCAGGAAGAAAAGTGGTGAGATAAGATTATGTGTAGATTTTTAGAATCTAAATAGGTTGTCTCTCAAAGACAATTATCCACTTCCTAAGATGGATTACATCCTGCAAAAGGTGGTGGGATCTCAGAAGATATCAATGCTTGATGATTTTTCTGGATACAACCATATTATGGTGCATCTGGATGACCAAGAGAAGACAACTTTTACAACACCTTGGGGCACTTTCATGTATGCAAAAATGCCTTTTGGGCTTATGAATGCTGAAGAGACTTTCCAAAGGGACATGGACATAGACTTTTCCAATGAAAAGGATAATTTTATTGTGATTTACTTGGATGATATCACTGTATTTTCAGATTTCGATGATCAACATCTTGAACATCTAAGAATTTTTTTCCAGAAATGTAGAAAGTTTGACATCTCGTTAAATCCAAAAAAATCAAAATTTGGAATGAAAGAAGGAAAATTGCTTGGACATGTCATTTCAAAAGAAGGCATAAAAATAGACCCCATCAAAGTGGAAGCAATTATGAAGATTGACATTCCCAGGAGCAAGAAAGAGGGACAATATTTCTTAGGAATAATAAATTTTTTGAGGAGGTTCATTCTCGACTTGGCTGAGATCATAAAGTATATCACAAATATTCTCACGAAAGGAAATGAAATAAAATGGACTCCTGAAGCTAGGAAGTATTTTGAAGATATTAAAGTGGCGCTGATCAAAGCCCCAATGTTAGCCAGCCTGAATTTTGCAAAATATTTTATCTTGTTTTAATTTGCCTCAGAACACACCATTGCTGGTGTTTTGTTGCAAAAAGATGATCAGAACTTTGAAAACATCACATATTATTGTAGCAAGACATTGAGAGACTCCCCACTAAGCTATGACATCATGGAAAAACAAGCATATGTGTTGGTGAAGGCCCTTAAATAATTCAATACTTATATTTTACATTCCCATGTCATTGCTGACGTGCCTAACAATTCTGTAAAGGATATTTTGACTCAGTATGATCCTGAAGGGAGAAGGGGAAAATGGATAGAAGTAATGTTAGAGTATGAATTCAAAATAAAGTCTACAAAGATGATTAAGGGTCAAGGGCTTGTAAAATTAATGGCACAATTAAATTGTGATGTTTTGGGAATCAATTTTATTGTTGATTTGTCAGAAAAATCACAAGAAGAAGTAGTCCCATAGATATCCCAGAATTTCCTTGATTATCCTTGGTATGCTGATGTTATTTACATATTAAGAAACTTATAATCTCCTCTCGGATTGAGCAAAACCAAAGACAAAATTTTGAAAATGAAAGCAACAAAGTTTTGCATTTTGGACAATTCTCTGTATTGGAAATATTCAGTTGGGATATTACTAAATTGTTTGCTAGAGGAACAAATGAAAAAGGATATTAAAGAGTTTCAAAAATGTGATTGTGGGGGACATCATTATTGGAAGACCACTGCACACAAAATATTGAGGGAAGGATTCTATTGGTCTAGTATTTTTTCTGATGTATACAAGAAAGTTTCCACCTGCCATGAATGCCAGATCTTTGATGGAAAAAGAAATCTGTAGCCCCTACCTTTAAATATTATCTTTTTTGAAGCACCATTTATGCAATGGGGCCTTGATTTTTTAGGAGAAATTCATCTGCCATCCTCATCTCAACATAGGTGGATACTGGCAGCCACTGACTACTTCACCAAATGGATTGAAACGATCTCCACAAGGAAAGCTACTGATACTATCATCATTCAGTTTTTAGAGAGTAATATCTTGTCTAGATTTGGTTGTCGAGTCAAGATCATTACTAAAAGTGAAACGACATTCAAATCTAAGAAAATGGAGAAATTCTGCAGTGAATATAACATAAATTTGGGCCATTTCACAACTTATTACCCATAGGGTAATGGGTTGGCTAAATTGTCTAAAAAAATATTGACCAGGATTATTAAGAAGCTTCTGCAGGAAAACAAGAAATCTTGGCACAAAATGCTCATCTATGCGTTATGGGATGACACAATCACCACTAAAAGTTCTATCTCCACATCACCTTTTTAGATTGTATATGGTACATAGGTAGTTTTTCCTACCTCATTAGGATTTCCAGTGAGGAGACTGATGCAAGAGAAAGAAGTTGAACCAAACTATGACCTAAGGAGAACAAATCAATTGGTCCATGCACAACAAATGAGAGAACAAATCTTCAATAAATCATAGTTGCACCAAGATAAAATGAAAAGAATTTTCGACATACACACCAAAGAAGATGATTTCAAGGTGAATTATTTGGTGCTAAAGTGGGATGCAAGAAATGAATATAGAGGGAGGCATGGGAATTTTGATCATCTTTGGATGGGACCATTCAAGATTGTTTCATACCATGTGAACAATGCCTATTTTCTGCAAGAGCTTAATGGAGATCTTGTTGGTGGGGGACCTGTGAATGGTAGGTTTCTCAAACATTATCTTGTTTAGCAAATTTTTTCAGTCTCTTCATGTCATTGTAAATAAACATTTTTATTTTTAGATAAATCATTTCGAATCAGTAAGTAGAAAAAAATTGAAGCCTGAAGTGAAGGCCCTAAGTTTATGCTGAATTTAGTCATAGTTGTGTCAAGAGGGTTTGGAAATGAGTTTGTTTTGTCATTTTAGAGTCTTTGAGTCAAATAAATCCCAATGGTCAGGCACTTGGTCTATTGTTCTTTGCTACCTCACTGGGAGGGTAGCATCCCCATTAGATCCAACTGTTAGCACCATGATGGTTGCAGCTAGAGTTAGTCCTAGATGAGTCATAGTTTGTGCGTCAAAGTTATAAGGTCAGTGACAAAATATAGAGTGGTTTGAAATCATTGAGAAACGGGTCTAGCCATAAGTTTGTTAAAGGGGTGTAAGGTTCACCCCATTTAAATCATAAAGGTCCACTTCCCTAAGTCTCGAGTCACATCGAAAAGGTGGAAATTGTGTACCAAAATTGAGTCAAGTGGTTGGGATAAAGGTCATGTAGAAAGATGTTAAGAGCATCATTCCCTAATCATGAAGTCAGAAAAGTAAACAATCATGGAACTTCTATCATTTGTACTTTGCACACTTCAAAGTGTACCCTTTGCATGAGTTTGCTATGCAAATCTTCAACCTTCTTTCGAACTTTTCATCGCCATGGATTTACTATCATTTTCCATGATTTCATTTTGTATCCATTCAAGCATAAATATTGGTCACCCTTCATGCTTCTCCTTCACTTTTAGAGTTTGTGCATCATCCGTAGTTTTTTTTTTATCAAGCTCTAGAGCCCTTCACTGTGTAAACGTTATTTGCTAACATTCGTGACGTGAGTTTGTTGTTCTGATTTTGCTGCGTCTCCTCCATTGTTTTCAGCCATTTCTTAAACTCTTTTGGGGCTCTCTACAAACTAGATTTTTGTATGAGTTGATTCTTCTCACAGTAACCCTTCTTCCTTCTGAATTTCCTACTACCGCATCGAGTTGTCCACTGTGCCAAATCTCCCATTGTTTTTTTCTACCACACCAAATATCCCTATCGCGCCAAATCTCCCATTGTTTTTTTCTACCGCGATGAGTTTCCCCACTGCGTTGAATTTTTCCGTCGCACTTTACTACCATGCCGAGTTTTCCCACTGTGCCGAAATCCTCCGTTAGGATTTACTGTCGCGTCGAGTTTTCCCATTGCGCTGAAATCCTCCGTCATGCTTTACTGTCATGCTAGAAATTTTAGTTACTGATTTTTTTCCATGCAGAGAGGGTATTACAATTCATTACTGCACGCGTGAAATTAATATATACTAGCATCATGGAAGTTTCCCAAAGAATAAGAAAGAAGGTGAGAAATGGCAGGACCGTGAGGTTTGAACCTCATAATCTAGAGTTAATAAATGAAGACTTGATGATCTGGGCATATTTTGAACAAGCCAGATGTATGCGTTTCTGTGAAAGGATCCAAGGATATAATGCGAAACTGTCTGAGAAGTTCGCCCTCAATTTTACTGGGGTCAATGCAAAAATTGGGAGAATCACTTTATAAGTGGCATAGGAAACTTTGTCAGCTGCGACGAAGATCCCTCTGCAAGGAGAAAAATGGTTTAAAGGCATGCCTTTAGACATTTCATGTTATATGGATTTCATCAAGCCCATATGTTGAAATCAGAAAATTGGACTCGACATTCCAAACCAGTATCTCTTGGAGACTTTCGAGAAAATTTTGAAGATATTTAGAAAATATTTCACCTGTGAAGGAAGGTTTGACAGGGTGTATTCATACCACATCAGGTTATTGATGCACTTCACAAGGAAAAATCCCTTAAACTTACCTTTATTCTTGTATTGAAGCCTGGGAAAGATGGAAGAGAGTGTCCAGGCCAAGGCTGATCATCCAAGGAACAATTTATTCCATTTTTCATTAATTAATGTGTTAGTGGTTGAAGAATTGAGACATTTGAACAAGGACTAGAATTCTTTTTTGATTTTGGCCAACATTCCTAGACCCTAAAGGAGAGATTCCTCTATCTACTAAGGAATAAAACTTCATAGTTCAGAGGTGAGAAAGGAAGATGTTACTGAAAAGAGAAAAGGGAAAGAAATAAAAGACTCTGTTACAGGAAAATCCCCTTGCGGACAGGTGAATTCCCTCTTGGATCCTAGACCCCTATAATCATAATAGAAAGGTGATAATGTTGGACACTGACATTCCTTCTAATTAAGCTAAAATAGTCAAGGAAGAAGAAGAAAGGAGTATAAATACCTTTAATGATGTTTCTCCTTGCTCGATCCAGGTTGATCTTGATCTCCAAGCTCTTCATAAGGTCCTGCAATCCAATGAGCAACAATGACAGAATATACTTCCTATTCTACCATGATTATCTTCAAAATAGATCTATCAAAAGAAAAAAGTTCATGAAACATACACAAACTTGAAGGAAATAGGCCAAGAATACACACACACACAAACACACACACACACACACACACACACACATACACACACACAGTTCTTACAACTGTAGATGGAGATGCAACAACCTCACCAAGCTCTCTTTGTCCAAACCCTTGCTCAAAAGTTCAACGATCAGAATGACTATACTTTCACTGATTATTCTCCCTTATGAGATCATAAGTTTGATGCCTTCAATGTCTCCCATTTTCACCATGAGGAGGCCTCCTTATATAGGCTTTGAGAGGCCCAACCACCTTAGATATTCTTGGGATAGGTTGAGGATCTTTCTCCATCAGTTGTGAATTCTCCCTAAGATCCAACCTTGACCTCAAATTTGAATCAAAATTACTTCAGAGATAAGGGGTATCTTCCCTTGATTTCCTCAACAGCACAACGCTCCCCCAGAATGGTGCACATAACATTGCAACACTCCTCCAAAGGAAGGCAAGGAGGGCTAGTTCTCCCTGCTAGTGGGTAGGGGAGCGCTGCCCTTCAAAAATGATTTTCAAGTGGTCTTTCTCAAGGAAAAATCTTTGTACTCTTCGTTGAATGACATATCCTTATTTAACTAGTCTTTGAGGATGTCTTAAGTGTTCCTGTGATGTCGTTTGAGATACAAAATAAGAAATATGACAATATGATATTTGTGACACTTGCCACATTTGTAGCCAAAGTGCGACACTTTTAATGATGATAGTGGGTCATCATTGAAGTGAGTAATTTTGATGTGTAACAGATTTCCCCCCAAAGTGTGAAGTTAGAAGACATAAAATGATGACTGAAGCACTTTGTAGACTTTTTTGAGTAAGGGTACAAACTCAGAGAACCTGGTCGAAGTTGCATACAACCATCAGAAAAATGTTATGATATGTTTCAAACCCAAGGTAGGCATACCTATGCTTGAGTGATAAATACTTATAAGGTATGGCCGCCATATGATACACTACAGATCCATAATTATATTGATAAAAAGGTATATCCACCAAAGATACAATGTGGATCTATACTTCCATGACACGAACTGATTGTAGCCATGAAAAATACAAAGTGGATCTATGAGACGACAAGACATAGCCACATAACAATACAAAGTGGATCTATGTGACAATATATGTATCAATATTCTCAAAAGAAACATCGTCGCAATTTGGGCAAAGTATATATCAGAGTGATCACTCAACCCAGGGTCTTCTTACCAATCCCGATACAGTACAAATCTAACAATGTGAATAGATTTCTTGATGTCTAACATGGTAGAAACTACTTGATTAATGGTCAATGAGGTAAACTATTAACAAGTGCGAGGGAAATCACCATTGATGTCAATGATTCCCAAGGTACCCTAGTACATTCCAACGAATGTGAATAAATGAGCTGAAGTCAAACATTTGTGGAATCATCCGATCAGAGGTTAATGATGTAAACCTACTGTTAGAAGTGAGGAGGCCTGCCATTGAGGCATGTAGGTCCCAAGGTACTAACTAGTTTCTAGGTCTAGTTCCCGGATAATGTGTTGAAGTCAAAAAGAACAAACTCATCGAAGGAGGGCCTTGATGTATCCCCCATAAACTACACAAAACTGACATAGAGATATAAGATGGTGAATTAGATGAGTGGACTGACACGGGTGTTGAAACAGTAAATTTGTAATGGTTGACTCTCGAGGCATATACTTCCATTGAACACTGAGGCACAACAAGAGAAACACGACATGGACCAAAACATGATGATGCAGTGGATACTGTGACTTTTGTTGGGTGACCCAAAGGAGTAAAGAAACTCAAAGGATTGGTTCAATGCATAGGTTCAACTGATAAAAATGTATGCAAAGACAAAGTGTTGTGTTCAAGGGCGACCATAAGCGTGACCTGTGATGTTTTCAAGAACTGCTTGGCTTGTTTCCTTCAAATTCCCCCCCCATCCAGATAGACGAGTACCTCTTTTTAATTTAACAAGCTCGAGGAGGGTAACACATGCTCGATATAACTCACCTTTGATAAGTCCCTCTTCCTTTGTTTAATGAACTGGAAGAAGTAAGGGTTCGGTCCCATATGGGCCCTTCAATGTATGATTTTTTAATGAGTCCAAAGAAGGTAAACTCGGTGATGTTTCATGTTTAGAGAGTTTGAAAAGAACTTAAAGACGACTCCAAGGTTTTCCTTTTTCATAATGTTATTCTTGCGAGGCCAAAAAAGAGATAAATTACCACTTGAAAGATGCCCTTTCAAACATTTTAATGAGTGGGAAAGGAAGCAAGATCACTCAACAATATTTTCATGTTTAGAGAGTCTGGAAAGAGATTAAAGGAGACTCCAGGGGGTTCCTTTTTTGTATAACCTTTACGAGTTTGAAAAAGTGATAAAAGTCTACTCGGTTACATTCTCATGTATTTACGAGCATGAAAAAGAACAAATACTAAGATCGGTATTGGTTTCATGTTTTACAAAATCTTGAAACAAAATAATACTATGCTTGTAAATTCCCAACGTAATTTCCAAAGGTAGGGATACCCATGGATGGTTGGCACTCTGCCCCTAGCTTGAAAAGCTAGTGGCTTAACTCTAGAATAATAATCAAAGGCTGGAGACATCCCCACCCCAAGATTCAATTCATTCACCGACGGTGAGGTTGTCACCAATTTCTGTACTATATGGAAAAAAAGGATACAGGTAGATGAAATGAAGGTTAAAAAACGAGACCTAAGGAAAGAATCAACTCAACATCTATGAGATCTAGAAAAAGAATCAACATGAAGGGAGAGGTGACTATTTCATTTTTTAACGATCTTGACACGGGAAAATAAACTATGCTCAGGACCTCTGTTTCATTTTTTAACAAGCTTGCCACAAAGAAGTAAAACTATGCTCTAGGATCTAGGTTCAATCCCCAGATTTCTGTTTCATTTTTTAACGAGCTTGCCACAGAGAGGAAAACTGTGCTCATATCCTTTGTTTCATTTTTTAATGAGCTTGCCACAGAGAAGAGAAATTATGCTCGTAACCTCTTCTTGATCATGGATTCCAAGAGGATAATGCTCTGGAAGGAAACCATGTCAAGGGACAAAACTCGGTCATGGATTCCAAGAGATCTTTACTTGATGGAAGAACAATGCTTTGGAAGGAACACATGTCGAGGGTTGCGTCAGGGGTAAGGATATCATGCTCTAAATACTCTACCGAATAGATCACCATGTCAACTTCTGGATCTAAGTCATCTTCATTGGCAACTGAAGGCATGGGAGATAACGCCACATAATTGACCTGTGGCAGGGGCGATACCGTCTGCATATAATAACCATTTAGGGAGCTCATTGGGTTGGTAATCAATTCAGGACCAATGCAGGAAAGTTGATCGATAGCCACAATTCTTCCATCATGAGGGAAATATGTCACACAAAAAAGAGTGGACATAATATTTTCCATGGCATAGACATAATATCGCCCAAGGAGTAAATCGAAATACAAGGGGTCCTGGACTACCATAACATCAATAAAGACAATTTTCCCTCCCAAAGTTACAAGAAACTGAGGAAGGACTCCTAAAGGGTGACTGGTTCTTCTGTTGAAAGAGAACAGAGTTTGGGTAACTGGTACAAGCTGAGGATAACCCAAATCTTTCCAAGCAATAGAGGATAAAATACTAACGGACGAATCTTTATCTATCAACGCATGAGGATCGTCCTGACCACAAACCTGTACTATAATATTGAAAGGAATGTGAGAGGGAAGACAAGGTTCAATTAGCACACCCCAATCAAAAAGTATGGCCTCATTACTTTGGGGGGGGGGGGGGGTTCACGGGAGAGGGAGGAATTCCCCCCAACACGGTAGATTCTGTATCAACGAGAAAAGCATGGGCATAATAATATTTACTCTCTATAGGGGGAGTAGGATCGACCGATGATGGGATTGGATCGACCACTTGGGTTTTATTCTCCAAGGGGAGAATGGGATCGACGGACGACGAAATCGGATTGACCACTTTGGCACTCTTCAGAGGAGGAGTGGGATTGACTGATGATGTAACCGGAGCAACCACTTTGGAAGTCCTCAAGGGAGGAGTGGGATTGATCACTTGGGTTTCACTTTTCATATGAAAACTGGGACTGATCGATGAAGGAACTGGATCAACTACTTTGGTTAGTAGTTCAATCGAGGATGAAACCAGATTGACCACTTGATCAACCAGTCTGACTAGGGATGGAACTGGATTGACCATTCCATCAACTAACAATGGGTTGGGAGGAATCTTATGATAACCAATTGGAAGTTGAAGATTTTCCAAAAGAGAAGAAGCCTCATCCATACGAGGAAAAAGGTGAGAGTAAGGATCACCTTCACATAACATGAAAGGAAATTTGACAGTTCTCTTCTTCTTACCAACTTTAATGTCACTAGTTGATGGGGTGTCACCAACATGTCTAGCAAGGCCGATGACGTGGAAGACCACATTTCTAAGACCTTGGGAAGACCAGGGAAATCCATTAGAAAGTGATCACCCTTACAAAGACTGCAAGGGAATTTGGGTTTCAGATTCTTCGTTGTAGTCTTATTGACCTCATTAATGCTCCCATTATGATTAACAATATCTAGTTGCTTGGATCCAACATCTGATGTAGTTGGAGGCTTGGTCCCTTTCTAGTACTTCTTCTTCTTCTCTTTCCATTTCTTATTCTTCTTATCAACTTGGCTACTTTCTTTAGAGTTTTCACTGGGAGAAGAAGGAGAAAGGGAAGGAGATCTGACGGATGAAGAAGGAGAAAGGTCGACATGAGGTTGATGTGTGCGGTGGGGTGCTTACATCTGAAGTACTTGTTGCATTTAAGATTACCAGAGTGGAAAACAACCATATCGGTAACCCAATTGTGAGACCAAGAAGGCTCAAAGTAGCGATGTAAGGAGGACCAATTTTTTCGTAAGAAGGAAAAACAAAAGGTTCCCATGGAGCAGGGGTTGATCCGTTGGTAGTTTCGGGAATGTTAAGAACCAAATATCAATATAGCATAGAAAAACCTAAGAATAAGTAATCAACGCCTTGAAAAAGAGATAAATTCAGATAATAAGCCTCTTTGAGGGGGAAACCTCCTTATTCCCAAATAAATGTACAATTACAAGATGATTCAAAATGAAAATGTCTCCTTGGTATATATAGGATACTAGGAGGTATAATTACAAATAGTGGCCTAAAGCCGACATAAATAAAATATCATTACTAATATAATATTCCCCAATTAAGGGGTAATGAGCCACTATTTAGGTCTTAACATGCCCCTCCCCTTGAGACAAGTGTTTTCCACAACGCTTGAGTAACTCTGGATGCTTCTATATAGAAGACTCATTTTCCCAAGTGGAATCTTCAATCGATAGTTTCCTCCATTTAATGATATACTCTGAAATGGATCTATTCCACAGCCGGCGAATTCTTGTGTCAATGATGGCTTTAGGCTCCAATATGATTTTTCCTTCCTCGCCAAGTTCTAGAAATATAGTTTGAACTAGGATATTGTCACCTATAACCTTCTTTAAGCATGAAACATGGAAAACTGGGTGTACTCATGAAGATGCAAGCAACTCTAATTTGTATGCCATAGTACCAATATTTTGCAACACCTTATAAGGGCCATAGTAATTTGGTGATAATTTATTATCCTTCTTGGCTTGCTTGAGGGACATCTGTTTGTATGGTTGTAGTCTTAAAAACACCCAATCCCCTACTTCAAAACTTCTTTCACTACGATGTTGATCTGCTTGTTGTTTCATACAATTCTGTGCCATATTCAGGTTTTCCTTTAATATTTGGAGAACTTGTTGTTGATGCTTGATGTGATCTTCCACTACTTGAACCTTAGATTTTTATTTTAGAGAAGAAGTGATGGAAGGAGGGTGGTATCCATAGAGTGCCATAAATGGTGTCATTTTTTTTGTAGTATGAAAGGAAGTGTTATACCACCATTCTGCCAAGAGTAACCATTTGAACCATTGTGTTTGTTTATTAGAGACAAAGCAACGAAGGTAGACTTCCAGACATTTGTTCACTATCTCGGTTTGTCCATCAGATTGAGGATGATAGGATGAGCTATGAGCCAATTGAGTACCCAAACAAGAAAACAATTCTATCCAAAAATGTCCAATGAAGATGGGATCTTTGTCACTTACAATAATCTTTGGGCTGCCATGTAGATTTTGAACTGTCTCCATGAATGCGGTGGAAACTCTACTAGATTTGAAGGGATGTGAGAGTGCACAAAAGTGTGCGTACTTGGTCAGTCTATCAACAATCACCATGATGAAACTCTTTCCTTCAGACTTCAGTAACCCTGTGATGAAATCCATGGAAATCTCCTCCCAGCACTGACTTGGGATGGATAATGGTTATAAAAGACCTGGGGTCTTAATTGTTTCCACCTTATTTTGTTGGCAAACCAAACATTCTACCACAAACCTTTCAACATCATTTTTAAGGCCATCCCAAAAAAATTCCTTCTTGACCCTATGGTAGGTTTTTAAAAATCTTGAGTGCCCTCCTACTGGAGAGGTGTGCAATTCCAATAGAACATTTTATTTGAGTTGGGATTTCTTACATAAATATAAGCGATCTTTGTACCATAGTGAATCATTTTTCCATGTAAATGTATCTGATGTACTGAAATCCTGTTGTAGCCTTTGAATGAGAGTCCACACTTTTTCATCATTCTTCCATTCATCCCTTGCTTCTATTATCCAATCGGGTTGGATGATCGAGATAACCCAGAGAAAGGCCTCAACATCTTCATCCTTCCTTAAGAGTGCATCTGCCACAACATTTTTCTTCCCTTTTTTATAGACGATTTCAAAATCATAACCCAATATCTTGGTTACCCATTTTTGTTGTTCTTCTGAAGATAGTCTTTCTTCCATGAAATATTTAAGACTATCATGATCTGTTTTGACCTTGAAGTGCCTACCTATTAGGTAAGGATGCCATTTCTTCAATGCATGTAGTATTTCCATCATTTCCTTCTCATAAATGGGTTTGTGTAAGTCCTTTCCCTTGAGTGGACGACTTTCAAAAGCCAGGGGCCTTCCTTCTTGCATTAGGACAACACCAATTCCATTTCTCGAGGCATCACATTCCACAATAAAGGTTTTTGTGAAGTCTGGAGTGGTCAAGACAAAATCTTTGCACATCACCTCTTTAAGTTGTTCAAAAGCTTTAGTTTCCTCTAGAGTCCATGAAAATGCATCCTTCTGAGTTAGTGCCATTAAAGGTGCTTCTATTCTTCCATAGTGTCGCACAAACTTGCGGTAGTAACCTGTCAAACCCAAAAATCCTCTAAGATTCTTTAATGTTTCAGGAATCGAGCAGTCCATCATGGCCTTAATCTTGTTAGGGTCTACCTTGACACCTTCATGAGATACAATATGACCCAAATACTCTACCTCCTTCACTACAAAGAAACATTTGGATGGTTTGGCATATAGTTGTTTCTCCTTTAGTAGTTGTAG
>ML783694.1:297304-326869 GCA_009831015.1 Picea engelmannii
TTGTAGTTCATCTTTTGTTACTATCTTCTTTTGTAAATAATTTATGTCCCTATGCATTTCTTCACCTTCATCAAGAGTCCAAGTAGGATTGTCTGGAGGCTTATTTGGTGTAGAATTTCCCTTTTTGGGTGGCATGTTGGCCAAGAATTACTTTTGAACCTTGATTTTGAGGTGGTTCTGCTAGACAATCTTTCTTCTATTGTATCTCCAAAGTTTTGGCCCTTCTAGGTATGAAATTTTTTTTTTTCAGTTCTCTGATATTTCTTCTCTACAATGCCGGAGGTTTGATCAAAATTGGATGTGCCAAGTGGAATTTACGGTAGCTTCCCCACAACTTGCTGATTGTTTTCCTTTTCAGGATATCTCACTTGTATAGTGTGCCTCGCACAAAAAAATTGATATAAAATTCTGAAACTCGTACCAAAAATAATACCGAATGTCCACTATCCAATGAAACTAGTCTCACTCAATTTGGATACTCTAGGAATAAGTTATGATTGTTTTACCTGGAACACCTTCTTGAGACTAGTCAATAAGACTAGTCAGATACCCTATCTTCCACAGGGTGTATCTACAAATGTAAGATGATCCAGAATCTTAAATTTTTACCAAATATACCTTACTAATTTCTGTGAATAGCCTCCATATTTTAGGGTCTGAAACTTTACAAAAATTGTTTTATAGAGGAAATTTGGCAATGACTCAGTTCAGGAAGATTCCAGAACCCTATATTGCACAAGATGTATCTCCGAAAGTATAAAGCCTCAGGAGTTGAAATTTTAACCCAACGTACCTTGATCCATATACTAAATTCCCTCCAAGCCGTTCCTTTTGAAACATTGTAGAAAAATAGTTATAGCAAAAATTCCAAGGTGTCTCAGATGTAGCAGCGAAACCCCAAAACCTTGAGCTCTAATACCATATGTTAAGAACCAAATATCAATATAGCATAGAAAAACCTAAGAATAAGTAATCAATGCCTTAAAAAAGAGATAAATTTAGATAATAAGCCTCTTCGAGGGGGAAACCTCCTTATGCCCACATAAATGTACAATTACAAGATGATTCAAAATGAAAATGTCTCCTTGGTATATATAGGAGAATAAGAGGTATAATTACAACTAATGGCCTAAAGATGACATAAATAAAATAAAATTACCAATATAATATGCCCCAATTAAGGGGTAATGAGCCGTTATTTAGGGATTAACAGGGAACTGACGCCATTAAACAAATATCCAACCTAGAGTCTATTAGGGAAAATAAACAACACATGCTAAAAATCTAGGAAGCAAGGAAAAAAACAAAACCTTCTCACAATGGATGCACTAGTTGGTGATGAAATCCAACATCGCGGGAAAAATGTAAGAAGGGGCTGAGATAGAGTGGGTGGAAAAGTTATGTTGACAATCTACTTAATGGAATTACACCCTGGTGAAAGCTCCCACACATAAACATGGGTATACCCTCCAAGGAGCCTGAGTGAGTTTGGCCAACATCGATTCTAGGTACCGTGAAGACTTGCCCTCCACATTCACCTCATGTAAAAACCCTAAAGAGATAGGATACTAAGGTTACCAACTACAATGATGATGCCTAGGGAAACAATTGATAGTCCGATCCGTGCGCAAAGGAAGGTTATCTATCTCAAAATCAACTTGAGAGGCTCCCACACATAAACATGGGTATACCCTCAAGTGACCCCCAATAATACACGCAATCTCTACACTAATACCAACAAAGCAGGGTGAGTAACTCTGTTGGCCCTAATGTGACCTCGTGATTGACCCTTGTGTTAGAGGGGTTTCCCATGACAAAATATAGTAAATGGATTTCACTTCTCCCTAACTCAATATTTTATGTTTGTTTACAGCTTTGGAAATTTATCTTTCACACCTATTCCAAATCCCTACACCTTAAGCTAATGTAGGTTTGCTACCAGAAAATGTAAAAATGTCTGATAAATTTTAGTTTAGTTTTGATTTTAGTGGTTGTTTGTTTAATCAAGAGGAAAATGGCATGGACTAAATGACGTTTTGACCGACTCTAAACAATGCAAAGAAATGAGAATGCAAATATTTCACTTCTATGAAAGCTATATTACGAGAAGGAGAAAACGTTTTCCATTCCCACATGCGCAATGTCCCAAAATGCCAAAACCATACAATTTAGCTACTTCAAATGCAATCTAGTTTCACTACCCAAAAGAAAGAATGAAATTATGGTCTTTGTTTGATTCTAATGTATAAAGAAATTAAATACAAATCCTTCAATGCTCCTCAACTTTCAATCAGAAGAAAGAGTCATATGCAGATGCAAAAGACACGAAGTGACAAAGGTTTCAAACAAACCATGCACTCAAAGCAATGAGAACTGAAAGAAAAAAAGTAGAAACTTGTTCTAACAAGAACTCAATCAAAGATTCAACAACTGACAAACATTCAAGGAGTACAAGAAGATGTAGAGAAAAATCCAAGAAAAGACAGAGAGACATAGAAATCACTCAAATTGTCCCGGAAAAACAAGCAACTAGAAAGGACAATTTCACATTTTTGAAAAAGTTTCAAGCACCAATCAAGACAATAGGGAGTTATAAGCACCAAATCTCAACCTAAATACCTTCACAAACCAACATACAGAGTCTGGGTAAATACTTCCACAAAACAAGCTGAGAAAATCTGAGCAGAAAAGGGCAAAAATCCCCCAAGAAGGAGACCAATGCTCCCTGTATCAAGGGTACAGAGCATTGAAACGTTCCCTAAAGAAATGTATGGAAGATATAGCTCTCTAATATGGCCTATAGGGGGGCGTTGATCCACCCAAAAATTAAAAAACAGTAAAAAAAATGAAGAAAAAGTCACCTAGAATGCACAAAAATTGGTGAAATTGCCAGTGAAGATGGGAGAAAGGTAATGGATCATAAACAAATAGTAAAACTGATATAAAAGGTGGGAAAATGGTAGGTACAAACCAATTAAATACAAATCGATGTCAATCCCAAGTGGAGTCACCAATTTCTGTTACAGGAAAATCCCCTTCCGAACAGGTGAATTCCCTCTTAGATCCTAGACCCCTATAACCAAGACAGAAAGGTGTTAATGTTGGACATTGACATTCCTTCTAATGAAGCTAAACTAGTCAATGAATTAGAATAAAGGAGTATAAATACCCTTGACGATGGTTTTCCTTGCTTGATCTAGGATGATCTTGATCTCCAATCTCTTCAGAAGGTCCTGCAATCCAATGAGCAACAATGAAAAAACATGAGTAATGAAGAGCTAAATCCCCTAACTGGAGTTTTGGAGGCATGAGTAAGGGAGCCCCATTTTTGTCTTTCTGGGTCATAGCATGGAATATTTCTCCATACATACCCTACTTTATTATGTTAAGAAGAAGTCAGACGCAACACTTGCGCAATGAATATTTGTTGCACAAGCACTGTAAGCTTACCTAATGAGAAGGGAAAGCATTAATGAAACACATGCAAGTTTTGAAGGATATGCATGGTCCCCAACTGTTGCTTCCACCTAGAGTTGCATGATAGGCAACAAATGGACATACGCTACACAAACTCACCACACACATGCTATAGCCAATGATCGCAAAACAACAACCAGAGTCTGCTATACAAAGGTGTTAGAGTTTCCAGCAATATGCATGGTTACTTGGGCACCCCTTGGAAAAAAACGCTGATCTATCACTACCATATGGTCAAATATTACTCATGACCAAATGATTGAAACAAATATGTCATTTATGTTATGATTGGGTGCAATCAAGTTTCTATTTTTAGTAAATTTTGTTGAAAATGTTGTCTAGGGGGAGAGTAATCGAATCCAGGATTCTAGGGGGAAGTAGTTCGAACATAGCAGCCCAGAGGGCGTTATTTTTCTATTTATTGGATCTTTTTGATGTAATCCAGGTTGGAAAAGTAGTGTAGACATGGCACTCTTGAATGCAACTTTTTGAATCCAATCGAAATATAAATGCAGAGGTCCTGGATATTTTGATAAAAATATTCTAGTGGTGGTGGTTTGATGTATTGTGATCCTATATTCGTATGTACTCCTTGTTCTTGCAAATTCATATATGTTTCATTCATTTAAATTGGAAATATTTAAAGGGTTTAAAATTCATCTTGTGGTGCTTTAGACTCAACCATTTAAAATATGTTCTTTCTTCTAAGTTAGGTTATAATTCATCTCTAATGGTGCTATGATTTTCATGTTTCTCCTTTCTTTTTCCATACACAACAATATTGCAACTAGAAGACCATTACCTATTTAGCCTTTGTCCTCTCAAATATTCCCCTACCAGTCATTGATTTTTCTTGTTTTCAGGGGGTTGACTCCATATCCCAAAGGGTACTATACTTCCTTGTCAACGAAATTAGAATTTTTTTTCTCAAGCATCTATATATAGCCATTAGTCCAAAGCTATTATTTGTTAGAGACTAGGTCTTAGAGAGAGCCCTCTCTATATTGGGAAATATAGTTTCTAGTATTAAATTTGGTTTGTAGGTTACCTTGGTAGATCGTTTTCTTCATCCCAACAATTTACCAAGTGCTAACATGCGCAACAGGGAATATTCAAGAAATATTGTGCTCCACATAGGAGAGGAAAACCAGAGGTTAGGGGTCCAGTGCAAAAGAAGGCTCTCCATTCCATATCCGAATTAGTGTGGCACCCACAACCCCATGTGTGACTAAGAATTATGAAGAAGAAAAACTGGTTAACCAATGAATGATTAGTGGTAGAAGGATTTTTACGGGATATGGGTCCAGTGGAAAATCAAGCAGAAGTATAAGTTCAACAAGTAGAATTCATGTATCTACATGATGCAGAGGTAGTAGTACATCAAAATTCACAATGGAAGGACAATATCCAACTATTAGGTTACCAAATTTTTGAGGAGTTGGGGGAAGCACTAAGGAATATCTGAGATATGGAGAATTCTCTAGATGGAGGCTAGAAGAAGGAACAAATGGACCCTATAATGATGGATGAGGAACAAACAAGGGAAATAATAAGGAAAGAAGGAGTGACACACAATGAACGACCCTACCCCTATAAGATAAATAATAAGAAGAGGGTAGTAGTCGAGTGAGAGGGCTTGGACAGTGATGAGGAAGAGGTAGATGACCTCTGCGCAACAGGGAAGATTGAGGAAATCTTGCATGCCACATATGAGAGGAAAACCAAAGGTTAGGGGTCCGACATAGAAGGAGGCTCTCCATTCCAGATCCTAATTAGTGTGGAACCCACAACCCCATTTGCGAATAATAAATATGAAGAATAAAATTTGGTTAACCAACAAGTGATTAGTGCTAGAAGGATTTTTATATTACATGGGTCTATGGAAACTCATGCAGAAGTATAAGTTCAACAAGTAGCAGTCAAGTATCTACACCGTGCAGAGGTAGTAGTACATCAAAATTCACAATGGGAGGACAGGATCCAACTATTAGGTTACCAAAGCTTTGAGGAGATGGTTCAGATGACCTAGAGAAGCATTTGTTTATCTATGAGAAAATATGGGTAGCTAAGAAGATTACAGATCATGATACAAAGGTTGCCTAGTTGGCAATCACATTTAGAGACCACACATTAGAATGATACATGGGTCTCGCAACAAATAATCCAATGGGAGTGCCTACAAATGTAGTAGAGGTGAAAAGACAATTAATAAATGAATTTTAGGAACTAATTTTATAGGATCAATTCATGAATGAAATGATAGAGATTAAGCAAAATCCAGGAGAATCAGTCAGGGAGGTGGACCAGAAGTTAAAAAGACTAAAAGGTAAGTTGAAGTACCCTATTACTAATATGAAACATAGACATTTGTTTGTTAACTCTTTATTTCCACTTATGAAGTATCCTTTAAGACAAAAAATATTCAAAAGTTAGTTTGAGGCCCTGCAAGCATCCTTATAGTTAGAGGAAAATCAATATAAGTAGACAGATCCAACTCTAGAAGAGTTGAGACAAGATATGAAGAACTTGACATTTCAGTTAAATTAGAATGAAGGTAAGGAGAAAAGAGAATATGTTTGGTGTACATTATGCAAGACACAAGGTCATCATAAGAATGAGTGTCCATTATTTGTGCAGTATATAGGAGTAGGTATGGAAAATCCTTTATCTTCAGGTGGACCATGGTGTGAGATATGCATAACACATGGGAATGATCCTTATCATTTTCCCATGATGCAGAAGTATTAGTCACTACAAAAGAATACATTTTGTAATTTTTGAAAGTCAGTTGGACACGAAGACAAGGACTACAGAACCTTGGATATAATGAAGGAAAGAGCATCAGATACATATAGGGTGCAGGTTGAGTTAATGACGACACAACCTGTGTAGGAGGTACAATCCAGATATAGGATAAATGAGACACACTTGGAGGAAACCAAGGAAGAGAAGGAGGTGTTGGAGATAGTCCTCAAAGAAGTTCATATTGAACATGAGGAGGAAAAATGACACGCAGATAAATTGGAGAAAATACTTGAAGAAGTATTACAAACAATACCAGATAGAGTAGTAGCAGGATAACTCAATGCAGAAGAAAAGATAAAGAGGATATCAAAGATGATGGAAGGGTATAAAAAAGAGATAGTAGAATTGGTTGGGAATATGACACCAAGGAGTAACCGATAGGATTTCAAGAGTCCTCATCAAAAAAGAGATTAATACCTCCTTCAAGCCACTTGAAACCATCAAACATAATATGAGATCTATCAAAGACAAACTTGACCCTCACAATGACAAATGAATTTACAAAATAGAGTGCTCATGCGTAAAATGATACATCGATGAAACTGGTCCCTCATTTCAGATTAGGATAAAAGAGCATGGAGCTGACATTGAGAATGAACACATTCACACCTCTTCCTTAGCAGAACACTGCTTTATAACAAAAAACCATGTTCACCTAGAAGACACCAAAATCCTCTCCAAAGAAAATCACCTCTTTAAACGACGTATTAGAGAAGCAATTGAAATCCGAAAACATCCTAGTAACCTAAACGTAGATAGTGGGATAGAATTAAGAGGAAATTGGTTCCCTTTGATTCATAAAAATAAGAATAAAAATTGATAATTCTCAGGACTTTCTTCTAATTTTAGTAAACATCAAAACTTTCCAACCATTATAACACTATTATAGAAACAATTTAATACTAAATTATTTATATTAATTTAGTTTTATTAATATCCCTACCAAATTAACCCTTGATAATCACACCCTGACTTGAAAAAACACTTATTAAATAAATAACCATTCTTCATTAATAAAACTAATAAACTTAAACTTATGAACATAATTACTTATACTAAAAACAATAAAATTAAAATTAATGTAGTTTAGAAAAGCTTAAATTAAATAGTAAAGAACCCTAAAAAATCAATTAACAATTTATATAAAATATTTTTGCTATAAAAAACACTAACATTCCTTAATTAATTAACTTAAATACCTAAACTTATGAACACAAATAATTAAAATTAAAACAATGAATTAAAAATTATGGAATATTAGAATAGCTTTAACCTAAAAATAAAAAAACCCTAAATAACTTAATCAACAAATATAATTTTAAAAATATTTTTTTCTTAAAACCTAGCCGACCCCTAGGTTTCCCTTCACCTTTAGTATTTAAAGAAAATCTCTTCTCATCATTTAAACCCAGGCTTCCTGTCCTAAATATGGATCCTAATTTGGATCCGAAACATCAACAATCCATTGACAATACTATGGCTACTCCGAACACTTCTGAAAATCCCAACCACAAAAATATCATTAACCAACCACCCATCCAGAAGTGAGATCACAGAGGGAGCAACAAGAAACAAAAAAAACAGATAGTATTGTGTTGGATGTAAAATAAGTAGTAGAGATTTACGAAAGGACCACATAGATCTAGACAATCCTGAAAAAAGATGAAGGGATCCATAAGTTGGATTAGAGGCAAGAGAAGATGAATGTTGCAGTTAAATATTTAAAGAAAAGACAAAAGACAATTCCCATATCAGAGAGACTGAGGGCTGTGCAGGAAATAAAAAACTTGCAAGTAGAATTGAAGATAATCCAAGAAGCAATATATACAAGACATGCTCAGTTGGAGCCCTTGTAGGAGAAATAAGATACGATGATAGAAGAAATGGAGACATAGAAAGGAAGACTGGAACACACACACTCTAAGAGAATTAAAGTGTTGTAGGAGCACATAATGTTGGTAGTATGAAAATATAGGTTGGCATTGATGGCATTGGCATTGATGTCAAATAGATGAGAGACACTACTGTTGGTTGGAATTGACAAATAACAATGTGCATTATGTGTGTGTGATGGTTATAAGGCACTCTGTTACTACATGGCCTGTGATGATGAGAATGACAAGATCCAAAGTTCAGAGGATGGTTTAGTGCCTAGTGCAACAATCCCTGTCAATAATAGTGTCAATAGGAAGAGATACTTTTAGGTTATTCATGGACAAAGCAAAATATGTTGAAACTGTCAAATCACACCATCCACAAGATTATAGTGTAGAAGAGTGTGAGTGTAATCGGGTAATAGAATTGAACAGAAAAGAAGATAGAGTAGAGATCGTGATGGCAACATGATTGTGATGACAGAGTTTATGATAAAGCAATTTTATAATGATGATGATGAGATAAACAATGGAAGATGATGTATTGTTACATTATCATAGTGAGGAATGTTGACAAACCCTATACATATGCTCTGTTACATGTGAACATACAATTAGGTTGTCTATGTTCTATTAGGTTTGATGTTGTATGTTTTAAAATAACAATCTATGACAAGTTTGACAACACATATCAGGCTACAATTGGTATCAACTTCTTGTCAAAGACAATGTACCTTGAGGATCGAACTGTTCGTTTTCAGCTTTGGGATGCTGTAGGCCAGGAGAGATTCCATAGTCTTATCCCAGGTTACATTCAAGACTCTTCTATTGCTGTCATTGTTTATGATGTTGGAATCCGACAGTCCTTCTTGAACACTTCCATATGGATTGAAGAAGTACGCATATAGCGAGGTAGGGATCTGATTATTGTGCTTGTTGGAAACAAAACATATCTGGTTGACAAAAGGGAAGTCTCAATTGTGGAAGGTGATGCAAAGTCTTTGGAATTTGGGGTGATTTTCATTGAAGCCAGTGCGAAATATGGATTTAACATTAAGGCATTGTCATAAGATAGTAGATGTATTACCTAGAATGGAATCTCTCTCATCAACCCATAAGGAAGACATGGTTGATGTGAATTTAAAATCCACAGTGCCTGTAACTGAAGCATAGAAGACAACATAGAGAGATGCAATCTGTCAGCACACCAATCATGGTTAATACATTTGGAACCAAAGAGCCCAAGATGGAGAAGGACACTTCTATTGCAAACAGGATTTCCAGAATGAAAGTCAATTACATGAAAGAAGGCATGCGGACAATTATGGAAGCTACCTTCTAGTATAGGAACACAACCATCCCCATATATTGTTACTACAAATTGGAAAAGGATGAGGCATTGTATGTTGGATACCACCATAGCTTCTATGGGAAGGAGGGATTCTTTTGCAGGGAAGAGAGTCTAAGGGGGTTAAAAAATGCAGACAAGAAGACTCAACAACCGTCTGATCAAGTGATCGATGGTGCTGATTAAATCATTCGGTGGGATTTATCCCACATGTATAGTGGGAAAAGTTTTATATTGATTTATAACCATAGCCCTCAATATGAATATTCGACGCGTAGTGTAGAGGTAACGTGGGGTCTCTAAGTGCTTGGAATTCTTGAGAATATCACTAGCCTGGAGCCCGAGGTGACCTGTCAAGCCCCCTACCTTTTGGTCAAAGCGACAATAACTGTCGATCTGATGATGAAGGATCTCGGTCGTTCATTGGAAATATATTTTTATATATATACATTGCACGTTGTTCATATGGGTAATGATGGGCTTAAGGGTCATTTTGGTTGGTGGAAACTGACAATGAAACTACCAAGTCTAGAGGGTCACCAAGTCCGGAGGATCACCAAGAACACTACCAAATAAATAAACTTTTGAATATTGAAGAGCGCTATTTCTGTCGGATTTTTGGCATACTGCCAATTGTAGATGTTTGCTAAAAATAGTTAAAACCCTGCACAACAACAAACAATTCAAACTGTAATGATTTTGGTAAAATAACAAAGTTCATGGAGAACATGGATCACACGAAGAAGATAAAAAAGGCTACAGAAAACCTCACCATCACTGTTGAGTGGTTTACATGCTGTCATATGATCTCCAAAATTAAATAAAACCCTGCAGTAACACAATGACAGTAAGCTACACAAGAAAAAAGGGATGGATTGAATATTGGTTAAAATCATTCATAGATTAAAATATGAAAATTAAATCAAAGAAGAATAATAAACTTTGTTATCAATAATCAATGGTCATTTAGATGAAGAGGTGTGATGGTTGTGAAGAGTTGTGTTGATGATTTTAAAGACTTATAAGTATGACTGAGATGTGAATGAAAAAAGTGTGTCTGCTAATGTCTTATTGAAGATCAAGAACACAAGGAGACATAGAAACAATTATGTAATCCAGTGTTTGATATAGAAGACCATTATTGGAATACAAATAATACTTCCATATTGATGAACAAAGAGAGGCAAGGAGGTGCAAGGACATGTTGGATCTTGCAGGGGAGTAGGCTCTTCCTTGTCAGTTGTAGTTGACTAAATAGGGGGTTGAACCCTCCTACCAGTTGGAGCCGGTGAATAGGGGTGTGGGTGCATCTTGATCAGTGGGTGCTGATTTAAATATGAAGACCATCTTCCTTCTATTGTAACTTATAAAACAAAATTTTGTAGTTAATAGAAAATTGTTTGTTGTTTTCCCAATTGGGTTCCACGATAAATTATTGTGTTAAAATTTTGTTTGCATTAACAAAAGAAAAAATTTATAAAACTATTGTGTCACTAATTCACCCCCCCCTCTTAGTGACATGATCTGATCCTTCAATTGGTATCAGAGCAAGTCTCTTCACTAAAGGTTTAAATCACTTGAAGAGAAATATACATCATAATGGATCAATAGTTGAAGATGCCATTAAAAGTCCCCCTATTTGATGGTGAAGACTATGTTTTATGGAGTGTTAGAATGAAAATATATCTGATGTCCATTGGACTGGAAGTATGGACATTAGTTGAAAAAGGATATGATGTTCCAAAAGTCACTCCCACAGAAGAAGAAGAAAAGAAGAAATTTTGGGAACATGCAAAGGCTTTAAACAAACTACAAGATGAACTGAGTAAGAATATCCTTGCTAAAGTACTAAATTGTAAAAATGAAAAAAGATCTGGGATAAATTTGAAACTATATATGTAGGAGATTGCAAGGTAACGAGGGCCAAAATTTAGACTCTCAAAGTACAATATTATGAAGGTCTAAAAATGAAGGATGAAGAAAATATCTCAGAGTACTTCGAAATAGTTGATCATATTGTT
Source organism: Picea engelmannii (assembly GCA_009831015.1). Taxonomy (NCBI): domain Eukaryota; kingdom Viridiplantae; phylum Streptophyta; class Pinopsida; order Pinales; family Pinaceae; genus Picea; species Picea engelmannii. The sequence continues at coordinate 308,830 of ML783694.1, forward strand.
AATGAAATTAGAGGTTAGGGAGTAGAAGTGTCAGACAATGATTTATTTGAAAATATACTAAGAAAACTACCTATGTTGTATAATCCTAAAGTGTCCACTCTTGAATATCGAGAGAATCTAGATCAACTCACCATGGATGAATTGTATGGAATCCTCACAACCTATGAGTTAATATTAGGTCATGAGAACCTCTCAAAAGGAGAGACAATCTTCAAGGTGCTCAAGAAAACAAAAAATCAGAAGCAAAAACCTCAACCCATCCATCATGAAGAATCTGATGTAGAAGAAGCCAATTTTATTAAAAAACTTCAGAAAGGATTAGGGAGGTACAAAGGCAAGCTTCCTTTCAAATGTTTCAATTGTGGAAAGGTTGGCCACTTTGCAACCAAGTTCCCCTATCCCAAGGAGGACCCTGAAGATGAAGAATACACAAATAAACAATACAAGAAGAAGGGAAAACCCAACTATAAGAAAAAATATTACAAAGGGAAAAATAATTTTTACTCAAAAGAAGAAAACAAAAATTCATTAGAGTTTAGTGACAATGATGATGATGAAGTCCTTTTTCTAGGTATTTAAGAGTCTAATGAGATAGAAGAAATTGAGCATGAGGAAGAGTCAGAAGATGAAGCAGAGGTTAATATGGAAGAATAACTTCTCAGTGATTTGGAGGAATTAAGAAGATACAAAAATAGATATAGACAACTGAAAAGTTTTGTAGTTGAACAAAAAGAAAAACATGAACAGAAAGAAAAGGAGATGGAGCAACTCATGAGAAAACTGAAAAACCAAATCCTAGAAGCAAATAGGATAGAAGAAAGTATGGAAAAGTCTCTTAAAGGGAAACACATAACCTGTGAAAGAATGGAGGAAGAATTAGTTCACCTAAGAAAAGAGCTTGATGCAAAAATTATTCAAACAAGATATGAAAATAGCTCTAAAATCTTAGATAATATTATTACCACACAAAGGGATTCAAGTAACAAAAATGGAGTAGGTTATTCTCAAGAATAAAACCAATTTAACTCAAAATCTTATACAACTTCTCTCCTCAGTACATTCAAGAAGAAATATGAATAAAAGACTAACAATGATCATAACTCCAGAGGATTACTTCCACCCATCAAGAAGAAATATAATACAACACCAAAAAAGGTTTATTAAAACATGTATCATCACATTTTCTTTGGTTATTTATTTGCATGCTCTAATTTTAGACACAAAGCTATGCATTGTAGAGCACATGGAAGGAAAAACTTGAGGTTTAAGGACTATAACCTTAAAGATAACCAAACAATAGATCAAGTTAAAAACATAAATTATAACTCCTTTGCACACCTCTACAAGAAGGGAACTTATAATGCTTTAGATGTCACAATTATGGACATAAAGCAAGTAACTGCAGATTAATGGAAGTCTTAGAAAAACCAAAATTTATTAGAGAGAGAAAGAAGATTTGGAAAGAAAAAACATCAAAAGATGAATGTATTATTGCCTTGAAAGCCCAAGATAAATAATATCTCTGGTATGTTGACAATGGTTGCTCAAAACATATGACAATAAACAAGGACACATTTTTTAACTTAAAGAAACAAAAGGGTAAAGTTACATTTGGTGACAATGCTTCAGGTAACATACTTGGGAAAGGCACCATGAGTTTGGGAAAAGACAAATCCAAGGATGTGTTGCTTGTTGAAAAACTGAAACCTAGCCTATTAAGTGTTAGCCAAACCTATGATTAGGGGAACATTTGCATCTTTGATTCCCAGAAATGTGAGATTAGGAGAGAGGACTCAGGAAAATTAGCTGGTACTTCTCCTAGAACTCCTGAGAATGTATATATACTAAATACAAAATTGAATGAGGAGTGTCATATAAATTTAGTAGATGAAAGTTGGCTATGAAATAGAAGGTTGGGGCACATTAAATTTGACAATTTAGTGAAATTCAACAATATTGAGGTTGTAAGAAACCTGCCAAAAATCACAAAGCCCTCGAATCCTATGTGTAGACATTGTCAACTAGGGAAGCAAACCAGATTAAGGTTCAAAACAAAAGAATACTCAACCTCAAAACCTTTATAGCTTGTTCACATCGACCTCTATGGACCTACAAGGACCAAGAGTTTGCAAGGAGAGTCCTACTTTATGCTGTTCATTTATGGTTTTACTAGAATGTCTTGGGTATGTTTTCTCAAGGAAAAATTAGAAGCACTTAACAAATTCAAAGCTTTTAAGACCCTTGTTGAAAATGAAACAGAGAAAAAAATCAAATGTATTAGATTAGAAAATGGTGGTGAGTTCACCTCAAAAGATTTTTACCTCTTCTATGAAACTCATGGAATAAAAAGACAATTCTCTGCTGCCATAACACCTCAACAAAATGGGATTGCTGAGAGAAGGAATAGAACAATCCAGGAGGCTGCAAGGACTATGCTCAATGAAGCAAGATTATCTGATGGATATTGGAGGGAAGTTGTAATCACACCAATATACATATTAAACAGAGGCCACATCAGGATTAATAGTAACAAGACTCCTTATGAACTATGGTTTGGGAGAGCTCCTCCAGTAAGCTACTTCAAGGTCTTTTGAAGTAAGTGTTACATTGAAAGAATTGATGAGAATCTCAAAAAATTTGATGCTAGATATGATGAAGGTATCTTTCTTGGATATTCTTCTACCAAGAAAGCATACAAATGATACAATATTAGATTACATAATATTGTTGAGAGTGCAGATGTTAAGGTGGATAATTTGAAAACAATAAGGATGAAACATCAAGAGACCATACTTGACAATGAATATGAAGATGATGATGAGTCAGTTGGTACACAAGTAGAAGAAGTAGAAGAGAATAAAGAAGAACATGAATATATATAAGAGGATGATATGGATACCCGTGAAGATGAGGAAGATATTCTTGAAGAAGAGATAAGATAAGAATCCCCAAGAAGAGACATAGAGACACCCTCAAGAATAACTCAAAAGAATAATCTTGAAGAATTGATTATTGGAAATAAAAGCAATGGAGTGTAGACAAGAACAAAACTGTTGTATCAGACATAAATAGCACCTTTTTCACATATTGAGCCCAACTCAATCAAAGAGGCATGAAAATATGAGAATTGGGTCAATGCTATGAATGCAGAATTGTACCAGGTTGAAAAAAATTGAACTTTGGAACTAGTTCCAAGACCAAAAAATAAGAATGTCATTGGAACTAAATGTGTGTATAAAAACAAAGTGAATGAGAATGGGAAAGTAATCAGGAACAAATCCAGATCAGTATGTAAAGGGTATGCTCAGTGATGCAGGAGCATCTCAAGCTAGCCAACACGGGAGAAAAGGACAGCTGGACAAGTGCCAATGCAAATTTTGAAATTTCCTTGAAGTTGATGCACCATCTCATCCTTAGTAGGTAGAAGGCAATTATGGTAGTTAATGTAAGTAGATAGAATTGAATGTGTAGATTTGACAGTTTTAGAGCGCAAGAGGGAAACGAGATATAGACACCCTCATTGTGTATTGTAACAGGATTGAGAAGAGCATAGAGGAGAAGAAAAGAGCTATGTAGTAGAATCCATGTATAGAAGTTCTGAATTAATACAAAGAAATCTATGATTCAGACTCATGGTGTTCATATATTCTCTATGTATCCATCTTTGAATGTTATGCTCATGAATGTTTTACTCTTTCTGTCATGCAATTGATTTTATGCTATGTATGAATGATTTCTTGTTGAATGTTTGAAATCTGAGAGGAAAGGGTAATGGAATGATTTTCAATTGTTTCTCTATCTGAGCAAGAGTTCCTGCAAGGAGTGTAGTTGAATCGTCCACAAGGAGTGTGTCGAAAAAGGTTCAAAGATTGTCTTTGAAAGCTCAGGAGAGATAACTTTTGTTCTCATTTCCACAGAAGTGCAGTCGGGCACAAGAGCCGTGTAAGGAGTGCACAGGCCGAGTAAAATCTCAAGGTTGTGAACCTGAGAGAAGAATTTAGAGACTATTGTTGCAGGTGTGCGCAGAGTCAAAGAAGTTAAGCATTTGAAAGTATCCGAAGGTCGCTGCAAGGAGTGCACGTAAGATTTTTCTGAAAGACTCGAAGTTTGAAGAAATATCAGAAGGATTTGGAATCTTCAAAAGGTCGTTGAAGGCAGGAAAAGAGACCATGTACCTTGCAGTTTGTAAGGAGGCATAGTGATGATGGGGCTACAGGAGGACGAGCTCTCAGAAGAAGAGACAGATGGTTGAAATTCTCGGTGGAGAATCTGCGAAGTCCCGTAAGTCGTCAGATCTCATAGAGAAGCAAGGGAGTTATGGTGAAAGCGTCGAAAGGTTCTAATCTTAGGAGGATTAGGAACATAGATCCAAGCCATAAGGGCCATTGGATTTACACGTTGATTCTTCTATCAGGTTTTTGTGGGTGGAAGTCCCGTAAACCTTGCAACGGGAATTGCGAAATCACGAAACGCGAAATCCTGAAGGCCAAGAGAATGACGTGGGACCACAGGAGTCAGAGAGGTGGATAGGTGGCATACTACTTCGGAGTTTCATGGAGTGAAGTTCTAGAAACATTGCATTTGGATTTGCGATATTGCGAAGTCCGAAGTCCTGATGAAGTGAAGTGGCGTTGAAAGGTCAAAGCTCGCGAGTGTATCAAAGTTTCGGCAAATCGAGATTTGGGAGTCAAGGAGGCAAGTTACTCGACATCGCGATTGCTGAAATCACAATAGGGAAAATCCCAAAAGGAAAAATGAAAGGTCAGCGTTGACTGTTTCGGGTTTTGGGGATTCAAGAGACCAACGCTTGACCACTGGATTCGCGAAGTTGCGAAGTCCAATCTCCCAAGAGCAAAGAGGGGATCCCGTGAGAGTTTTTTGTGGGTGTAGATTTCCCAATAGGGAAATAGAAGAGTCGTTTAGAGTTCTTTGGGCCAGTGGTAAAGGAAATATCCTGTGTTAATGTGGACCTTCCGACCTGCGGGTTGTGGAGGGAGCGTGCGTTGACGTGCATCACTCAGGTTGAAGGGGTAGAATTTGAAGAAACCTTTGCACCTGTGGCCAGATTAGGGGAAATTAGGATGTTCTTAGCCTTTTCCATCTACAAAAAAATTAAAGTATACTAGATGGATGTCAAGTCATCATTTCTCAATGGAAAACTAGAAGAGGAAGCCTATATTGAGAAACTAGAAGGATTTCAATTAACTAACAAAGGAGACTATGTCTGTAAACTAAAAAAGGCACTCTATGGGCTAAAACAAGCACCCAGAGCATGGAATGCAAGGCTAGATTCTTATTTACAAGTACAAGGCCTCAAAAGAGGATCATCAAACAAAAATCTTTATTGTAAAACTATTTGTGATAGCATGATTATTGTGGTAGTATATGTTGATGATATTATATTTGGGAGTGGTGATGAAAAAATGAGTAGGGACTTTTCTAGGAGGATGCACCAAGAATTTGAAATGTCCTTTCTTGGTGAATTGAATTTCTTTCTTGGATTACAAATAGTACAGTCCAAAAAGGGATTCTTTATCCATCAGTCCAAGTATGTTAAAGATATGCTTAAGAAATTCCAGTTAGAGGATTGCAAACCTGTTTGTACACCTATGACAGTAGGATGCAAGCTAAGCAAGGAATATGAGTCCAAGGCTGTAGAATCAAAACACTACAGATCAATGATTGGGAGTTTACTCTATGTAAAAACTTCCAGACCTGATGTCAAGTAAGCTATTGGGATGGTGGCTATATTCCAAGATGCACCAAAAGAGATCCATGTTAAATATGTGAAAATAATATTTAGGTATTTAAAAGGAACCATAGATCTTGGTTTGTGGTACCCTAGAAACGATTCATTCTCTTTAAAGGCCTATTAAGATGTAGACTGGGCAGGTTGTGTAGATGAAAAAAAAAGTACAAGTGGAGGAGCATTCTTCTTGGGAGAATCATTGGTAGCTTGGATAAGAAAGAAACAATCCTCAATTTCTTTGTCTACCATTGAAGTTGAGTATATTGCAGCAACAAAATGTTGCACACAAGTGGAACAAACCTTACACGACATCAAAATAGTATTTGAAGAACCCACTACTATCTATTGTGATAATACAGGTGTTATAAGTCTCTCCAAGAACCCTTTCCAACACTCCAAATCAAAACACATTCCAATAAAATAACACTATCTAAGAGATAAGGCTGAAAATAAGAACATTAAATTGGAATATGTCCCAACACAAGAACAAGTTGCATATATTTTCACTAAACCCTTAAGCAGATATATATTTGAATATCTCAGGAAAATATTGGTAGTAGTCTCTCTTCCAATCTAATCTCTCAAGAAAATAATGCATCAATTGGCATCAATTCAAGGGGAGTCAATGACCAAAATTAGGGTGAGTCATTCAAAAATTTTCCCCTGATTTCAAATGGGGAGAAATGAAGACATTATTGCCATCAATTCCAAAGGGGGATATTGTTGGAAATATGTCAATATAGGTTTGCATTGACGGTATTGGAATTGATGTCAAATAGATGAGAGACACTACTGTTGGTTGGCATTGACAAATAACAATGTGCATTATGTGGGTTTGATGGTTATAAGGAAATTTGTTACTACATGGCCTATGATGATTAAATGAAAAGATCCAAAGTTCAGAGGATGGTTCAGTGCCCAGTGCAACAAGCCCTATCAATAATAGTGTTAATGAGAAGAGATACTTTTATATTATTCATGGAAAAAGGAAAAGACGTCGAAACTATCCAATCACACCATCCACAAGATTACCATGTAGAAGAGTGTGAGTGTAATCAGGCAATAGGCTTGAACAAAAAAAAAGACATAGTGGAGATCATGATGACATCATGAATGTGATGACAAAGTTGTTGATAAAGCAATTTTATAATTATGATGATGAGATAAACAATGCAAGATGATGTATTGTTACATGATCATAGTGAGGAATGTTGAAAAAACCTATACATATGCTCTGTTACATGTGAACATACAGTGAGGTTGTTTATGTTCTGTTAGGTTTGATGTTGTATGTTTTAAAATAAAAGTCTATGACAAATTTGGAAACACACATCAGGCTACCATTGGTATCAACTTCTTTTCAAAGACAATGTACCTTGAGGATCGAACTCTTCATTTGCATCTTTGGGATACTGTAGGCCAGAAGTGATTCCATAGTCTTATCCCAAGTTACATTCGAGAATCTTATGTTACTATCATTTTTTATGAGGTTGAAATCCAATAGTCATTCTTGAACACTGCCAGATGGATTGAAGTAGTACGCACATATCAAGGTAGTGATGTGATTATTGTGCTTGTTGGAAACAAAATAGATCTAGTTGACAAAAGGCAAGTCTCAATTGAGGAAGGTGATGCAAATTCTTAGGAATTTGGGGTGATTTTCATTGAAAGAAGTGTGAAATTTGGATTTAACATTATGGCCTTGTTTCATAACATAACAACTGCATTACCTAGAATGGAAGCTCTCTCGTCAATGCATAAGGAAGACATGGTTGATGTGAATTTAAAATCCACAGTGCCTGCAACTGAAGAAGAGAAGCCAACAGAGAGAAATGCAATATGTCGACACACCAATCATGGTTAATACATTTCGGACCAAAGATCCCAAGATGGATAAGGAAACTTTTGTTGCAAACAATATTGCCAGAATGCAAGTCAATTACATGAAATAAGGCATGCAGAAAAGTATGGAAGCTACCTTCTGTCATAGGAAAACAACCATCCCTGGGTAAGGTGGGGTCTCTGGGTGCTTGGACTTCTCAAGAAGATCAATAGCCTGGAGCCCTGGGTGACCTGTCAGGCCCCCTACCTTTTGGTCAAAGCGAGAATAATTTTCTATCTGATGACAAAGGATCTCGGTCATTCATTGGAAATATGTTTTTTTATATATACATTGCATGCCGGTCATATGGGTGACCGTGGGATTAAGGGTCTTTTTTTTTGGGTGGAAACTGACAATGAAACCGCCAAGTCTGGAGGATCACCAAGCACACTACTAAATAAATAAACTTTCGAATATTGAAGAGCACTATTTATGTCGGAGTTTTGGCATACTTCCAATTGTGTATGTTCGCCAAAAATAGTTAAAATACTGCACAACACCAAACAATTCACATTGTCATGATTTTGGTAAAATAACAAAGTTCATGGCGAACGTGGATCACATGGCGAATATAGTAGAGGCTATAAAAAACCTCACCATAACTACTGAGTGGTTTATATGCTGTCATATGATTTCCAAAATTAAATAAAACCCCGTAGTAACACAATGATAGTAAGCTACACAAGAAAAAAGGGATGGATTGAATATTGGTTAAAATCATTCATACATTAATAGATGGAAATTAAATCAAAGAAGAATAATAAATTGTATTAGCAATAATCAATGGTCATTTAGATGAAGAGGTGTGATGGTTGTGAAGAGTTGTGTTGAAGATTTTAAAGACTTATAAGTATGAGTGAGATGTGAATGAGAAAAGTGTATCTGTCAATGTCTTATTGAATATTAAGAATAGAAGGATACAGAGCATCAGTTATAAAATCCATTGTTTGATATAGAAGACCATTATTGGACTAAAAATCCTACTTCTAGATTGATGAAAAAAGGGAAGTAGGGAGGTGCAAGGATAGGTTGGAGCCTACAAGGGAGTAGGTGATTCCTTGTCAGTTGTAGCTGAATAAACAGGGGGCTGAACCCTCCTACCAATTGGAGCTGGTGAACATGGGTGTGGGTGCATCCTGATCAATGGGTGCTGATATAAAGAGGAAGAACATATTCCTTCTATTGTAACTTGTAAAACATAATTTTCCGGTTAATAGAAAAGTGTTTGTGGTTTTCCCAATTGGGTTCCATGATAAATTATTGTGTTAAAATTTTGTTTGCATTAACAAAAGAAAAATTTGATAAAATTATTGTGTCATTGATTCACCCCCCCTCTCAGTGATAGGATCTGATCCTTCAATTGGTATCAAAGAAATTCTCATATCAGAGAGATCGAGGGCCACATAGGAAATAAAAAAACTCCAAGTAGAGCTGAAGACAATCCAAGAAGCAAGATAGATAAGACAGGCTCAGTTGGAGCCCTTGTAGGAGAAAGAAGAGACCATGATAGCAGAATTGGAGACATAGAAAGGAAGACTAGAACATGCACACTCAGAGAACATTAAAGTGTTGTAGGAACACATAATAGTGCAAGTGCTTGAGAACCTAACATAAAAGAGTGCACATTCCAACACACAGGTATATGCACTCACAAAGAAGTTCCAGGAATTGGAGAAATCTATACAAGAGGCACACACTACCTGAGTGACTCGGGACAAGCCATAGGTTATTGTTGGGGGCTTGTTGGAGGAAGAAATTGTGGGGTTCAACGTAGTAAACAAGGAAACATGGAACATGGAATAAACACACGCCAAGAAAGAAGGAAAAGAAGTGCAACAAAGGTAATAGGAAGAAATGTGCCATGAAAGAAGGAAGATCAACATAGAGTCAAAGCAAGGAATGGTTGGATCAAAGACTAGTCATGTAGAAGGCAGTTAGAAAGTGGACAAGTTGGGTCCATTGAGAAATAGGGTTTTGATTCACGATGTAAGGGGTTTTACCCATTTTTGTAATTTAAATAGAGGATGTATGAGATAACTAGAGGAGTCAGTCAATTATCATTATGAAGAAATACTTTAGGAGAACTTTTGAGTCTTGAGTTGCAGTGCTAGTTTTTGGCTACGAGCTGTGGAGCTTGATTTGTATTAGTTTTGGAGAATCATGAAGTATTGTTGAGGGTCAGGTCACAAGCTATGGAGCTTGGTGCAACACTGGCCAACCTCATGCACCACTATAAACCTATGATGTAATGCGCGTAACACTATTTTGATGAAGAATAATAAGAAGAAGCATAAGATATTTGTGGGCGTAGTATATGGGGGGTGAACCATGGTAAAAATGGTGCCTCTATATGTGTTGTGATGATTTTATATGATTTATGATGAATGAATGGACAGATGAAAGAATATGTTATAGTTTATTTACAATGCACACTATAATAATCATGTAGAATGAATGTTATTGAATGGATGAAATAGTAGATCTGATGAATGTTATGGTTGAATGCATGTTAACATAGGGGAATAATTCTAATAGGCCTAACATTCTCATGAGTTCCATCCCGTCCATGATTGTAGACACTTGGGTCATGCAATCACCCATAAGCCATCTTGGGTGAGACTGCATTGTGCACTCTGTGTGCAGTGTAGCCTTCTGGTTTACTAAAAAGGCCGTTTGTGAATAGGGTTTTGTTGGAGAACTAAGGTAGAACCAGGGTCAAACCTATACATCCAACAACTTGAAATTTTTTAAGGAAATGTCATAAGGAAGAATCACTTGCAAGAGTTATAGCAAAAATTGCACAGTGTGCAAAGGGGAATCTACTTAGTTGGACCCCATATTTACTTAATTTATTTTTGGATGACTACAAGTATTCAAAATATCTTGGAAGAGAGTTCCATTATGCATGGTTGATAATAATGATATCTTTAGTGGGTTGGAGAGATTCCAAATACCATGATTTTTACCCAAGTCCAGGAAAGTGTCACATAGCAAAGTATACGACCTTATGGCACACCTTAGACACAAAACAAAGGAAGAAAAAGGATAGTATATTTTCCATGTATTATGATGATGTGTAGGAAAAGATAGCCAAAACATAGAGGATACCACCAAAAGTGGTGGAAGAGCATCAAAGCATAACTAATTTTAAGGCTTCCAGACACAATATGTGGATCCAAGCTAAAATAGATCCCAAGAAAGAATGGTTTCAATTAAGATACCGTGTGACAACATAGGAAGTGCAATGGTCCATGAAACACTGTCCTGAAGGATGGAGGGTGATAGTAACTTCCAATAAAGTATAAAAAGGTAAGCAACAAGTAGAAATTGGCACTTCATAGAAATCAAACAGTCCAACAAATAATATAAGGAAGGAAACATAGTGCATGAAGGAAATAGGAGGTAGCACAACAATTAGGAAGCCAAGGTAGAATAAACCTATTCCAAAGCCTTCAACACAGGATAAGGACCATGCAAAAGTAACGAATGGAGGAGAAAATAATAATACTAATTTTCTGTTGAGGGGTCCTAAGTCCCTTTAACTCAACAATAGGAACCAAACCTGCCACCGAGGCCCAATTAGACTATGTGACATTTAATGGTGGAATGGTTCTCCAGATCTTGTGATCCGACCAATTAATCGATTGGATTTACGTTTTCCTGTGAGGGTTTCTCCTTCATTTAATGTTCTCTTTTTGTATTTTCTCTTAGGTGGGACTGATATAAGATAAAAGCCGGTATAAACCAACTAGGTAACAAAGTGGGAACAAGCTTAAATACTGGAGAAGAGGTTGATCTTGGGATAACCCTTTCACTCTAGCATGCATACAATGATTCTCTATCATAGGCCTAGTACTAATATATTAACCATGCTGGTATTCCAATTACTGACCGAGATACAATTTATTAGAAGAAAACATACATGCGATAAACGATGACAAGTAAAATAATTCACTTAACTCTAATCATCAATCACATAATAACAGAATGATTTATCTTCATCATTAATGACAAGAACTGTAAAACATTGAATCATATAACTTATCAACATATTTAGTATCTCTTACTCATTACAACATCCATTTATGAGACGGAATAAGAAATAATTATCCTCCACATCCAATCATACATGCTTTTGATGAAAAACACAAACTTGTCTCTGGTCCTAAACAAGACTTATCAATTAAAGGTAGCTCCGAATTAGTTCTTTACAAAAAAAAAAATGAGGGTCTTTGCAACAACCATCGACCCTTTTCTAATAGGTCAATCCTCCTACTTATAACATACTATTAACTAAAAATAACTATTAAAGTGAAACTAAGTAAAACAAAACTCGCCACATGGTGCTTTCTTCTATTAGTATTTCTAAGAGTCATCACACGATCTCACTTAAGTGGAATACTCTTATAGTACTCTGACCACTTGATAAAGATATCCTCGCATGTGTTAGCATATGAGAATATACGTTGTTCCATTGGGGTTGAAAACATATCTCTTATCTCTACTGCTCATGCCTGATACTTGACTATTTCAACACTTAACTATTGCAACATGGATCGAGCTTTGATCGGGTGCTCCATGAACTACCACAGTTTTCCTAGGGCCATGTTTGACACCTTTTCTATTTCCTTTTCCCATGATGAGTCTTTTTCTACATGTGATTTAACTACGTTGCACAAGTTGACAAAGTCATCGGGTGTCCCGAATTCGAGGAGGTCAATGTCCCTCATTGCTCGGTTGATATTGGTCCAACTCTTCTCGCACTTGGCCCATTTATCTTGGATTTATCGATGAGGTTCCTAAGCCATTTTAACCCAATATTCGACCAATTTCATTATGTGATTGACATTTCTTTCCCTTAGTACCTATATGTCATTCTCTTCAGCGTCTCGACCCTTTTGCACCACACTGATATAGTCAATCCTTTCCATGGCTTGGTGAACTTTCTATTACCACCTCTCCATATCGTTCATGTCGCCAGTGACATGAGGGTGTTTTCCTCAATCTCAGTTATCCTTAGAGTGAATAGGTGCCTCTCATATGTAAATTTGTTGTAGGCCTCCTGGAATTCACTTCTTAGGAACATCGCGACATGTGTGGTGTCTTGGTAATATTTCTCCAAGTGGCGCAGATGTTATAATTCTTTCAGAGAAGCAACCAACTCTTCTTCATCCTTTTTTTCTCTATCCAAGGTGGAATCTATGATTGTCATCCCTGAACAGATAAGTTCAGACATCTTAGCATGCCCTATGTTGATAATATTTTCCTCCATGGTGATGAGCATGGAGCAATCTAGAGTGATCCTCCTCTTCTTGGTGTTTCTCTGCACGATAGATTTCCTTTTCCAGTCATAAGAGATGGCATGTATGTCAGCTACTTCTTCCACAGGCTTGGGGATTTGTTGATCTCTCCAGGTGAGCATATTTCCAAGGCTCATGATGGTGTATATTTGTTAAATACTAGGTTCTTGAACTTCCTCCATGTGTTGGGAGGGTCCATCTTTTGTTTTTTTCTCATCGGGAAGTTGAGTACTAATTGAAATTGAGGCATCAGGGGTGGGTTTGGTACTTACCTGATCATCATTCATTGAGATGTCAATTTCCTTCTATAGAGCTTCTTCCTTTTGTTTGCCTGACCCTGACTCATCCTTTGGACTATCCGCTTGGGTCTCTGGTGCATCGGGTAGCTTAATGTCTAAGACACTTTCAACCTCTTGTTCATTCTATGGAAGGAGAATTTGAGCATCGGGAGCTAGGGAAGATGCCTTATCTAGCTCCTTTTCCTCTATGATTTGTACAAGGGTCACCAGGGATACCTCCAGAATCTCTTCATCATCATAGATGATTATTAATTCGTGGAGGGGGTTTGGTGCACTTTCTCTCCCTGATATTCTGACTGTCTACGACTGAGATGAAACACCCCCTGGTGATCCAGCCTATGATGTTGTGATTTTAGGGTTGTATAACTCGACGATTTCATCAATGTCTATTAGTTCTGGGTCACTTGGGCCTGTCTAGAATTCATATGGGTTATCGACAGGGGATCTTGTCATTCCTGAGAGGTATGGGTCATATTGCAGCTAATCAATTATTCGTTGTTCTTGTTCTATCATGAGAAACCCCCTTTCCCATGCATCCTGTGGCATAGGGAAAACTCTTTCTTGCATCGGTGCTACCAGGGGGACCTCTCCTGCTTCTGCCTCTATCATTTCTTCCCTAGCTCTGAGGTCCTCTTGAGCCGATTGTTCTATGGTCGTCGTCTATTCATCTAGGCTCATGGATTTGAACCTGGTCATTTTGGGTTCAACCATCCTTACCACCACTTCATCCCAGTCCTAGGCATTTTTTGTGAAGAATTCATATTCAAATTTGTCGTGGGCATATGGTTAGTAGAATGGCACTTGCAAGGCATGTTTCAAGACTAGACCCTTTGGATCGTTCTTGCAGAATCAGTCAGTCTGGAATCTCAACTCTAATTGGCTCAAACCTTCTTGTTTGGCTTGAGTAGTGTCCTTCACCATGTAGAATCCTACATGGAAACCATAAGGTATGAACGCCCTTTTCTTGTGCTTGACCAGAGTGGCATTGTAGGCTTGTAGGATGGTCTGGTAGAATATCTCTCCCACTACAAGCCAGTCAGGGACATGCACGGGTAAAATATGTGGTGCTCCGGTGGCCCCAAACACTCTCATGTATGTGTCTCTCTCGTCCAAGTGCCAGTGGCCTACCATTGATATCATCTTTTTGGCCATGACCAATAGTCTTGGGAATTATTTCTTGAAAATAATGAAATAAATACGTGTGATGAATTCATCGCAAATGAGGGAGTATGATTTTTTGTAATTGTTCTCCCATAGGATGCTGAAATATACATGGACCAGGAGCTTTGCAATGTGCCAGCTTAGGTTCATTCCTGTGAATTTTTTTTTGGTACACATGACATCAAGTAAATATGAATCCATGTAGAAGGTTGGTGTCTCTCCTTCCTTCGACGTCTAAGCCTGTTGTATGCAGATGCTCAGTTTCTTAGAAATGATGGCTCCCCAATTAAAGCCTCTCCTAGAAATGGCCACTGTGTAAGATAGAGGCATCCATGCCTCTGAGAATCTAGAGTAGTCCTTCTCCCCATATAATCAAAAAATGAGAGGCATCAAGTAGATGCATGACTCCCTTTGTTAAGAACCAATTATCAATATAGCATAGAAAAACCTCAAAAAAAGTACTCAACGCCTTGAAAAATAGATAATTTCAGATAATAAGCCTCTTCGAGGGGGCAACCTCCTTTTACCCCACTTAAATGTTCAAGTACAAGATGATTCAAAATGAAAATGTCTCCTTGGTATATATAGGAGACTAGGAGGTATAATTACAACTAATAGCCTAAAGTCAACATAAATAAAATAACATTACTAATATAATATGCCCCAATTAAGGGGTAATGAGCCAATATTAGGGCTTAACACCCTTAAGTTGGTTGTATGTTACTAGTCGGTGCTCTAGTTTGTGTATTTCTTATACTCTCTCCACCATGAGTCCATCACCTGACTGGTGTCCTGACGCTCATAAAAATTCACAACAAAATCTATATTCAGCTACTCCTCGGGGTCTCAAAATTTGTAATATTTTTGGACCTCCACTGGAAGGAAGATCCCAACACACCCACTATTTTCATCGTTTATTAAACACTTCCATGTGTTTTTGTGGTTGATGAGACACTTAAGGAGTTCTATACATGGGAACATTGGAGTTCTTCTTGCTACCATGTGCAGGTATGACCGTCAGATATTCAGAAAAACTTTTTCGTTGAGATTTCTCATATCTGGGTCATTGTGCAAGATATATTTTGAGAATTACTCCCGACTGATATTTTTGAAGAGTTCTCCCTAATGCGGGAGTGTCGCCTTGGCCCCTGTGTTTGCCTCTTTGTCTCTTGTTGTAGGTGAATCCCCCTGTGAACAAGTGGATTCCCTCTTGGTCTCTAGACTCTTAATGCCAAGATAGAAAAGTTCTTAACATGGTCACTAACTTCCTTTTAGATATAATCAAGCTAATAAATTAAAGAGAAGGAGAAAGATATGTACCTTATTAGCGACATTTTTCCTTCCAAAGTCCAGGCCAAGCTTTGATCCTGAGCTCCCTGATAGGTCCTGTAAAACAAACAAAGGTACAAAAGACTTCCTACTCTACTGATATTAGCTCAAACATAGATCCATCTACTGCAAACAAACTCATATGGAACAAGCATAAGTTTGAAAGAAACATGTCAATCATTTATTATTAATGAGAACAAGTAAAAGTACTTACAATCCTTTGAATGAAGATGCAACAACTTCTTCCAGTTCTCCTTGTCCAACCCCTTTGCTCAAATAATCTCCATTGATTTCTTTGATGACATCTCACTCATGAGATCATAAGTTTGATGTCATTCTCAATCTCCATTATACATTTCACCATGAGAATGCCTCCTTATATAAACTTGGAGGGGTACAACCACTTGAGAGATATTTGGAATAAGTTGAGGATTCCTCTCCTTCAGTTGAGGATCTTCCCTAAGATCATGCCTTGACCATCTATTCGAATCCAACCACCTGCAGGAACTGAGGGATTCTTCCCTGATTTGCCTCAACAAACCCAAAATTTGCTCAGAAAAGGGGTAGCGCTCCCCCAAAAGGGTGCACAGGGCGCTCAAACACTTCCCCAAAGAGGCTCAGGGAGCACCAACATTCATTTTTTAGTAGTTCTTTCAATGGAAAAGGATTTGTACTTCATGTCAACTGATTTCTCTTCTTCCAAACTAGCCTTTGAGGTGTCTTAAGTGTCTTTGTGATGTCATTAGGGGCACAACATAGGCAAGATGGCAGTATGATGTTTGTGACACTTTCAACACTTATATTCAAGATGTGACACTTGTGGACAATATGCGACACTTACAACACTCGTAATGATGACGCTTGCGACACTATTGAAGTGAGTAATTTTAAGGTGTAACAGATTTCCCCCCAAAGTATGAAGTTAGAAGACGATGATGACTGAAGTGCTTTGTAGAATTTTTCGAGCAAGGGTATGGACATAAAGAAACTGGAAAAAGATGCTCACAACCATCAAACAAATATTATGACATGTTTCAAACCCAAGGTAGGCATACCTATGCTTGAGTGATAAAGACTTTTTAGGTATGGCCGCCATAAACTACACTGCGGACCCATAATTATATTGACAAAAGGTATAGCCACTGAAGATACAATGTGATCTATACTCCCATGAATTGATCTGATTGTAGCCATGAAGAATACATAGTAGATATATGAAATGACAAGACATAGCCACAACCAATACAAAGTGGATCTATGTAATAGTATATGTGTCATAGTTCAAGAGAACTACTTCACAACCTATGAAAAGTACATATAAGAGTGATGACTCAACCAAGGTTCTTCTTACCAATCCTAATGTAGTTCAAATATAACCATGTGAATAGATGTCTTGATGTCGAACATGGTAGAAACCACTTGATTACTAGTCAATGATGTAAACCGTTAACAAGCGCGAGGGAAATCACCATTGATGTCAATGATTCCCAAGGTCCTCTAGTATATTCTGACAAATGTGAATATATGAGCTGAAGTCAAACATCTATGGAATCATCCGATCAGAGGTAAATGATGTAAACCCATTGTCGGACATGAGGAGGCCTTCCATTGAGACATGCAGGTCCCAAGGTACTAACTGGTTTCTAAGTCTGAGTCCCTAGATAATGTGTTGAAGTTGATAGGAATAAAATCGTCGAAGGAGGGCCTTGATGTATTGTTGGCCCTTGGTTATGGAAGGAAGAAAATATCGAGGAAGAAAAGGTCAAACACGAACTGCAAGCAAAAGAGCAGAAAAGCCAAAGTGAAGTACAAAAAATCAAGCCATTGGATGAGGATATCGAGGATGAAAAATCAACAAGGAGTATGGAGCGAGGAAAACTCAAAAAACAGAGAAATCCACCATTGGATTATTTGGAGCACCACATGAGAAGGAAGGAAAGACAGGCTGGTGAAGCCCTGAAAAGGCGGGTCAAGTTGAGCTAGGGTTTTAGACACCTAGGGTTTTGGGTAATTAGGGTTTTGGCACCTAGGTTTCGACCTAAGGCTGTGTTACACATTATTTTCATCATCCCTATGATCGTTAATGATGTAAACCTATCTGTTTCCTTTAGAGGGGTCAGTGGCCTGAGTTCCTAAAGAGAGAAGGGAGAAGAACTTTTCCTCAGAAAAGAAGTTGCATTTTCCTATGTAAAAACCTTATAAAAAAGGAAGTTCGCAGGTTGCACTATAGCTAGGGTGCGAGATGTTCGCAGGTTGCTCTATAGCTAGGGTGCGAGAATGCCTACACGTGGGAAAAATGAGCGTTTTCTCGAATCTTCTA